>CM031628.1:50950746-50955746 GCA_018398815.1 Conus ventricosus | reverse complement strand
ATAAGATTATAAAAGTTGGGTGTTTCATGACAATATAGATTACTGCACTGGTGGTTATCACATTGTAGACAGGATCTTTACGTTGCTCACGTTCCGTAGATAAATTATTTTGTAATCATCTTTGTGGACGGATCCTGGCGGTAGCCGTCGTTTGATCTGGATCCGTGCCACGATTGGCCATCCATACTTCATGGGTTCGAACAGAAAAACTAACGGTTGCGGGTGAAGATAAAACCTCCTTGACAAAAACAGAAAGGAAAAGGCAAAATCTCTCTCTCTCTCTTCTCTCTCTCTCTCTCTCTGCATGCTACTCAATATATTTCCTTCGCTGAATTCATATTCCAGAACATTTTATTCACTAGGCTCATGCGTATTGTTCTCTCTCTCTCTCTCTCTCTCTCTCTCTCTCTTCCCATGGTATTCAATATATTTTCTTCTCTGAATTCATATTTCAAACCCTTTTATTCACTAGAATGATGCGTATTCCAATGCCTAATGCAGCCTCTTTCCGTTCATCGGATATTTGCCCTATGTTTGGATTCTTTCTTCTTCTTTTTTTTTTTTTTGGTTTGTTTGTTTTGTTTTGTTTGTTTAACTCGTTGTTTGTTGATCAAAACTTTTCTCAATGCTCTTTTCCTCCCAGCCTCCCCACCCCCACCCCTCCACACACACACATTACCTCCCTTTCTCTTTGCCTTTGTCTCCTTCTTCTTGTGTGTGTGTGTGTGTGTGTGTGTTTCTCTTCTTTTTTTTTACCGCCCTCTTTTTTCGTTTCTTTGCTTTTAAAAGATTCATCGTCTATTTCCTCCCACCTTTCCTATGACATTTGTGAGCGATGTTGTTGTTGTTTCTTCATGTCATGTTTTGTTTGTTTGTCTCATGTTGTTGTTTTCATGTTTTGATTTTTTTTTTCCTAAAACGAGTAGCAATAGTTGTCAAAACACAGACAGAAAACTGAAGCGGAAAAAGCATAATAACTTTGTATGTAGATGTCTTCCTACAAAATGAAAAATCTGTTTTATTTCACAATCTCTTGACTTGTCTATTCTTTCAATGTGTCTCTCTCTGTCTCAGTCTTTGTCTGTCTGAAAGTCTCTCTCTCTCTCTCTCTCTCTCTCTCTCTCTCTCTCCGTCTCTCTCTCTCTTTTTCTCTCTCTCTGTGTCTCTCTCAGTCTCTCTCCCTGTCTCTCTCTCTGTCTCTGTCTCTCTCTGTCTCTGTCTCTCTCTGTCTCTGTCTCTGTCTGTCTATCTGTCTCTGTCTGTCTGTCTGTCTGTCTCTCCTCTCTCTCTCTCTCTCTCTCTCTCTCTCCTCTCTCTCTCTCTCTCACTCACTCCGCTGGCACGTCTTATGTCATTTAACAGACAATTCTCCTGGAAGTTATTGAACAGCTTTGTAAGCTTATATCATAGGACCTGACCAAGTGTATTAGAAGACCTGTCAACACCATCAGCCTGATATGATTACCAAACGAGTCTTGTGGAGAGATCCATGGACCAGAAACGGCTGGAAATCCCCCCTCCTCCCCCCACCCCCCACCCCCACCCCCTCCTTCCCTCACCCATTCCGTCCTAGAATAATTCATCGGAGTGTTGTTTAGCTATGCATTTGATAGTTGGTTCCAGACTTGGCTTGATTAGACCACTGTTGTCTTAAATTCCAACAGTTACGTTCAAAGAAGACCAGGTTGAAGAAAGAACAAAAGAAAGAAAAAACGAAAGGAAGGAGGAAAGGGAGGAAGAAAGAAAGAAAGAAAGAAAAAAAGAAAGAAAGAAAGAAAGAAAGAAAAGAAAGAAAGGAAGGCAGGAAGAAAGAAACACCTACAGAGAGAACACGATGAAGACAGAAACGGGGATTTAAAAAAGACAGAAGAAACAGATACTGATAGAGGAGCAGAGACAGACTGACAGAGAGAAAGAGATCGTATATGAGAGAGAGAGAGAGAGAGAGAGAGAGAGAGAGAGAGAGAAGAGAGAGAGAGAGAGAGAGAGAGAGAGAGAGGCGTCCTCTGATGGATAACTAATAGTTTTCCCACCATGTTTAATCACCATCACCTCAGTCTTTTTCTTTGCCTCGTGAAATGTGCAATAATCTTGCTGAAATATCTTGGATCCGTTCTTGGATCTCGAATCTGCCCCCGATCTGCTTCAAATCTGTATGGGTTTTTTCCTTGGACGACGTTTAGTGTTTCGATGAAGATAATTTAAAATAAAATCTGCCATTGTTTTCTTTTGTGCGTGTGTGTGTGTGTGTGTGTGTGTGTGGGGTGTGTGTGTGTGTGTGTGTGTGTGTGTGTGTGTGTGTGTGTGTGTGTGTGTTTTGTGTCAGAGAGAGAAAGACAGAGACAGAGACAGACAGACAGACAGTGTGCGTGATTGCGTGAATAGAGTCCGTGCGCACGCGCGTGTGTGTGTGTGTGTTTGTGTCTGCGCGCGCGTCCATAAGTGCATATATGCGATGGTGGATGGGTGTATCTGTGTGCGTGTGTGTGTGTGTGCGGCGGGGATGGGGGGTTGTAGGGGGGGGGGGCACTAATAGGCTTTTCACACATACATCAGCACTTCCGAAGAACAGCACACGTGCATCCAGTGATTAAGGTATGAGTGCCTTCCTCTGCTTCCCAGATCATCGAGGACTAATGACTCGGTTGATCTGTGGGCTGACAGACCAGGAGAACGAGCGATTTGGCGTGAACCATAGCAGGCATTGTGATCTGTGGGCTGACAGACCAGGAGAACGAACGATTTGCCGTGAACCATAGCAGGCACTATGATCTGTGGGCTGACAGACCAGAACGAGCGATTTGCCGTGAACCATAGCAGGCATTGTGATCTGTGGGCTGACAGACCAGGAGAACGAACGATTTGCCGTGAACCATAGCAGGCACCGTGATCTGTGGGCTGACAGACCAGGAGAACGAACGATTTGGCGTGAACCATAGCAGGCACTGTAATCTGTGGGTTGACAGACCAGGAGAACGAACGATTTGGCGTGAACCATAGCAGGCATTGTGATCTGTGGGCTGACAGACCAGGAGAACGAACGATTTGGCGTGAACCATAACAGGCACTATGATCTGTGGGCTGACAGACCAGGAGAACGAACGATTTGGCGTGAACCATAGCAGGCATTGTGATCTGTGGTCTGACAGACCAGGAGAACGAACGATTTGGCGTGAACCATAGCAGGCATTGTGATCTGTGGGCTGACAGACCAGGAGAACGAACGATTTGCCGTGAACCATAACAGGCATTGTGATCTGTGGGCTGACAGACCAGGAGAACGAACGATTTGCCGTGAACCATAACAGGCACTATGATCTGTGGGCTGACAGACCAGGAGAACGAACGATTTGGCGTGAACCATAGCAGGCATTGTGATCTGTGGGCTGACAGACCAGGAGAACGAACGATTTGCCGTGAACCATAACAGGCACTATGATCTGTGGGCTGACAGACCAGGAGAACGAACGATTTGGCGTGAACCATAGCAGGCATTGTGATCTGTGGGCTGACAGACCAGGAGAACGAACGATTTGCCGTGAACCATAACAGGCACTATGATCTATGGGCTGACAGACCAGGAGAACGAACGATTTGGCGTGAACCATAGCAGGCACTGTAAGCCCTTCGACCATCGACAGCAATGAAAAGAATGACTTCATTGCACTCGGGGACCGCCAGTCTGCACCAATCCTCCAATTTGAGACTTTCTCCAGCTTTTGATCGGAATCCACACAACAGATTTCAATAAAAATATTAAAATCTTCACCCGTGAGCTATGTTTAATCTGTTCACCAAGTGTGGTTAACCTTTAACTTGGTTTAGTCTTGCTGAGAGCAAAACAGGCAAAGAGACGTTGATGAGAAGATTTGCTTGTTGATGAATGTAATGGTATAGCAAAAGAGGCAAACAGACGCTGTTTATAACATTTCCCTTCTGGTGGATATAATGATATCAGGAAAAGAAGCGAACAGACGCGGGTTATAACATTTCGTTTCTGATGGATATAACAATATTAGCAAAACAGGCAAACAGACACTAATAGTAACATTTTCTTTCTGATGGATATAATGACATCAGTGAAAGAAGCAAACAGACACTAATGATAACATTTCCTTTCTGACGGACATGCTGATATCAGCAAAACAGGCAAACGGACATTAATGATAACATTTTGTTTCTGATGGATATAATGATATCAGCAAAACAGGCAAACAGACATTAATGATAACATTGTGTTTCTGATGGATATAATGATATCAGCAAGGGAGGGAAACAGACGCTGATAATAACATTTGCTTACTGATGGATATAATGATCGTAATAACAATAATATTGAGGGCATGCCCAGTTCTCTGAGATTGGTTGTTTGCTTGCGTCATCTGATCTGCAGATGAGAGGAAGGGGTTGGCAGATAAGGGGGGAGGAGGGGGGGGGGGAATAGAGAATCGATCATTTGGGTAAACCGCTAGCCACGACTGAGGACAAGAAACCTGTGTGTGTGTGTGTGTGTGTGTGTGTGTGTGTGTGTGTGTGTGTGTGTGTGTGTGTGTGGTGTGTGTGTGTGTGTGTACGTGCGTGTGTGTGTGTGTGTGTGTGTGTGTGTGTGTGTGTGTGTGTGTGTGTGTGTGTGTGTGTGAGAGAGAGAGAGAGAGAGAGAGAGACAGAGAGAGGGGGGGGGGGCGGAGAGAGCATATGCGTGTTTGTATGTGAGTGCGTGCGCGCATTGTGTGTGTGTGTGTGTGTGTGTGTGTGTGTGTGTGTGTGTGTGTGTGTGTGTGTGTGTGTGTGTGTGTGTGTGTGCGTGTAGGCTTGCAAGTATGTGGTGGGTCTTTGTGTGTGTGTGTGTGTGTGTGTGTGTGTGTGTGTGTGTGTGTGTGTGTGTGGTGTGTGTGCGCGCGTGCGTGCGTGCGTGCGTGCGTGCGTGCGTGCGTGCGTGTGTGTGTGTGTGTGTGTGTGTGTGTGTGTGTGTGTGTGTGTGTCTGTCTGTCTGTCTGTCT
>CM031628.1:50928246-50930746 GCA_018398815.1 Conus ventricosus | reverse complement strand
GATTTCATGATCCATTTTTCCTTGTTTCTGGTTTCCTTATCGATTTTCCTTCATGGCCCCTTCTATCTTTCCTTTTTTATGATGTCCTTGTACATCTTATTTTTAATTTTTAAAGAAAAATTGATGTTGCTGTTTGTCATTGTCTTCCTCATGATGTTGCCATTTATCTCCCTTGCTGTCGGCGATATCAGGGCTGTCCATTGTCTGTTTGTTTGGATAGTTGCGCTGGCCGATTGAGGCCGGCCTGGGTTTTTTTTTTCTAATAGTTGTTAAGTACATTGGCCCTACTGGGGCTATCTACTTATTATAATTGTTTGGATAGGTACATTCAGGCTTAATATCCGCAAGCCCCATACTTATGTGACAGATAGCAATGACCATTTCAGACTGCACGTGTGGGGGCGGCGGAAGATGGAGCACGGGAAAGCGGAACAGCGCGTTCAGATGAGCAATGAATAGAACAGTTTTTTTGAGTCGGTCGGGACTTCAAACTGCGAATGCGGTGCGTCACTGCTGGGTCAACCAGGCACCATGTTATTTCCGGTGTAGGATGTCCGTTCATATCCGGCACCATGTTATTTCCGGTGTAGGACATCCGTTCATATCCGGCACCATGTTATTTCCGGTGTAGGATATCCGTTCATATCTGGCACCATGCTATTTCCGGTGTAGGACATCCGTTCATATCTGGCACCATGTTATTTCCGGTGTAGGATATCCGTTCATATCTGGCACCATGTTATTTCCGGTGTAGGATATCCGTTCATATCTGGCACCATGCTATTTCCGGTGTAGGACATCCGTTCATATCTGGCACCATGTTATTTCCGGTGTAGGTTATCCGTTCATATCTGGCACCATGTTATTTCCGGTGTAGGATATTAGTTCATATCTGGCACCATGTTATTTCCGGTGTAGGATGTCCGTTCATATCTGGCACCATGTTATTTCCGGTGTAGGATATGTTTATATCTGGCACCATGTTATTTCCGGTGTGAGGACATCCGTTCATATCTGGTACCATGTTATTTCCGGTGTAGGATGTCCGTTCATATCTGGCACCATGTTATTTCCGGTGTAGGATGTCCGTTCATATCTGGCACCATGTTATTTCCGGTGTAGGATGTCCGTTCATATCTGGCACCATGTTATTTCCGGTGTAGGATGTCCGTTCATATCTGGCACCATGTTATTTCCGGTGTAGGACGTCCGTTCATATCTGGTTCCATGTTATTTCCGGTGTAGGACATCCGTTCATATCTGGCACCATGTTATTTCCGGTGTAGGATGTCCGTTCATATCTGGCACCATATGTTATTTCCGGTGTAGGATATGTGTTTATATCTGGCACCGTGTTATTTTTGGTCTGGGATATCCGTTCATATCTCGCACTTTGTTATCCTTTCATGTCTGGCATCGTGCTATTTCCGGTGTAGAATACCCTTTCGTATCTGTCACCATGCCTTTTTCAGTGTAGGATATCCGTTCATATCTGGCACCGTGTTGTTTTCGGCGTAGGATATCCGTGCATATCTGGCACCATGTTTTCGGTGTGGGATATCCGTTCACATTTAGCACTATGTAAATACTCTGTAAGGTGTAGACTATCCGTGCACACCCGGCACCATGTTGTTTTTTTTTTTCTCCTACAGTGTGTAAGCTGGAATCCATGTTATTTTCGCCGTAAGGCGTAGGATATCCGTGCCACCCTGGCGACATTTTAATCCGTGATGTGTAGGATATCCGTGCGCACTTGGCACCATGTTAATTTCGCCGTAAGGTGTAGGATACCCGGTTTACGCCTGGCACTGTTACTCTCCCTGTGAGGTGTTGAATATCCGATGACGCTATGTTGCTTTCGCCGTGAAGTGTAGGATACTCGATGCACGCCTAACACTGTTACTTTTGCCCTAAAGCGTGAGACACCCGATCTTCGCCTAACGCTACGTTAACTTCGCCGTTAAGTGTAGATACATGGTGCACGCCTGGTATTACATGACTTTCCCCGTTACAGGCCTGGCATGCTATTACTTTCGCCGTAAAATGTAGGAACCTGGTGCACGCCTGGTATTACATGACTTTCCCCGTTACAGGCCTGGCATGCTATTACTTTCGCCGTAAAATGTAGGAACCTGGTGCACGCCTGGTATTACATGACTTTCCCCGTTACAGGCCTGGCATGCTATTACTTTCGCCGTAAAATGTAGGAACCTGGTGCACGCCTGGTATTACATGACTTTCCCGTTACAGGCCTGGCATGCTATTACTTTCGCCGTAAAATGTAGGAACCTGGTGCACGCCTGGTATTACATCACTTTCCCCGTAACAGACCTGGCATTCTATTACTTTCGCCGTAAAATGTCGGAACCTGGTGCACGCCTGCCACAGTGTTACTTACTCCGTGAGGCGTAAAATATTTTGTGCACAACTGGCACCAGCATCGTGTCCTCTCTGTGGCAGCATTTGTCTTCCCCGTCACCTTAGAACCTTGGAATATCTT
>CM031628.1:50895677-50910677 GCA_018398815.1 Conus ventricosus | reverse complement strand
GCATAAGACTTACGTGTAAAGGGCAGAGTTCAATGCTTTTCTGAAACTTTTTTGGCGGCCTAAAAAATGTAAATGGGCTTATGAATTCAAATTTTATTTCCATTCTAAATATGGTTCTAAGTGCCATTTGAGGTCAGGTTTTCGAACTATTTTATATTCATACTGGCCAACATTATTTGCTTCTAGATTGCGCAGCTGTTCTAGTTTAGGAAACTTTTTGCTGTCGCCAACCTCTTTGCGTTTATAATCACCATCTTTAGTGTACTCAAAACCATACAAAGCGCCTATCTCACCGTTCTGTTCAAAGTCCGCAACGTCTGCAAGGTCTTTTAATTCTAAAGTTATACCTCACAGGCGCTAATGTAACTCCTGGATCTTCTGGCCCCCGCGACATTTTTTTAGTACAGTTTATTATTTTATTTCCAAAACAATGTGCAGGTTATCACATTTTACGACTTTCCCCGTTTTGTCTTTGATTTTTATATTAAATGATCCGACCCTCCCACAAACTAATCTTTTAAACTGTAAATTAGGGAATTGTATAATTTCATAATCGCAATATGCAGCTTTCCCTGACGGAAGAGCTCTTAAAACAGTTGAGGGCCTTCCATCATATAAGTTTTCATCAGTGCTTAGCTCATCTAAATGAACATAGAGTAATGAATGTAATTCAAGATCGAGCGGACTTTCCCCCTCATAAGTAGTTTTGTCTGGTGTAACAACAAATTTTTTAGTGTCCTGAGTGTTAGCTTCAAAGCCTAACATTTTAGCTAGCTCGTTATCAAAAAAGTAACTACTGCTTCTTTTTCAGGTTTGAATGATAACATTGTTTTCAGATTCGCATTGTTAAGTTTGAGAGTAATGTTGAAGTTACTCATTGCTTCTTTTAGAGAGCAAAACCCGTAATAACCATCAGGTATGATTACCTGGTCAACTAAGTTTCCTCTATTATCAAATTTTTTAATCTTATTATTCTTCTTGGTTTCACTTATATTAAACCATACTACTTTGTAAAAAATTTCATGAAGCGCAACCCTTTGGGTTCCGCAATTGTTATCAACAGCATGTTCCAAAAACGAAGGACGGTCTTGAGTTGTTATTGTTACAAACATTTTTTTAAAACGAAATAAAAAATGAGCGCGTTTAAATATACTAATGCAAAATATTCTGTTGGGCCCCACTACAATCTTAAAAAATATAGCAACTGACACCCTTGTCATTGCTGTGACCCAGACTGACACTTTCCAAGTAAAGGTGAGTACTCCATTAAGCAGATATCTTAACCCCCCTATTAAAAAAGACTACATCCCAAAAGTGTGGTTTAGTCATCCGATGCAGTTTTATCAGAACCAGTTAAACTTTGCTGTGTTTTGTGCATCAACTGGGTGTGGAGTGTCGTATGCTGATCACTTAAATCATCCTGATCCTTTGGTGAGGTCAGTGTACAGATTTCATTTCTATTACACCTTCAGACGTATTTTGACTGAACTGCGAGCGCCATTACCAAATGACAAAACGTTTAATCCATTCAGCAACCGAATAGACATGAATGCTTTTGAAAGGATCTGTCGCGAATTCAATATTAATGTTAAGACAGACTTTAGACAAAAGTCAGATCTTAATCATGGTTTAGGCACCCTTTATTTTTGGGGCGTGCACAGAAAGTATAAGTATGACTGGAATCCTCCTCACACATCTTTCTCTTCAGGCACAACTGTTCACCTTGGGTCCATAGAGCAAGAGCATAAAACAGCATGGACAACATTTATCTTAGACACATCTGAGGGCCTAACTCAAGCGGGAATAGAACGAATAAACGACTCTATTCGTACTTACGTTTGGTGTTTGCTAGGTTCGCAATCACAGACAATGTCGAGCATTACTAAACCTTTTACTGGCTTTGGCGCACAAAAAACAATACTTAGCAAATTTAGAGGACGCCATTAATTCTACAGTTGATTTATCTTCAAGTATAAAAAGGTACCAAAATGTTTTACAAAAGCAGATCGAAAGTAGACTTTGCTGTTGGCACTGGTTTATACATGCTGCCTTCTGACCTCAGACTCCATGTAGGAACATATAATAAACTACAACAATGAAATCCTTGTGGCAGGCAATGAACAGAAGGTTGGGAAAACGATATAAATTCTGAGCCAGTAATATTACAAACAATAAAAAAAACACCTAGAATAAGTCATCCAATCCCGAGGTTCAAAGCCCAAAGACTGTTGAAGACGTGGACTTTGTTCGCGATGACCATGAATATGAAAAGACAGCATTTGTTATTGGATTAATGCCCTAGGATTACTTGGTCTTTATCTTACTAATAGTAACCCAACTATTAAGAGAACTATGCCCATAAGTGCTCGGCCATAAAGCCAACTACTTTGCTTGCAGTAGACAAAAGCCAGCTAAACACTCCTATTATACCTGGCAAAGAGTCTATAGCATTTACCGGCTTATTTTTTTAATAAACTTGCAAGATGATCAAGCTGTTTCTTTACCATGATTTATCAGGAGATGGCGATGGAGGCACTGAACTTTGCCCTCGCCACCGCCTGTATAGCCATCACCAGTGTACTTATTGCAAATCCTAAGGCCGTTAAACGTCGCTATGTGACGCCTTGTTCTCTAAACAGTGTTTTATTCTTTCTGCTAGCGTTGTGTCTTCATATAAAATTCTTTGGATAGTTTTCTCTTATTCTGATCACTTGGGTTCGTAATTGGTCTCGATTAGCAGACGCCGCTTTTAGTCTTGCTGCTCTTTCTTTTTCAAGATTTTTTTGTCTTTGTTCTATTCTTTCTTTATCATCACGCCCTAAGTTGGCGTCGTCAGCCTCAGCGAGTTTTTCTTTTTCTCTTTTTATATGCTCATCTAGTTCATCCAGTATTGCTAAATTGTCTGTTAATTCACCTCTAATTTTTCTTACATTCGATCAATGTCCTCTAATTCTTGCGGGGGTATTGGGGGATTATTAATTGTTTTTAATGCTGTTTCTTCTGAAAAACTGGTTTCTGCTTCTTCTACTACATTTATTACTTTGTACGCTGCTGGAATTAAATTTTGAAGTTCTATGTTTTGGGGAACTGTTGGGAGTTCTTGTTCCATGTTTTGAAGGGTAGCAACTGCTTTCCTCTTTAATTTTGGTTTTGGTTTTAGGGATGCCAAGGCGATCTAGATCTTTTGCCTTAAGTCTTGGTTAATTGTACTCAACTTACAAACTTTGATGGGTTATCGTTCATGTGTAAGCTGAAAAAGTTGTTCTCGGTTGGGGCCGATTTTCACAAACAAATGGCCATTCTCATCTCGTTCAAAATTATTAGGGTCTAAAACTTCGGGAGGTTTTATGTTTAAACTTTTGTAAAATGCTTCGACCGTACTTTCTGTTAATTCACGCCGCAATGAGATTGTTGAGCGATGCTGTGTTAAAGGAGTCATTTCATTCCATGTCGGCGTCTTCAGGATCAATATCATAATCTTCATCTTCAATGCCCGCCATGTTTTTAAATAATTAACTTTTTATTTTGTTTTATAAAAATGTCACAAGTATATGGCTTGATTCTTGACCCGCATAGAAAGCTGAAAGACCCCATGGCGTGAAGGGAAATAAACGGAATATTTACTGTTCCATATAATCCATTCTACTATTGATGCAGATCAAATTCTTACTGTTAAATTTCAGACCTAGGAGCGAATTGATTTGATTGTGCCTGGCTCTGCACGGCTTTACTTTCAAAATAGAACTCGCTTCAACACAGACCAACCAGAACAGTTGTCCAGAATCTGGGGCGGGCAATCGTTAAGATAAATTTTATAAAACTTGAGGGGAAAGGAGTTATTTTCTTTACACAATGCAGACATATTTTTAACTATTCTGATCTATGGCTAACGCGAATGAAAGGGAAGATCTTGCGTTTCAAGGATCGGCAATGAAGAGCACTAAAAACTTAGAATAGGCGCCGAACTCGCCTCGGGTGCTAAAGGCAGCAAAAAGGGCTTTAGCCGTAAGTTATGCGTTTGGAAATCGCTTTTCCATTCCCCTGGATTTTGAGTGTTTAAAAGCGCATGCCCATACCTTCAAGGGGCATTAAAAGACAGATTGTCATACGAACTAACTTTTAAGGACTACAAACGTGTTATCAGATCACAGACACCGAAGCAAAGTACAGCATTTCTGACATCTCGTTTGAGTTTGATGTTGTTATGCAACTTAATTTAGCAAGGCTGATTGAGCAACAATATGAGTCACAATTAGTAATATATACGAAAACGTGCGTCATCATTCAACATATCCTAAAAGCAGGGCAGACGCTATATGGAATTTTAATCTTAGTGTCACAGCAAAGTCGCTTTAAAGGTATTTTATTGCTGTGTGAAGATGAAGAACCATTCGCAAGAGCAAGTGAAAAGTTTTTTAATCCAAAAATAACGAAAGTGCAATGTACAATTGACGGCAGTCCTAACCAAATCTATGCTAGCAGGACTTAGACCTTATCATCATTTTGACGAAATAAGAAAATTGTTTGGGGGTGGGAGGGGTAGAAGTCTAACAGCAGACCTTGCGTCTAAAGATCTACACCTTCACAGTGTTAGGCTTGATGATTATTTAACATCAAAATACGGTTTATGGATTTGACCTAAGGTCAACAGAGGATAATCAGTTGCATGGAAGTGGGAGAACGGTTAAAGACGTAAACATTCAAATGAGAAAGAAAAGAAGCGATAAACAACTTAATGTACATTTGTTTTTATTAATTGATACACAGCTGAATATTGCGAGAACAGATTAGACAAATAGAATACTAAATTATTTTTTCATTTTTTAAAAAGCATGTCTACTCAGGTTTATCCGAGAGTACCTAAAGAAGAGACAGTAGGCAATTCTGCTGCTATAGAAACCCCCGACATAAAAACCTTCAGATTAACAAAACATTACACAAATGCAGCAAGTACTAGAGCAGGGCCTTTCAAAATACAGCAAAACAACGAAGGTATTCTGCTGCCTTTAATGCTGTTACTATGTTAATACTGGAGCTTCAACTATAAGCGCCGCATCAGCAGGAACGAGCGTTGGTCTCTTAGCATCGGGCATAGGCGCACCCGCAGCTTTGCCTCTAGGCAGTTTGTCTTTAGCTCTTCGCCTGTGTTCATTAGCCGTAGGTGCTGCGAGCAAAAAAATAAAAAACTAAACTCCAAAAGCACACAGCCATGGTTCAACTAATAACAGCTAAACTTAGTTCCTTTAAGCTGATTATAAATAAAGCACTAGCTGACTCAAACATCACGGATGAAGAATTTAATCGTTTACAGGCCGATTTTGATGACTATAAAAGACAAAAGTTTGATCTTCAAAGAAAGGCAAGGACAAGTTTTTCTCAACAGCCAGACGCCGAGCAGATAAAAAAGGAATGCTTAAAAAAAGTAAACGAAACATTAAACTCTGCTCTAAACAGCTCACATTAACAACGCCAAAGGGTGTTTATACTTTAGTTTATGAGTCTAAACACAAAAGACCATCGATATTGATTAATTATTTTTTTTTATTTAAATAAATATTTTGAGTTAGAAAAGAAATCAGCATGGATAAAATATTATGAAGGACCGGACGAATTGTTTGAAGCAATGCAAGAAGATTTATCAAGAGCACTGATGATATTGATTTAGAAGTCATTGATCCAGCAAGCGTACAGGCAAGCGTTGCTCATGCTATTTCTCAAGTTCCAAGTAAACTAACAATAGACCCTCCAGTTAAAGTAATGTTAGCTGTTTTAATCGACTATGTAACAATAAATGAAGAAAATCTAGAAGTCTGGGTCTCGACTAAACAACAGACTATTCTTTCTCATAATGACTTAACACCCGGTTGGGCAGACCAACTGCTTACACAGTTTGATGTGGCCGCCGAAGAAGCCAAAATGAGAGGCTCCGGTTGGTCAGAGGGTGAAGTCCTAGAGATCAGATTAAAACAGTCTAAGTATGCACCGATTGTAGGCAGGTCTTACATTTCACTACTCCAGCATTAGTTGCAAAAAGAGCAGTTCTAAACATAAATAATACAGACGACAACAAATGTTTTATGTGGTGTGTTCTTGCAAGGCTGCATTACGCCCGCAAAAACGCGAGAGAGTGTCTAACTATCACCCTTACATCAATGATCTTAACTTCAGAGGAATATCCTTTCCTGTTAGCGCGGATTCCATTGATCAGTTTGAAGAACAAAACAAACCAATAACTGTTAATGTCTACACATGGGATGAGGAAACAAATCTACAGCCCATCAGAGTGTCCAAGAACAGTCCAACGATTGGCGAGCCAGACAAAAATCATGTGGACTTATACTGATGTTTTCACCAGCGGGGCTACCCCATTACACATTGATACGCACAATGAGTAGATTATTGCGGCATACTTCAAAGCAAGGACTTAAGCAAGATTTTGTAGAAAATGTTTAACAAGAATGCCATCTGTTCAAGCCGCGAGCGAACATGAGAAACACTGTATTGGTCCAGTTGACTGTAATACAGAACTAATTACGCCCCCACCCGGATCTACAGTTAGTTTTAAGAACTGGAAATGGATGCAAAATTCTCCGTACATTGTTTACGCAGACTTCGAATCATCATTGTTCCTTATGAAGGGCCAACCCCCAGAGACTTCCAAAAACAGCCTTAGTGAGTAATCATCAGATTTGTTCATTTGCTTTCATCGTTGTCAGGTCGGATGGCGCCCATTCAGCACCAGAATTATATAGAGGACCAAATGCTGCAGAATACTTCTTAGAACGCATGCAAAAAGTGCGTAATGACTGTTCTAATAATCTGAATTTATCTGAAATCATAATGACGCCTGAAGACCAAGAACAGTATGACTCAGCCACACATTGTTGGATTTGTGGTTTAGAACTCAGTGAAGAAGCAACAAATCCGTCAGTAAGAGACCATGATCACATTAGCGGGAAGTTCAGAGGAGCAGCGCACAACAACTGCAATCTTCAACTAAAGTTTGAAGCAAAGACATGGAAGCTGCCTATATTCTTTCATAACTTGCGAGGTTACGACTCTCATCTTATAATGAAAGCAGTGGGCGATGCCTTCAGGGTGTCATGCATTGCACAGTCATCAGAAAAGTACATGTGTTTCACTTTAAATAACATGTCTTTTTATGACTCTATGCAACACATGATGGGTTCGTTAGAGTCACTAGCTATGTCCTTAAAGTCCTGCCCAATAACGGAAGAATATTTTGACCCAACTCTCGTTAGAAAGGGTGTTTACCCTTATGAATACATGAACAGTTGGGAAAGGTTTGACGAAGACACACTTCCTCCTAAAGGCGTGTTCTTTTCTAGTCTTAGAGGAAAGGACATTAGTGATTCTGATTACCAACATGCTCAAGATGCGTGGCAGAAGTTAGAGTGTAAAACGATGGGAGACTATCATGACTCCTACTTGATGGCAGATGTATGTTTGTTGGCGGACGTCTTTGAAAATTATAGAAAGACCTGCATGAAACATTATAGCCTGGATCCCGCGCATTACATTTCTGCGCCTGGGATGAGTTGGGATGCTTTCTTAAAGTTTACTGGAGTACAGATTGATTTATTGTCTGACCTACCAATGATTCAGATGATTGAAAACGGATTGCGTGGAGGAATTAGTATGGCGTCGCATCATTATTGTAAAGCAAACAACAAATACTTAGACGACTATGATCCAAGTAAAAGGTCTAACTATCTCATGTATTTAGACGCAAACAATCTGTATGGTTGGGCTATGGCGCAATCACTTCCATTACGCAACTTTAAAATGTACACAGGCGGTGATCCGAAAAATATTCAAAAGGCATTAAAGTGGTTGGGCAGTTTGGCGCCGGGTCAACAGCGTGGATACATTCTGGAAGTTGACTTAGAATATCCTCAGGAACTCCATGACTTGCATAATGACTATCCATTAGCAGCAGAAAGTCTAAAGATGAATCCAAGAGAGCCGCCTAAACTTGTGCCTAATCTTCGAGGCAAAAAAATTATGTCTGTCATTACAGACTTCTACAATTTTATTTAAGACATGGTTTGAAGTTGACAGCAGTTCATCGTATAATTGCTTTTGATCAAGAACAGTTCATGAAAAACCATACATCATGAAGAACAACTGATCTCAGAACTAAATCCGCAGATGCTTCAGAAAAAGACTTTTTCAAGCTAATGAACAACAGCTGTTTCGGAAAGACTATGGAGAATCCGCACAAGCGCAAAGATGTTAGATTAGTCACCAAAGAGAACGAAGCAATTAAGCTGACTTCTAAACCTAATTATCAGGACTTCAGAAGATTTCATGATCAGCTTTTTGGTATAATGATGAAAAAAAAGAAAGTCAAATTGGATAAACCCGTTTTTATTGGGTTTACTGTTTTAGAATTATCAAAGCTTTTAATGTTAGAGTTTCTTTATGACTACTTTAAACCCTCGTATCCAGAGTCCAGAGTACTTTACACAGATACAGATAGTTTTGTTATAGATATCCCTACTGAAGACATCTATAAAGACATGGAAATAGAAGTAGCTAAAGGGCATGCGGGATGGTACGACACATCCGATTACCCTAAAGATTCGCCTTTGCATTCTATTACTAACAAGAAGGTTTTAGGAAAGATGAAAGATGAATTATCTGGAAAGGTGATCAAGGAGTTTGTTGGTTTAAGGTCGAAAATGTACAGTATTTCGAGCCAGGAGAAAACTATCAAAAAAGCAAAGGGAATATCTCGCAGTGTTGTGCAGTCAAACATATCGCATGACAACTACAAAGAAGCATTGTTTGGCAATAAGACTTTCATCATGACAACGTAAAAACTGCGATCTAATCTACATGAGATCACACAAAACGTGTGTTTGTTAATCCAGATATTCATATGCATATGGACATTGGAGAACCGTAAATTAATTAAAGTGGAACTGTGTCTGGTGGGATTATCTGCAGTTCTTCTTTTACAAAAGATCTTTGAGGAGCCGGTTGTTTTGTTGTGCCAGTTTCTCGTAAAATAATACACGGGCGGATTCATTTTTACAAGTCTTTTTATTTCATATGGATCAACACTCCAAAACTGGATCGGTTGCCCTGATGCGAGTGTCCCCTTCTGCTTCCCCCGGTAAATAAAGGTACCTTACTTTCAAGCCAAATGGTAAATAGTTTGCTGGATGAAGACTCTCCTTCAGAAAACATTTATTGTTTTTCTTTGATTGCTTGTACTGGTTTTAGCCCTTTAAATTCTTCATTATTCATTGCGCGCAAAACTGAGGGCAGTCTTCTAACCCATTCTGTGTTGCGAGAATTGTCAATAAGCTCTCTGTGATACTGGTAAGAAAAAAGTCTTTCGGCTAACTGTTTGTTAAAGTTTTCAACTAAAGCTGTGATCTGTGAACTCCCGGAATGCCTCTTTTAATGGTAACTCTATGTTTTAACAATAATTGATTCACTTGACCTTTAAATTCTTTTCCATCATCGACTTGAATCATGCGAGGATAAGTTAAGGGGCCTCGTTGGTATATCAGTTGTATGGCGACAGCAACAGCAGAAGCACTCTTTTGTGTTAATGGTTCTGCATCTTTGTATCTTGAAGCTATGTCAATGACTGTGAGTGCGTACTTAAATCTTTTTCGTCTAATCGTATCAGAGGGTAAATATAGAAGGTCCATTTGATGGGTGTCGTTCGGTATTGTATTCACAAAGTGTGGTCTCTGTATTCGTCTAGGCGCAGGTAAATAAATTTGCCAAATCGCTTGTTTAGATAACCATTCTTTTGCTGTTTGTTCATTGACTCCAGCTGCTTGGCTTAGCTTTTTAATTGCCGTGATTCCCTTCCAATATCCTTTGGGCGATAATAGATTTTGTTCATTTTTATTTAGCCAATATTATGTGCAACAAAATACACAACAGTCATGCCAACAACAATAAACCCGATTTCTTGCATCTTTTGTTTTTCTGATGGTTGATAAAAGTTGCTAAATTTTGGTGGGGGCAATGTCTCGATTGGTTTGCCTGTTACAAGATAATATTCTTTTATTGCTTGGTCAACATCTTTAAATGTGTAAGCTGCATGTCCCTGTTTTTTTCAGTGTGTTATTAATAAAATCTAACTGCTCAATTCTATGCTTTTCATAGTTATCTTGTGCAGCAGCTAGTTGCTCCACAGCTTTGTTATGTCGTTTTCTCTCGCCGTCATCCCGTAGTTTACTAAATGCGTAATTACTTCCGCTAAAAGCAAGCGCATTAACCACAGCGCCACCTATCATCATTACGAGTGAAGCCATTTTTTATAAATGTATTTTTGTACATATTTATATTCTCTGGAATTATTCCTTGCTTAACTAGAAATCTTTCGTAGCAAATGAAGCTGTAATAATAGCAATCAGTTTTGCCGAATCCTCAAAGTCTAGTTTGCCAAGATCTGCCGGTTTTGTTTTTAACAGGCTTTTACCAAGCATTGAGTATCCTACATTAGGCCCCCAATAACGGCAGAATGGTATACAAGGTTGGCAATAGTTTTTTCGGTGCTCATTTTAAAAAATAAAATAATTATAATTAATAAAAAACATGAACAGCGATGATCTGCTAGAGCTACAGGGCGGCCTAAACCTTCCTGAACTTATGAATGATCAAGTTGATGACCAAGCTATTATGCCAAAAAGGAAAGGTTGTATTCTTTGGCAGCATGTGGGGAAAACAAAACAGTTCCTCGGAACTGAATTCAGCATAGAACAGATTCAACAGATGTCGCCGCAAGACATTATAAAGTATCATAACAGGTATGAAGCACAGCTGGGGTCGAGAATGGTGAAAAGTGTGGGGCAAACGGTTCTTAGTTTGTACACTAAACTAGTCAGTAGATTTGCCCCCATTGATTCTGAACAAGATCTTACGTATGATTTAACGCAAGATCCAGTTTTAACAAAGTCATTAGAGTCTCTAAGCTGTGATTTATATTACAGATTTGGAACATTGTTATCGCCGTTAATCATGGGATTAATTACTTTTAATCATATAGATTTTATTTCCCTTCAAAATGAACGAGTCGGAAAATCAGCAGAATCAGGAAACATTGAATCAGAAAACACTGAATCAAGTCGAGAAAGTGACCAGTAAACATCCTGGGCGTGTTGCAGCAGGGAAAAGAGTAGCAGAGTTAAACAGGCAAAGAAAATTAAAGTTACAATCACAGAATATAACTCATAATGAAAACATAACACCGCCAACGCCAACAGTTGATCCAATGCCAGCTCCAAACAACAGAGCAAGTTAATTTAAGGGCGCCAAAGTCTTCATGGAATATTGAACTTAAAACAGTTGTCATTTTTGGCGCCATTGCTGCTGCTGGGGGCAGTTATTACGGTTATAAAATATATAAACAACAGCAACAAAAACAAAAGAAGTTAAAACAACCTGAACCATTAAATACAGAAGACAACAGCACGCCAGCACCGCCAATAACAAAAAATCATTTTGATCCATTTAAAATGCAATAATATTTTAAGAACTTAAATTTAAATTTTTTTGATAAAAATAGATCATGACGGATTATTATTTGTTTAAAATGATGGAGTCAATAAATAAAGACATGGAGTCTATAAAAGACATTTCCATAGACCAGATATTGTAATCAATGCGGTTGCTTAGGATTGTAACAACTTCATTAAGATCTATGCTGGCCGATCTTACGCCAAGGCGTTAAGCAAGACAACCTCAACGATGACGCGTTTTTTGAGGCGTGTGTGTACTATATTAGGCATCTACTATTTAAGATAAAACATAGATTGTATTGTTTTTTTGATAATTATAAGATAACTTGAATAAGAACTTGGTTGTACTTAAAGGACGACTTAATTACAATCTTGAGGTAACTTAATTAAGAACTTAATTAAGAACTTAATTAAGAACTTAATTAAGAACTTAATTAAGAACTTAATTACGAACTTGAGGATGACTTAAGTAAGAACTTAGAAGTGACTTAAGTGTGTGCATGCATGGGGTGGGGGTGGGTAGGGTGGGGTGGGGGGTGTGCATGCGTGGGGGTAGGACAAAAACACACAAACACCAACAAACAAACAAGAAGTGAAACTACTAGGGCCACTTCTTGCTTTGTGACTAAACAGGTTGTGTCCCGCGCGCGAGCCTCAATCAACTAGGCCAAGTGATCACATAGGGTCGTTTGGCCTAGTTTGCCGCTGAGCTTTGCAGGTGCTGCCGCGCTTTGCAGTCAAGCGATCATATATGATCACTTGGCCTAGTTTGCAGTCAAGCGATCATATATGATCACTTGGCCTAGTTTGCCGCCGAGCTTTGCAGGTGCTCCGTGCTGACGTCATTGGCGGCAAGCGATCATATATGATCACTTGGCCTAGTTTGCTGCTGTGCTCCTCTTTTCTCAACCAGGCTTGCAACTGGCTTTGGCAGAGTTACAGCAATTACTGCTGTAGCCGAGCTTTTATGGCGGCTCTAATCGCCAGTAGTAGTACATCCGTCATTTGTTTTTGGAGCATTTATATGAAGATAGTGCTGGCCACACACTACTCCTCTCCATACTGGTAGATGTACTAAGGCCTGCCTAGCCTATCTAGTTTTGCCAGAACATTCGAAAATCGTCATTCAGTTGCATAAGTTTAATAATGGTTTGGCGTTTGCTACACAGTTCATTTATACTGATTCCTAGCTTGTGGAATTTAGGATAGTTATAAAAACACACAGAAAGTTGAATGAGTTTCCTAGCATACGAATCAGACATGTTCACCTCCACCTTAAGAAATGAACGCCATGTTTGAAGAGTTTTTGTTCTTTCAAACATGGCTTTAGCTGTCTCAAGCCAGCGCCCCACAATTCAACGCGTGATGAATTGTTTTGCTTTTATTTTGTTTTATCAACATCGCACCGTTTTTTAGAAAAAGAAGCATTCATCAATAGTCAAAAACGTATTGAACCTGACTACATCTTGTTCGGTAATGTCATTTCAACGTTTTGAACCAACAAACCTTTAAGATTTCGTCCATTTCTAAAGCAGTCGGTTCACTTTTTTCCTTTTTCCCGCCTTCCAAAAAAGCAATGCTTCTTTTCGGTTTAAACTGGTAAAAAACATGCTTCGCCTCGTTCTTTTTTCAACAAATACTCTGACATGCAAGTATGGTAAAATTTGTGGTCTTCAATAGCAAGAGCCTGTTCTTCAGTGAACGCAACAGCCATTTTAAAATACAACCCAGTCGGAGCACAGTCAAAAACCAACCTTCTTGTCCACCAGCCTCAGAAAGAATGACAAAACCGGTCTTGCTGACGTAGTGCCGACGTGGCAGCCTCGAAGTGGTATTGTCCGTGACAGTCTAGAATGTTCCAAAACATTTGCTGATGTAATATGTTGCAACCCAGCCGAGTGTGCCGCGGGCCCAGTAGGCTCGCGAGGTGTGCGCTGTCGCCTCACCCCTCTCTATTCTCCCTCTCGCCACCCTCACCCACATCTCATTCCGACAGCTTTCTGCCTCCCTCCCCCCTTCCTCATTCACACACTTGTGCACATACAGGCACACGACAGCGGATCTTGATAAATATTACAATGATTGGATATATGACTTGTTCTTTCTTTCAACTGTATTTTTTTCTAATGTTCATTGAGAGAGAGAATGACAATAACAATGACAATGACAATGACCCGTGCCTAGCATAAATTAAGTGATCAGGTTTCAGCCTTGGCGGGTCTCTGCCTCGTGTCTGTTATTAAAAAGTTTTGTAGGTAGAAATTAGTCAGAATAATTGTGCGAATTTTATGTCAAAAATATAACTTAGTTTTAAAAGACAAGCAAGTTTAGTAAATTAGTATTAAAAACGGATAATCCCACACAGTATGTTTGTTTGTAGATAATCGTTATTTTTTGGTTATTAAAGTCTTACTTGTCAGAGAACAGAGAAATGCAGGTTCTAGAGTCGCCCGGTCGAAACTGGTTGAGACCGGGTGAGCTAGAACCTGCATTTCTCTGTTCTCTGTTCTCATGCAAGTAATTGTTGCATTTTTTTTTCATGTATTTGTTTGATTTGCTTTTTACTATATATCGTTTGTTTTTTTTTCTTGCCCAGAGGGCTGGATGTAAAAACAAAGCGTTATTCATATTAGTCTACTACCCTCTTAAAATATAATTCGTTCGTTCGTTCGTTCGTTCACCCTCGCCACACCCCACCCGCGCCCTTTCCTTATCCCAATCTTACATCCCTTCCTCACCCCTCATTTCCATTTCCTCTCTCATCCCCCACCCCACCCCATCCCAATTCCCACCCCCATCCCGGACAATCGTCTCCGTCCACTTCTTCCTTAGCCGCAGGATGGTATGGACAGGAGGAGCGCTATGAGTAAACAACTGGAGAACAACAGAGGAGCAGAATTCAACACACACCACACACACACACACACACACACACACACACACACACACACACACACACACACACACACACACACATACACACATAAAAACTGATCATCTCTCAAGAGATCAAAGATCATAAAACTGATTTCCACACAGACAAACATGACAAAACCCTCGGAGCTCATGTTATTGGACTGCTTCCAACCTGTACTTGCCCAGTATATCCTGTTGTGTTTTTCTCTTCGGAGACAGAAAATTTAATCAGACTCTGATACACACTGTGCTTTTCTTTCTGCTACTAATGTTATGTTGCAAGATGTGACAACGCTGGGATTAGTTTAGTTTAGTTGAATGTCTGAACTTGATCATCTGTGCCCACAAAACCTCTGGTTTTCATATGGCAATAAAATCTGTTCTTCTTGTTCTTGTTCTTGTTCTTGTTCTTCACACACACACACACACAACACACACACACACACACACACACACACACACACACACACACACACACACACACACACACACACACACAGAAAAGAAATAAATTTTAAAAAAAGAAAGAAAAGAAAAGGAAAGAAAGAAAACCTGAGGATGAAGGAGCGGACTC
>CM031628.1:50870409-50890577 GCA_018398815.1 Conus ventricosus | reverse complement strand
GACTTCTTTGTTACAACAGTTGTGTTGATCTCATGTAGATTAGATCGTAGTTTTACGTTGTCATGATGAAAAGTATGTTTATTGAACAATGCTTCTTTGTAGTTGTCATGTGATATGTTTGACTGCACAACACTGCGGGATATTCCCTTTGCTTTCTTAATGGTTTTCTCCTGGCTCGAAATACTGTACATTTTTTACCTTAAACCAATAAACTCCTTAATCACCCCTCCAGATAATTCATCCTTCATCTTTCCTAAAACCTTCTTGTTAACGGTTGAATGCAAAGGCGAATCTTTAGGATAATCGGATGTGTCGTACCATCCCGCATGCCCTTTAGCTACTTCTAATCCCATGTCTTTATAGATGTCTTCAGTAGGGATATCTATAACAAAACTATCTGTATCTGTGTAAAGTACTCTGGACTCTGGATACAAGGGTTTAAAGTAGTCATAAAGAAATTCTAACATCAAAAGCTTTGATAATTCTAAAACATTAAACCCAATAAATACAGGTTTGTCCAATTTGAATTTCTTTTTTTTCATCATTATGCCAAAAAGCTGATCATGAAATCTTCTAAAGTCCTGATAATTAGGTTTTGAAGTCAGCTTAATTGCTTCGTTCTCTTTGGCGACCAATCTGACATCTTTGCGCTTGTGCGGATTCTCCATAGTCTTTCCGAAACAGCTGTAGTTCATCAGCTTGAAAAAGTCTTTTTCTGAAGCATCTGTGGATTTAGTTCTAAGATCAGTGTTCTTCATGATGTATGGTTTCATGAACTGTTCTTGATCAAAAGCAATTATACGATGAACGGCTCTCAACTTCAAACCATGTCTTAATAAAATTGTAGAAGTCTGTAATGACAGACATATTTTTTTTTGTTTCGAAGATTAGGCACAAGTTTAGGCGGCTCTGTTTTTGCCATCTTCAGGCTTTCTGCTGCTAATGGGTAGTCATTATGTAGGTCATGGAGTTCTTGAGGATATTCTAAGCCAACTTCTAGAATGTATCCGCGCTGTTGATCTGGCGTCAAACTGCTCAACCACTTTAATGCTCCTTGAATATTATTCGTACCGCCGTCTGTGTACATTATAAAGTTACGTAATGGAAGTGATTGAGCCATAGCCCAACCATACAGATTGTTTGCATCTAAATACATGAGATAGTTAGACCTTTTACTTGGATCATAATCATCCAGGTATTTGTTGTTTGCTTTACAGTAATGATGCGACGCCATACTAATTCCTCCGCGCAATCCGTTTTCAATCATCTGAATCATTGGTAAATCTGCCAATAAATCAATCTGTACTCCAGTAAACTTTAAGAAAGCGTCCCAACTCATCCCAGGCGCAGAAATGTAATGCGCAGGATCCAGGCTGTAATGTTTCATGCAGGTTTTTCCCTAAATTTTCAAAAATATCCGCCAACAACATGTATCAGCCATCAAGTAGGAATCATGATAGTCTCCCATCGTTTTAGAATCTAACTTCTGCCATGCTTCTTGGAGCATGCTGGAAAATCAGAATCACTAATGCCCTTTCCTCTAAGACTAAGAAAAAACGCGTCTTTAGGGGGAAGTGTATCTTCGTCAAACCTTTCCCAACTGTTCATGACTCATAAGGGTAAACGCCTTTCTAACGAAGTTGGGTCAAATATTCTTCCGTTATTGGGCAGGACTTTAAAGGACATGGCCAGTGACTCTAATAAACCCCCATCATGTGCTGCATAGAGTCGTAGAAAGACATGTTATTTAAAGTGAAACACATGAAATTTTTTCCCTGATGACTGTGCAAGCATGTTACCCTAAAGGGCGTCGTCTACTGCTTTCATTATAAGATGAGAGTCGAAACCTCGCAATTTTATGAAAGAAGATGGGCAGCTTCCATGTTTTAGGATTAAAGTTTAGTTGAAGATTGCATTTACTGTGCGCTGCTCCTCTAAAATTTCCCCACTAATGTGATCATGGTCTCTTACTGTCGGATTGGCTTCCTCGCTGTTAGACATTAGTTCTAAACCGAAAAATCCAACAATGTGTGGCTGATTTATACTGTTCTTGGTCTTCAGGCGTCTTTAAAGATTTCAGATAAGTTTAGATTATTAGAACAGGCGTTACGCAATTGCGGCATGCGTTTTAGAAGTATTTTGCAGCATTAGGCCCTCTTATTAATTCGGGTTTCTGAATGGACGCCATCCAACCTGACAAAATGAAGGCAAATGAACAAACCCTAAATATTACCATTAAGACTTTTTTTTTCCGAATTTTTTTGTGGCGCTGGCCCTTCATAAGGAACAATAAGCGACTCGAATCTGCGTAAAACTACGTATGGAGAATTTTCCCAGCCGTTTCCAGTTCTTAAAACTAACTTTAGATCCGGGTGGGGGTTGTAATTAGTTCTGTATTACAGTCAACTGAACTTTTACAATGTTTTATAGTTCAAAGCGCGGCTTGAGCGGTTGGAATTCTTGTTAAACATTTTCTACAGAATTCTTGTTTGCAATGTTTTTTTGTAGTAAAGCTAACAGTCTACTCATTGTTCGTATAATGTGTAATGGGGCCCGCCCCGCTGGTGAAAGCATCAGAAGAAAGTAAACATGATTTTGGTCTGGCCGCCAATCTTTGGGACTGTTCTTGGACACTTAATGGGTTGTAGATTTGCTTCCTCATCCACGGTAGACATTAACATTTTTGGGTTTGTTTGTTCTTCAAACTGATCATGGAATCCACGCAAACAGGAAAGGATATTCCACAAAAGTTAAGATCATTGATGAAAGGGTTCATAGTTAGACACTCTCTCTCTTTTTTTACAGGCGTAATGCAGCCTTGCAAGAACACACCACATGAAACATTTGTCGTCTGAATTCCTTATGTTTAGAACGCTCTTTTGCGACTAATGCGGGGGGCAGCGGAATTGTAAGCCTTTCCCTACAATCGGCTCATACTTAGACTGTTTTAATCTGATCTCTAAGACTTCGCCCTCGACCAACCAGAGCCTCTCATTTTGGCTTCTTCAGCGGCCACATAAAACTGTGTAAGCAGTTCGTCCCCCCAAACCGGGTGGTTAAGTCATTATGAGAAAGAATAACCTGTTGTTTAGTTGAGACCCAGACTTCTAGATTTTCTTCATTTATTGTTATATAGTCGATTAAAACAGCTACATTACTTTAAACTGGGGGGTCTATTGTTTATTACCTGGAACTTGAGAAATAGCATGAGCAACACTTGCCTGTACTTTGTTGGATCAATGACTTTTAATTAATACATTTAAAGCTTTTGACAAACGCTCTCCCTTTAAACATTCCTTCAAACAATTCGTCTGGTCCTTCATATATCTTATCCATGCTGAGTTTCTTTTCTAACTCAAAATATTTATTTTAAATTAAAAAAAATAATTAAAACAGAATCGTATCAACGGTCTTTTTGTGCTTAGACTCATAAACAAAGTATAAACGGGCCCCTTTTTTGTTGTTAATGTGAGCTGTTTAGAACAGAGTTTAATGTCTCGTTTACTTTTTTTAACATTCCTTTTTTATCTGCTCGGCGTCTGGCTGTTGAGAAAAACTTGCCCTTGCCTTTTTTTGAAGAGCAAACTTTTGTCTTTTATAGTCATCGAAATCGGGCCCGTAAACCCTAAATTCTTCATCCGTGATGTTTTAGATCAGCTAGCGCTTTATTTATTTTCAGTTTGAACGAGCTAAGTTTAGCTGTTATTAGTTGAACCATAGCTGTTTGCTTTTGGAGTTTAGTTTTTAATTTTTTGCCAGCCGCACTTACAGCTAATGAACACGGCCGAGAGTTAAAGATAAACCGGGTAGAGGTAAAGCTACGGGTTTCACCTACGCCTGTTGCTAAGAGGCCTACACTCGTTCCTGCTGATAGTGCACTTTTAGTTTGATGTTCCAGTATTAACATATGTAACAGCATTAAAGGCAGCAGAATATCTTCGTTTGGTTTTGCTGTATTTTTAAAGGCCTTGCTCTAGTTTTTGTTGCATTTGTGTAATGTTTTGGGTTTAATCTGAAGGTTTTTATGTCAGGGTTTCTACTATCCCTTCTTTTGGCGACTCTGGCGCTGTAGCGCTTTTGGATAAACGTGAACAGACATGCTTTTTTTAAAATAAAAAATAATTTAGTAATTTGTACTTTTAACTGTTACCTTAATATTCAGCTGCGGGCCCCATATATTAAAAACAAATGTACATTAACTGGTTTATCGCCATCTTTTTCTTTGTCAATTTGAATGTTATTCCGTCTTTAAACAGTTCTCCCACTTTCCATGCAACTGATTGTCCTCCGTTCCCCTTAGGTCAATCCATAAACCGTATTTTGTTGTTAAATAATCATCAAGTCTAACATTGTGAAGGTGTAGATCTTTAGACACAAGGTCTACCGTTGGATTTCTACCCCTCCCGCCCCAAACAATTTTCTTATTTCGGCAAAATGCTGATAAGGTTTAAGCCCGCTAGCGTAGATTTGGTTAGGACTACCCTCAATTGTACATTGTACTTTCGTTATTTTAGGATTAATAAACTTTTCACTTCCTCTTTCGAATGGTTCTTCATCTTCACACAGCAATAAAATACCTTTAAACGATCTTGCTCTGACACTAAAACTAAAATTCCATATAGCGTCGGCCTTGCTTCTAGGATATGTTGTATGATGAATCACTCTATCGTAATATATTGCTTTTTTGCCTCATATTGTTGCTCAATCAGCCTTGCTAAATCAGGGTTGCTAACAGCGCCCAAACTCTAACGAGATGTCAGAAATGCTGTACTTTGCTTCGGTGTCTGTTGATCTGATAACACGTTTGTATTCGTTAAAAGTTAGTTCATATGACAATCTGTCTTTTAATGCCCCTTGAAAGTACGGGCATGCACACTTAACAACTCAAAATCCAAGGGGGATGGAAAGCGATTTCCATACGCAAAATTTACAGCCACATACTTTTTGCCGGCTTTATTAGCATCTGCGGCGCCTATTCTGTGTTTTAGTGCTTCTTCATTATCTATTCCTTGAAACGCAAGATCGGCCCTTTCATTCTCGGTTAGCCATAGATCAGAATAGGTTAAAAATATGTCAGCATTGTGTAAAAAATATTTCTTCCCCCTCAATTTTTATAGAAATTTTCTTAACAATTGCCCGACCCAGATTCTGCACAACTGTCCTGTTTGGGTCTGTTGCTGATTCGAGATCTATTTTGAAAGTAAGTTGCGTAGAGCCTGGCACAATCACTTCATCTGCTCCTAGGTTTGGAAATTTGACAGTAAGAATTTGATCCGCATCAATAGTAGACGGATTATTTGGAACAATAATATTCTGCTTTATTTCCCTTCACTCCAAAGGGCTCTTTCAGGCTTCTATGCGGGTTAAGAATTGAAACATAATGCTTGTGACATTTTTTTTATAAAACAAAATAAAAAGTTAATTATTTAAAAACATGGCAGGCATTGAAGGTGAAGAAGATTATGATGTTTTTGATCGTGGAGACGACATGAGTGAAATGATTCCTTTGACACAGCATCGCTCAACGCCCTCAGTGCTGCGTGAATTAACAGAAGAAAGGGTTGGAGCATTTTACAAAAGTTTAGACCTTGAACCTCCCCAATTTATAGACCCTAATGATTTTGAATTAGAAGGTGGTCATTTGTATGTGAAAAACGATCCAGGAGAACCTGTTAAGCTTACACATGAACGAAACCCATCAAAGTTTAAAGCCATGAGTACCCTTAGACAAAGACTCCCTGTGAGCGTACAAAATCGCCTTGGCATTGCTAAACCAAAATTAGGTGGGGATGCAGTTGCTAAACTTCAAAACACACAACAAAAACTCCCAACAGATAGCCAAATGCAAAACATGGAACTTCAAGATTTAAGTCAAACAGCAGGTGAAATAATAAATGTAATAGAAGCAGAAACCAGTTTTCCAGAAGAAACAGCATTAAAAAAACAATTAATGATTCCCCATTGCCTATGCGAGAAATAGCGGCTCTTGATCATGCTTTAAGAAGCATCAGAGGCGAATTAACAAACAATTTAGCAAAACTGGGTGAAATAGATGAGCATATAAAAGAGAAAAAGAAAAACTCGTTGAGGCTGATCACGCCAACTTAGGGCATGATATTAAAGAAAGAATAACCCAAAGACTAAAAAGATCTTGAACAAGAAAGATCAGCAAGACTAGAAGTGTTGTCTACTAACCGAGAACAATTACGAACTCAAGTGAACAGAATAAGAGAAACTATCCGAAAATTTTTATATAAGACACAACGCTAGCAGAACGAATACGAACACTGTTTAGAGAGCAAGGAGTCACATTAGCAAGCGTTATAACAGCCTTAGGATTTGCAATAAGTACGCTGGTGATGGCTATTACAGGCGGCGGTGGTTTTTGGGTCTGCGCCCCCGCCGCCATCACCTCCACCTGATAAATCATGGGTAAAAAACAGCTTGATCATCTTGCGAGTTTATTAAAAAAAATTAGCCAGTAAAGCCGTAAATGCTTTACCAGGTATATTAGGGGGTGTTGTTAGCTGGCTTTTGTCTACTGCAGGCAAAGTAGTTGGCTTTATGGCCGAGCACTTATGGGCATTAGTTCTCTTAATAGTCGGGTTAATTTTTAGTAAGATAAAGACCAAGTAATCCTATGCCAGTTAATACAAAAATGCTGTCTTTTCATATTCATGGTCGTTATTTTTTTGATAACAACGGGCTCTGGGCTTTGGACCTTGGGGATTGGATGACTTATTCTTGGGGGGCCATCTTGTTTGTTTACTGCTTGCAATATTACTGGCTCAGAATTTATTTCGTTTTTCCCAACTTTCTGTTCATTGCCTGCCACAAGGATTTCATTATTGTAGTTTATTATTGTGCCTATCTGGAGTCTGAGGTCAGAAGGCAGCATGTATAAACCAGTGCCAACAGCAAAGTCTACTTTCGATCTTGCGTATTGTAAAACATTTTGGTACCTTTTAATACTTGAAGGTAAATCAACTGTAGAATTAATGGCGTCCTCTAAATTTGCTAAGTATTGTTTTTGTGCGTCAAAACCAGTAGAAGGATCAGTTATGCTCGACCTCGTTTGTGCTTGCGAGCCTAGCAAACACCAAACGTAAGTACGAACAGAGTCGTTTATTCGTTCTATTCCTGCTTTAGTTAGGCCCTTAGAAGTGTCTAAGATAAATGTTGTCCATGCTGTTCTATGCTCTTGCTCTATGGACCCGAGGTGAACAGCTGTGCCTGAAGAGAAGATGTGTAAGGAGGATTCCAGTCATAGTTATACTTTCTGTGCACGCCCCAAAAATAAGGGGTGCCTAAACCATGATTAAGATCCGACTTTTGTCTAAAGTCTGTCTTAGCCTTAATATTGAATTCGTTACAGATCCTTTCAAAAGCCTTCATGTCTATTCTGTTGCTAAATGGATTAAACGTTTTATCATTTGGCAATGGCGCTTGCAGTTCAGTCAAAAAAACGTCTGAAGGTGTAATAGAAATGAAATCTGTACACTGACCTCACCAAAGGATCAGGATGATTTAAGTGATCAGCATACGACACTCCACACCCAGTTGATGCACAAAATACAGCAAAGTTAACTGATTCTGATAAAATTGCATCAGATGACTAAACCACACTTTCGGGATGTAGTCTTTTTTAATAGGGGGGTTAAGATATCTGTTTAATGGCGTACTCACCTTTACTTGAAAGGTGTCAGACTGAGTCACAAAAATGCAAGAGTATCCCGTTATATTTTTAAGATTGTAGTCCGGCCCAGCAGAATATTTTGCATCAGTATATTTAAATGCGCTCATTTTTATTTCGTTTAAAAAATGTTTGTAACAATAACAACCAAGACCGGCCTTCGTTTTAGAACATGCTATTGATAACGAATGCGGAACCAAACGGTCGCACTCCATGAAATTTTTTACAAAGTCGTATGGGTTTTTAATATACGTGAATCCAGGGAGAATAATAAGATTAAAAAATATAATAATGCAGGGAACTTTAGTTAGCCAGTTAACCATACCTGATGGTTATTACGGGTTTTGCTCACTAAAAGAAGCAATGAGTAACTTTGACATTACTCTCAAACTTAACAATGCGAATCTGAAAACAATGTTAACATTCAAGCCTGAAGAAGAAGAAGTAGGTTACTATTTTGATAGAGAGCTAGCTAAAATGTTAGGCTTTACAGCTGACAATCGACCCACCCATAGTTTTAGAGTTGCAGCAAACAAAACTATACTGAACAACATTAAAAACGCACCGCTTGCCAAAAGACCCAGACAACGTTGGTAGTACAGAATTATTTAATGAAAGTAAGCATATTTGATTACGCACCCATTTTTCAATTAAACAAAATGTCTGTTCTTGACAAGAATGGCCGAATTCATCTGAAATTAGCTGTTGACTTCACTAGGGTCCCTGTCAAAAAGTACACCACGACGAGCATGTCCGTTCGCGAGCTCTAATTCCGAGTGTGTCCGCCATTTGCCCCGATGCACGCTTGGCAGCGCCTCCTCATGGAGTAGACAACGTTGTGCAAGAACGCCTGTGGCAGTCCATCCCACTCCTCGGTCAGTGCGCGCCTCAAATGATCGAGAGTCTGTGGACGTCTTCCACGGGCCACAAGACGCCCCAGCTCATCCCAGACGTGTTCAATGGGAGCCATGTCAGGGGACAGAGATGGCCAGGGCAACACGGCAATGTTGTTCGCCTGGAGAAACGCAGCGGTGGCTCTTGCGGTGTGGGGTCGTGCATTATCATGCTGGAAGAACTGCAGCTCCGGGTGCTGGCCAAACAGTGGGACGACGTGGTTCTGCAGCACCTGCTGGTACGTGTTGGCATTCACATGGTTGTCAAAAAAGTACAGAGGTGTCCGGTAGTCATGACTGAATGCCCCCCAAACCATCAGACTGCCCCCTCCCCATCTATCAGCTTCAAACACGCAGCAGTTGGCGTAGCGTTCCCAGACACGCCTCCAGACTCTCATTCTCCCGTCAGCATGAGATAACGCGAAGCAACTTTCGTCAGAGAACAGCACAGCTCTCCACTGACGTCGTGTCCATGGCAGATGCTGGTTGGCCCACTGCAGGCGTTGCTGACGGTGTCTACGGGTGAGGACTGGGCCAACATGAGGGCGTCTTGCATTGAGCCCTGATTCTTGCAATCGACGTCGAACGGTTTGTCCAGACACTGGACCCCGTCGACCAACCACCTGGCGACATGTTTCTGCTGCTGTAAGGAATCGATTACGAAGATGAAGCTGTCGAATGTATCGATCCTGCGCTGGTGTGGTAACACGAGGTTGGCCCGTTCGGCCCCGATCAGTGGTGGAACCAGTCGCTGCCAAACGTTGTGATAGCCTTACAATTGTAGAGTGACTGCAGTTCAGTTGTCTGGCTGTCTCTCTCGATGACATACCGACCATCAACATTCCAATGGCTCGCTCGCGTTCTTGCATAGACAGTCGCGGCATTGTTTTCGGACCACTTCGCCTGGTCGAATGACAACTGATACCGTTTTCCAGTCGGCATGACTTCAAACTCACCATTTGAGACAAAGAAACAGATGAGCTACGTTCAGTCTCGGCCCCAGTGGCAAAAAAAGTGTTTTGGGCGAGTTGCACGTGGGCGTCACACGAATGTCGGCAAGCGCGGAGAAACCGAGGCAGTGTGAATCTGTGTCCCTTAAAAATTGTGTTAACATACCAAATCCAAATACACATTTTTTTCCAAATGGGAAATCGGCAAATCAAAACGGTGCGTTTTTAATGTTGTTCAGTATACTTATGAGGGAGAAAATCCGCTCGATCTGGCATTACATTCATTACTCTATGTTCATTTGGACGAGCTGAGCACTGATGAAAACTTATATGATGGAAGGCCCTCAACAGTTTTAAGAGCTCTTCCATCAGGGAAAGCTGCATATTGCGATTATGAAATTATACAATTCCCTAATTTACAGTTTAAAAGATTAGTTCGTGGGAGGGTCGGATCATTTAATTTAAAAATTGCAGACAAAACAGGGAAACTCGTGAAATGTGATAACCAGCACATTGTTTTAGAAATAAAATAATAAGTTGTTCTAAAAAATAATGTCGCGTGGGCCAGAAGAACCAGGAGTTACATTAGCGCTGTGAGGTGTATAACTTAGAATTAAAAGACCTTGCAGACGTTGCGGACTTTGAACAGAACGGTGAGATAGGCACTTTGTATCGGTTTGAGTACACTAAAGATGGCGATTATAAACGCAAAGAGGTTGGCGACAACAAAAAGTTTCCTAAACTAGAGCAACTGTGCAATGTAGAAGCAAATAATGCTGGCCAGTATGAATATAAAATAGTTCGAAAACCTGACAGCAAATGGCACTTAGAACCATATTTAGAATGGGACATAAAATTTGAATTCATAAGCCCATTTACATATTTTAGCCGTCAAAAAAGTTTCAGAAAAGCATTCAACTCAGGCCCTTTACATGTAAGTCTTATGCCTGAGGACAATAGTCGGAAAGAGATTGAAATAAAGCCGTATGGGAATAAACAGTACATCCTCCACAGAAGAGAATCAGTTTTGAAAGATGCTTCTACAAAATTACAGTTCATTCCGCAAATGAAATTAGGAGACACGTTCACAATGATATTTGAAATTTCTGTCTTAAAAGATGTGGAGAGGGATGGGGTTGTGGGCGTTAGTGACGTCCTTCTAAAAGGAATTCTAATTAGCTGGCAAAACTTAGACGTTGACAGTCTTAAAGTTACTGTCGTCGTTCTTTACGACGGTGGGGGGATTAAGGTCGTTACAACCAGTGACAAAATCAATATTAGTCTAAATAGAAACAATCTTACAGAACTAAATTGGATTAATCTTACCCATTTAGATCTTATAGGATTTTATTATACTGAACAAGTTTTGACAGAGAGCATGATAAAAACAATAACTGGATTAGATTAAATTCTGTTATAAAACTCTGGAGCAGTTAAACTTTATGACAAAAGAGCCTCATTGTTCATTGATTTGTGGGCAGACTGGTTGTGGAAAAACAATATTTGTCCTAGACCTATTACAAACAGTTTATCGCTATAATTTTGATCATATTGTGATTTTCTGTCCAACACTTAAATGGAACAAAGCATATCATGATAGAAGGTTTATATGGACAGATGATGAAATATATTTAGTTAATCCTAGCAATAAACTGAGTGAGTGTTTAGAACAGTTTTATAAACTGTTTGAAGGAACGCAGACACTATTTATTATAGATGACTGTTCAGCAGAAAGAGACATAGTTAAAAAGAGAAACACTTTGTCAAAACTAGCTTTTAGTGGAAGACATGCTAGGATAAGTGTGTGGATTTTATGTCAAAAATATAACTCAGTTTTAAAAGACTTTAGAGAACAGTTAAAGACTGTAGTGTTATTTCACATGAAAGACAGAGACTCATTTGAAGAATGTTTGCGCGAAAATGATGTTATTGAAAATGATCAGGAAAAACATAGGATTAAGCAAAAACTGAAATCTGAAAAGTTTAGTAAATTAGTATTGAAAACGGATAATCCTACACAGTATGTTTGTTTGTAGGGTCGTTAGTTTTTGGTTATTAAAGTCTTACTTGTCAGAGAACAATAAAAGGGGCATTCTGGAGTCACCCGGTCGAAACTGGTTGAGACCGGGTGAGCCAGAATGCCCCTTTTATTGTTCTCTCAAGCTGCTCTGTAAGTTGCTGGAACGGTGCGCGGTACTTATCCTTGGAATTTATTAGTTTGTTGTATTTTAGTCCCTTGCGGATTCATTCCAAGAACTGACCCTCAGCACTTGTGTCTTAAGAGGTTATCTTTTTATATTTTTTTACTTTTCACAAGAAAATGTAGCTTGTTTTGCTCTTTCATGATTTTCTTTTGCTTCTTAGGTGGCACCTTTGGTTGGTTTTTTGAAAACTCAACAAATATACTACGGTATTGCACACCAGCCTTTTCTGGGATTGCATTCTTCTTAAAACTGAAAAGGCACAGGAGTCAAATTACCACTTTCCGCGGTCACTGAGGAGAAACAACAAGGTTTCGAAATATCGGTATATGACCAGGAGTTATATGTTAGTGAGTTTCCCTCCCTATTGGAGGATGTCTCCCATTGGAGACTATAAGCTTGCTGAAGGCTCATTTTTAGAAGCATTTATTTTATTTTTCTCCATTCACCTACTCAAGCACATACTGTTAGTTAGGCAGAATCATCTACCACTGCAGATATGAATGCTTATTTCCCCTATTTCGTCAATCTAAGACATAAGAGCAAGCTTTGTTTATATATATATATATATATATATATATATATATATATATATATATATATATATATATTATATATGTGTGTGTGTGTGTATCTTTATATCTATCTCTGTCTGTCTATTTATTTATGTATGTATGTGAATAAATATCTGTCTGTCTCTGTGCCCGTCTGTCTATCTATCTGTCTGTCTGTCTGTCTATCTATGCGTTTGTCTGTCTTTCTATCTATATATCTGTGACGAGATGGAGTATGTGTGTAGGTGGGTCCTCTAGGGGAAGGACTGGGGATTTTTTCTCAATGGGAATTATCTTAAAACTTCACCTACACCCTCTCTCTTACTTGTTGTGGAAGGAGCGACTTTCCGGTACTAGTCATCGAAGAAATGATTATTTTTATTTAATTCCGGGTGTCACGACCGACCCCTGGAGGTCTGCCCTGACAGGATCGGTCTAGGTGGGAGTGAAGGGAGTGACTGACCTCACACGCGCCGCAAGAGACCACACAATAAAGATTACGATACAACACCCCATTTATTCACACCAACATACAGTCATAAATAAGCATTCCAACACACACAACATGCACAATTATAAATAAACATTTCACCATACGACGTACACAATCACAATCACAACATTTCAACACATATGGCATATACATAATCATAAATAAACATTTCCAGCATCCATCCCTTCCCACACCATGGAGTGCCTCCACACCCCTGCCTCTCCACAGTCTACTAGGAGCACCCTGTCGCACTAGGTGCTCCAAACCGGGTCGGTTCTTGAAAAGAGTCGTTCAAGGCCGACACCCTTGACACGCACAAGCAGACAGTGAAGAGCGCGTCCTGGGGGGGGAAACATGGCGTTGTTACTGGAGGTCCTGGACGGGGATCAGGGCCGGCCAGTCAAGCCGGCGGGCTTTTCTACCAGTCCGCGGTCCCGACCAGAGCGTGGCCTCAACCAGCGCGTGGCACCAACCAGTCCGCGGTCCCAACCAGAGCGTGGCCTCAACCAGCACGTGGCACCAACCAGTCCGCGGTCCCAACCAGAGCGTGGCCCCAACCAGAGCGTGGCACCAACCAGTCCAGACTCCGGGTGAAGCCCCCCGGGAGGGGGGAAAACGTAGCTGGGAGGAGAGAAGAAAGGGAGGGGAGGAAGAAGGGTACTGGAACCCCGCCGTCAGTACAGTCTGACCCATGCTGTTAAATCCTAACAGCCACTCGCATGATGGGCGAGGGGAGGTCTACTAAACACACCAACAACGCCAGCTCAACACAGACCTGAGCGTAACACAGCACACCAACCAAATCAGGAATGTTCATTAAAGTCTTCTCACACGAAGCAGGTAAAAGACTGCATTAAATCAACAGGCTATAAAACAAATATGAATTATCTTCACCCTTCTCTCACTCACGTTTAACAATTTCCTTTCTTAGGAAATAAACCAACACAGCGACCATCGCTTTATAACTGCCACCACATTTGCAAATAATAATTCAATGGCATAATTGTCACATTTTATAGCCACATTTTAAAATAACACAAATCTCCAACCACGCATCCGAACGACAAATCATGCGTACGCACGCTCGCAAAATAAAACTCGTTCTTCTTGCACACACAAACAGATGGTGGCCGAAGGATAAGAGTCCGGCGAATGTGACAGGGGCGGACGAGCGAGACCAAGCAAGTACCAACCCTGAATCACCAGGTTCTCTCCCATCCCCACCGACTACCGCATCACCAGATGCATAAACAGGAGAAAGAATTTTGGATATAATTTAGAATGGCCAGGTTAAAGATTGAATTAACCAGAGAAGAGGTCTCAAACAATATTTCTTTTACAATTTTGCAAACAAAAAAAAATTGCGCAAAAGAGAAGAATAAGCCGGCTAACAACAACAAACCAAAACAAACAAACCACGAAACTGATGCTTACCAGCTACCCGTGGGTGACCCCGAAGAGGCGGGTCAAACGACTCTCTCTGCCCTCTGTCCAGTCGAGAGGACAGAGGCACAGATGCGGAAAAAGAAGAAGTGATGTCCCTCTCCTACAGGCCGACTGTAGGAATTGAAGATACCGACTGTACCTTCGACGATACGGTGAAGAACCAAGACCGGAGCAGGCGCTCCCAGAGACATCTTCCGCTCGAGTGAAGAGCTAACCTCCCTCAGCGATGGCGGCCAACATGCCACGCTACGTCACAGAGTGAGCATACTTCAAACTAAAAGAAATGAAGCACGTGCGACAGGTAAAAAGACAGGCGAGAGGCCGATAGACGGCCCAGTACAAGAAAAAGATACCCACCACCCGTGAACCTGCAGGATGAATGCACGGGCCGTGGAATTAGAGAGAGAGAGAGAGAAAGTAAACCTAACCTGAGCTAAACCACGCCAAAGGTGCAACCACACCACAAGCCACATTAAGGGACAGATATACGACAACAACGACGACAATAAACAAATGAATAATTCCGCCACCCCAGTTGGGTCAAACGTCGTAGGCCTCGTGACAAACTCGTGACACCGGGACTGGGTAAAATACAGGACAGTGGCTCTGAGATAGTTTTCCTTAGGCTTGTACTCATATAAGTACTTGTAGCTCCGAGAGACAGAATTGAAGAGAGAAGTTCAAACATTCAACCTTTGATTGAACAACATAGAACTGACACAAGTCAAGTGCACTTTCACACATCAACTTTTATTGCTTACACATCGGTAAGTATTGGCATGTCAAGTTCTATAGGCTTGGGTTTAATTCTCATTGGACTACCACAATGAGGGGCCCTCCCTCACTCCTACTTTGCTCGCTTGCACTCAGTGCAGCAAGTTTAACTTGGCATATAGGGGTTCCGTCCAAGTTACCCTGAATGTGTATGGTTATTATACATCCACTTCGCTTGCAAATCACCCAGTGTTGTAGCCAAAATGGTACTCATAGACAGGTTCTCCCTATGTCATCATAAAGTGAGGGCAAGGGTCTGATGGATTTGAGTCCAGGTGGTAAGCTAACTTAGCTTTTGCTTCGGAGAGGGTAGTTGATCTCTCCTGTGGTTGGTGACTGCCCCACTGGTGTAGGTTGGTTGTCTGGTGTCGCCATGGTGTTGGGCGAAGTTCCAGCGTCTGGTCCAGCCGCAATGTGTAGCGTGACCAGGATAGCCTGACCAGGATGGCGTGACCAGGATCCCAGTTCTGCGATAAAAAGAACTTGGTCTGTAGGTGAGAATCTGATGGATGGTTTGTCGAGTGCACACATTTACCCTGGTTTACTTTCAGCACAGGTGTGAGACTCAGCCAGCAAAGTATTCTCTATGGTAGAGTTTCTGCTATAACTATTAATCTCCACTTTTGTTTAAAGACTAAGTTAAGCCTACAAAAGGGTAGGAGACAGTAATACAATGTTACATAGTTTCAGTCAAACAACTCTTCCATGTTTCTTATGAATTAAATCACACTGAGTTGGGCTACACTGAGTCCAAGTACACATGTGGTGTAGACTTAAAGTCATACACTACAAATCATTCCAACAATCACCAGTATTTATAAATCAGGGTAGCAGTTCTTAACCTAGCACAGGCATACTGTTTTCCTGACCACCATTAATCATTTAATTATTATCTTAACAGACAGAATTGCCTACTGGCAAACGTCAGGGTAAACACAAAGAACAATGGTCAGATATTTAACAAAGATGGCAAGCAAACTCCTACACAGAATAATCATTCATCAGTTTGATACATGTTGCTAAGCCTTTGTGCAAAGTTACAATGTTAACGCACACAGCATACATAAAATCAATATATAGATTCGAAAAGGTAAAACAGAGTTCCAACTCACTTTTCCTGGGAATGAACAGTGAATGACTTGAGATCAACGAGGCTACCAGGATTGTCGCACGACTTCTCTAGTTGTCTCTTTGTCTTCCTCTGGTCCGGTCTACAGACAGTCTTGAGAGGTCAGTGAAGGTGCCCCCTGTGCGGCTAGTATATATGTATTCTAACTGCGGAATTCGATTTTGACAACCTGTCACTCAACCATCAGGGGTGACAGGGGGGGGGGGGGGGGGGGGGGGGGATCTAGTCTTATCACTAGTCGCCTCGGGAACCGTTTGAACCTAATTGGTCCAGCTCACTGACTTCGGCGGCTGGTTTAATTTATGCGTCCGTATAGATGCATACTATCGTGTAGCGATTCCGGTGACCAACGTTACAGTTCAGTCAGTGCACGAACTGTAGATATAGGGGGGGGGGGGGGGGGGGGGGGGGGAGGGGGGGGAGGAAAGGGGGGGGGGGGTTTAGCGGTGGTGACGGAGTGCCGAGCGGCAACATGCCTTTGTTTCTTCTTCTTTGTTATCTGCCCGCCTTCATCGAGTTGAAGATTCTGGCATCAACAAGGGGGTTCCGGTTTGCTGTGCGAGTTTGGGTCAGTTTATGCAGCCAGTGCTCACTACCTAACTGCATGGACAGTGGGCAGGGGAAGTGGGGGCCACCACACTCACTATTTCAGGCCTCTAACCATACTTTGGTAGGCCCTACTTTGGAGTGGGTGGGAAGGGTTTGTACTCTAGGCATGGGGCAGGAGGGGATGGGTCGGGAAGATGGGGGCGGGGAGTGTGTGTGGGGGGGGGGGGGGGTGAATGGGGAGTCGGGGGGGGGGGGGGGGGAAATCAGAGGTAGGACTGAAAGTCCACCACCGAGGCTGATTGAATTGCCTCAGGTGGGAGCCTATTAAACTCCCTGGTGGTGCGGGGAAAGAAGGAGTGTTTTCTATAGTTCCTGCTGTTGGACTACAAGGCATACTGGTGCTCATGAAAGTGTCGAGTGGCGTATCCAGTTTTCAAGAGTCTTGGCGCATGATTGGTCTCGACTGTGATGTCACCATGGTGGTATTTGTACAGTGTTGTCAGGCGGATTCTTCTTCGCCGATCTTCCAGTGATGTCCATTTCAGTTGATCAAGCATTTCTCCCACGCTCGATGTTTGGCGGTAGCGGTTTACTACCCAGCGGGCAGCCCTCCTCTGGATCTTCTCGAGGGACTGTATATTATTGTCAGTGTGCGGGTCCCAAACTTCGCATGCATATTCCAGCTGGGAGCGCACCATGGTCTTGTATGCTTGGTCTTTGGTGGAGATAGAGCCGACCTTTAAGTTTCGTCGCAGGAAGCCAAGGGTCTTGCTGGCTTTCGTGGCAACGTTGTTTGTGTGTTTCTTCCAGCTGAGATCGGTGGAGATGGTGACACCGAGGTACTTGGCATCGCTGGAAGATTTTAGTGGGTGGTCTCTCAGATGGTATGTATATTGCCATCGCTTGCCAAAGTGTAGCGCCTCACACTTGTCTGGGTGGAAGGACATCAGCCACTTTTTTCCCAGTCAGCAAGTTTGTCCAGGTGTCTCTGCAGATCGTGCTGGTCGGCGGCTCTGGTGATTGTCTTGTGACAGGCCGTGTCATCTGCAAAGAGCTGTACGGTGGAGGTCAGGCCCTTGGGGAGATCATTAATATAAAGCAGGAAGAGGCATGGGCCGAGGACAGAGCCCTGGGGGACTCCTGACTCTACAGACACGAAGGTGGAGGTGACGCCATCAACAACAACTGCTTGCCTCCTGTCACTTAGGAAGCTCTGGATCCAGTTGTTGATGTTGCCGGTGATTCCATAGTGCTGTAGCTTGTGGGTCAGGAGTGGGTGGGACACCTTGTCAAAGGCCTTCGCAAAGTCCATGACTAGCATGTCTGTTTGCTTGCCTTTCTCCCTGCAGTAGGTGATCTCATCCACAAGGCCTAACAGCTGCTGACACAGGACCGCTGCTTTCTAAAGCCATGCTGTTCCCTGCAGAGGATGTTATTGCTCTCTGCGAAGTCCATGATGTTGTGGACAATGATATGCTCCAGCACCTTTCCAGGTACGCTGGTCAGAGAGATGGGGTGTTAGTTTGCTGGTCTGTACCGCTCGCCTTTCTTGAAGATGGGCGAGACATGGAGATGGGCGAGAGAGAGAGAGACAGGGGGGGGGGGGGGGTGGGGGGTGATAGCGCCGGGACGGAGGGGCTGTGGGGGTGGTGAGACGGGCAATTGCCACAATGAAATTGAAATCTCCACATTGTTGCTACTCAGAGTGGGGAAGGAGAGCTAGGGGGTGGGGGGTGGAGAGAGTGGCAACAAGCCTTTGTGTCACCGGTAGAGAGGGGGGATGGGAAAGGCCGACAAGAACGAAAGGCGTCACGCGTTTATCGTGATGCAATCGTTTTTCTTCGTCATAGATCGTGTCGGTCTGGCAGTCCTAAGCGAAAAAAAGGGGATGGAGGGGGGCGGGGGGGGGGGGGGGGGGGGGGGGGGTGTGAGAGAGGAGAGTGGGCATAGATTTGAAAGTTTTTTTTTTTTTGTTTGGGGTTTTAGTGGGACCGATCGGATGGTTTTGTCAAGCGTTTCGTCACAAGGCCCCCCGAAAAAAGATTCTCTCTCTCGAGAAGCTCCTGCTTGACACTCCATTCCGATCATGGTGCATTAAGCTTTTGGCACTAGCTCTGGAATCACCAAGACACCGATGCAGCCTCAGAATACATTATTGGGCTTCAGTTGGCCTGTGTCTGGATTGTCCGGCTGGCCTGGGGACGAATCGCCCCCTTGGCTGGATGACCAGTGTTGGCACAGGGGGCAGGAATCAACATATTTCTCTATGTCCTCTGCCATCCCTGGCCAATAGTACTGCTTCATCGCCCATTGCACTGTCTGCCCTACATCGATATGTCCTGGCGAACAGAGTGCATGTCCCACTTCCATTACTTGGGTCCGGTGTGGCGCCAGGACCACAAGTTGTGAATGATCTTTATTTAGCCTACGATACAAAAGACCACTCTGCCTAAAGAATTCACCTTTGCGAGTGGGGTGCCGGGTGTGGCGCTGCCTCTGGAAGCATGCAGCTAATGTTGGGTCAGCTCGCTGAGCTGCTTTCATCTCCTTTTCAGGAGGTTTGAATTGCTTTGGTGTCTTCACCTGCAGTGTGGATACAATGACAGGTTTGGACGGGTTCCCGAGAGTGACATAATGGCCTCCAAGTAGGAGATCATGGATCGGATTATCCATGACGGCTGCCTTGATCTGTCCCTTGACATATCTACTGTCAACCATAATTGTGGCAACAGGTAGGGTAGCAGGTGGCAATGTCAGGTCAGCCCCTTGTAAAGGCACTGTCTCCTCGGTAATGGCAGCGGGCTCTGCAAGGGAAGCTCTTACAACTGCCTCATATGACAATCTTGTGTCATACAAACAGGTGGCAGGTTTGTTATTTACTAACACCTGCTCACTGATGGGTGGTGCAGTGATGTTGTGTACCATATATGGCGTGTCACTGCTTTTGGGTGTAGACACAACCTGGTACGCAGCAATTGTTTGGAGTCTTGGTCCAAAGAATTTTCTGCACTCTGCAGTGTTGTGAGAAGTCATCTTACAGTGCACGCAGTAACGGTTCTGACTCAGGGACTGAGTTACCACTGTGGGCTTACCAGTTTGTTTCTCACTTTGGGGTGGGTTTTGGTTTTCAGATTGCCGTGACGGTGGGGGGTTCAAATTCCTGATTTGGCTTATCACGCATCTTTTCATGTGAATTTGCTTCATTGACAGGATCTAAAGAAAACAGCATGGCTGAAGTTTGGAGGGGAGGCTGAGAATTTTGGCTGGCCACCTCTGAATAGCTATCAGTCTCGGCTGATTTTTCAATCTGTTGGGGAGCCAGTTCATGTTCTCTGGCTTTATCCCACTTGGCTGCTTCATGTTGTAATTCATTTGTTTTGCTTCTTTCTTCCACTTCATGCGCATTTTTGAGTGCGTGAGCTTCTCGGTATTTTGTTCGCACTGCCTGTTCCATCTCTTTAAATTTCCTGGCCCTTTCTTCAGCCC
>CM031628.1:50840409-50860409 GCA_018398815.1 Conus ventricosus | reverse complement strand
GGCATAAGACTTACATGTAAAGGGCCAGAGTTGAGTGCTTTTCTGAAACTTTTTTGGCGGCTAAAAAATGTAAATGGGCTTATGAATTCAAATTTTATGTCCATTCTAAATATGGTTCTAAGTGCCATTTGCTGTCAGGTTTTCGAACTATTTTATATTCATACTGGCCAGCATTATTTGCTTCTACATTGCGCAGTTGTTCTAGTTTAGGAAACGTTTTGCTGTCGCCTACTTCTTTACGTTTATAATCACCATCTTTAGTGTACTCAAAACCATACAAAGCGCCTATCTCACCGTTCTGGTCAAAGTCCGCAACGTCTGCAAGGTCTTTTTAATTCTAAAGTTATACACCTCACAGGCGCTAATGTAACTCTGATTCTTCTGGCCCATGCGACATTATTTTTTAGTACAGTTTATTATTTTATTTCTAAAACAATGTGTAGGTTATCACATTTCACAACTTTTCCTGCTTTGTCTGCGATTTTTATATTAAATGATCCGACCCCCACAAACTAATCTTTTAAACTGTAAATTAGGGAATTGTATAATTTTCATAATCGCAATATGCAGCTTTCCCTGACGGAAGAGCTCTTATAAAACAGTTGAGGGCCTTCCATCATATAAGTTTTCATCAGTGCTCAGCTCATTAAATGAACATAGAGTAATGAATGTAATGCAAGATCGAGCAGAGTTTCCCCTCATAAGTAGTTTTGTCTGGTGTAGCTCTAAATTTATGAATTGCTTGATTGTTAGTTGCAAAGCCTAACATTTTAGCTAGCTCTTTATTAAAAATAGTATTCTACTTCTTCAGGCTTCAATGTTAACATTGTTTTTAGATTTGCATTGTTAAGTTTGAGAGTAATGTCGAAGTTACTCATTGCTTCTTTTAGTGAGCAAAACCCGTAATAACCATCAGGTATTGTTAACTGGCTAACTTTGTCTCCTGATTTGTTAATTTTTAGAATCTTGTTATTCTCCTTGGCTTTGCTTATATTAAACCATACGACTTTGTAAAATATTTCATGGAGCGCGACCGTTCTGGTTCCGCAATTGTTATCAATAGCATGTTCTAAAAACGAAGGACTGTCTTGAGTTGTTATTGTTACAAACATTTTTTAAACAAAATAAAAATGAGTGCATTCAAATATACTGATGCAAAATATTCTGTTGGGCCGCACTACAATCTTAAAAATATAACAACTGACACCTTGTCATTTCTGTGACTCAGTCTGACGCCTTTCAAGTAAAGATTAGTACTCCATTGAAGAGCTATCCTATTAAAAAAGACTACATCCCGAAAGTGTGGTTCAGTCATCGATGCAGTTTTATCAGAACCAGTTAAACTTTGCTGTGTTTTGTGCATCAACTGGGTGTGGAGTGTCGTATGCTGATCATTTAAATCATCCTGATCCTTTGGTGAGGTCAGTGTATAGATTTCATTTTTATTACACCTTCAGACGTATTTGACTGAACTGCAAGCGCCATTGCCAAATGACAAACCGTTTAATCCATTTAGCAACAGAATAGACATGAAGGCTTTTGAAAGGATCTGTAACGAATTCAATATTAATGTTAAGACAGACTTTAGACAAAAGTTGGACCGCAATCATGGCTTAGGCACCCTTTATTTTTGGGGCGTGCACAGAAAGTATAACTATGACTGGAATCCCCCTTATACATTTTTCTCTTCAGACACAACTGTTCACCTGGGGTCCATGGAGCAAAAAGCAAAAAAAACAGCAGGGGCCCAAAAATTTACTTAGCCTTCAAAGGGCCAAACTAAAGAAAGGAAATTGAACAAATTTAAACGACTCTGTTGAACTTACTTTTGGTGTTTGCTAGGTTCCAAGCACAAACGAGATCGAGAAATAACTAACCCTTTTCAAAACGGGCTTTGACGCACAAAAACAATATTTAGAAAATTTAGAGGACGCCATTAATTCAAACATTTGGTTTTCCCTTTAAAGGGTTTAAAAGGCCCAAAAAATTTTTTTACAATACGCAAGACCCGAAATTTAACATGCTGTTGGGCACTGGTTTATACGGGCTCCCCTTCTGACCTAAAGGCTCCAGATAGGCACAATAATAAACAACAATAATGAAATCCTTGTGGGGGGGGTTAATGAACAAAAGGGTGGGAAAAAAAAAAAAGGAAATAAATTCTGACCCAAAGAAAATATTGCAAGCAGTAAACAAACAAGTTTCCCCCCAAGAAAAGTATCCAATCCCCGTTGGCCCAAAAGGCCCCTTGAAGTAAAAAAAAAAAATAATGACCCACCGAATATGAAAAGCAGAAATTTTTTTTTGGGATTAATTTGGCCTGGTTTAGCCCTTTTTTTATTTTCTAAAAATTAACCCAACTATTAAAAAACCCCAAAGGGCCCATAAGGGGCTGGGGCCATAAACCCCAAAACCTACTTTCCCTGCAGAAAGACAAAACCCACTAACGACACTTCCAAATTTTCCGGGTAAACCCTTTTTGGGCTTTACGGGCAAATTTTTTTTTAATAACCCGCAAGATGATCAAGTTGTTTTTTTCCCCTTGTTTTTTTCAGGCGGTGATGGGGGTGATGGCGGGGGGGGGGCACTGCCCCCGGGACCCCACCGCCTGAAAATAGCCCATCACCAGTTTTCTTATTGAAAAACCAAAAGGGCCCCCGTTTTTTAAACGCTTACTAATGTAAACCCCCTTGCTCTCTAAACAGTGTTGGGAAATTCTTTTGGCTAGGGTTGTGTCTTCAAAATTAAAATTCTTTCAAAAGTTTCCCCTTATTTGCTCACTTTTTTTTTCGAATTGTTTCGGGAAATTAGAAAACCTTCTAGTCTTGCTAAATCTCTTTTGCCAAGATCTTTTAGTCTTTGGTTTTCTTTTTTTTTAAATTATCACCCCTAAGTTGGCGTCATCACCCCTCAACGAGTTTTTTTTTCTCTTTTATATCCCCCCATCTATTTTCACCCAGTTTTGCAAAAATTGTTTTTTAAAATTCCCCCTCTGAGCTTTCAAAGCTTTATCGGGCCGCTATCTTCGCAGGGGTAAGGGGCGGGTCGTTTTTGTTTTTAAATTTGCTGTTTTTTTCTGAAAAAGGGTTTTCTGCTTCTTTTGCATTTATTAATTCGCCTGCTGATTGATTTAATTCTTTAAGTTCCATTTTTTTGAAATTTGGTTTTAGCTTTTGGGGAACTTGTAGTGTTTTTTTTGAAGTTTAGAAAATTTGCCTTCTCCGTCTAATTTTGGTTTAGAAATCCCAAGGGCGATTTTGTTCGCTCACAAGGTCTTTGTCTAATTGTACTCTTTTTTAAAAACTTTGTTGGGTCTGGTTTGGGTTGTAAGCCGAACAAGTTGCCTTAAAGGGTTTTTCCCAAAATACAAATTTGGTAAATCTTTTACTTCAAAAAAACCGGGGGGTTAAATTCGGGGGTTTCAAGGCCAAAACTTTGGAAAAATGATCTGACCTTGGTTCTTTTTAATTCATGCCACAAAAGGCCGTTGGGGCGATCCCTGTGGCATTCATCATGTGGGCCCCCCGGGAAATAAAAAAACATCAAAATTTCTTTTTTCCCTTTTTTTCCCTCCCATTTTTTTAAAAATAATTAACTTTTTTTTTTTTTTAAATTAAAAAATGTCGCAAATATGGTTCAATTCTTGCCCCGCATAAAAGACTGAAAGGGGCCCCTTTGGCGTGGGGGAAATTTAAAACGGAATATTTTGTTCCAAAAAAATCCATCTACTTTTGTTGCGATAAAAATTTTTAAAACCTTGCCCAAATTTCCAGCCCAAAGGAGCAAGAATTTTTTTTGTGCCGGTTTCTGCGCAACTTCTTCAAAAAAAAACCTCGCTTCAAAAAAAGGACACAAACGGGACAGTTGTCCCAGAATCGGGGAGGGAAAAATCGTTAAGAAAATTTCTATAAAACTTGGGGGCAAAAAATATTTTCTTCACAAAATTTGCAGACATTTTTTTAACCTATTCTGACTTTGGAAAAAAAAACGAATGAAAGGAATGACCCTTGCTTTTCCCAAGGAATCAAAAAATTAAAAAAAAAAAGCCAAAAAAAACAAAATTGGCCCTTTTTTTTAAAATTTTGGTTAAAAGAGGCAAAAAAAGTATGTACGTAATTTTATGCGTATGGAAATCGCTTTTCCATCCCCTTGGATTTTTGAGTGTTTTTAAGCGCCCCATGCGCCAAAATTTTTTAAAGGGGGTTTTTAAAAGACGTTTTTGCCCATATAAAACTAATTTTTAAAATTAATAAAAAACGCGTTATCAGATCATCAGACACCGAAGAAAAGAAACAGCTTTTCTGCCCATCCTTTTAGATTTTGAAAATTTTAGAAACCCTCACTTAGCGGGGTTTGTTTGAGCAAAAATTATCAGTCAAAATTAGCAATAAAATTACAAAAGGGTTTGATTAAACCTTTTTCACACCCTAAAAGCGGGGGCAGTCACTATATGGAATTTAGTTTTAGTGTCCCCAGCAAGATCACTAAAAGGGAAATTTTTTTTTGGGCGGTGCGAAGTTAAAAAAACCTTTTAAAAAGGGAAAAACCCCGAAAAGTTTCTTAATCCTAAAATAACAAAAGTGCAATGTAAAATTTGGGGTAGCCAAACCCAAAAATCAACGCTAGTGGGTTTTAAACCAAATAAAGCTTTTTGACAAAATAAGAAATTGTTCGGAGGCTGGAGGCATAAAAAGTCCAACAGTAGCCCTTGTGTCAAAAGATCTACACCTTAACAGGGTTAGCCCTCGATGATTTTTTAAAAAACGAAATACGGTTTAGGGATTGCCCAAAGGGTTTCAACAGGGTTTAATCAGTTGCAGGGAAAGTGGGAAAACTTTTTTAGAAAACTTTAATAAACATTAAAAATTGACAAAGAAAAAATGACGAAAAACCCACTTAATTTTTTTTTTGTTTTTAATATTTGATGCCCCAGCTGAATTTTCAAGATAACGAAAAAAAGTTATACATTACTAAAATATTTTTTTTATTTTAAAAAAAGCTTGTCTGTTCACTTTTTTCCAAAAGGGGCCTACAAAGCCCAGAGCCCTAAAAAAAGAGGATAGTAAAAAACCCCTAGAAAAAAAACCCCTTCAATTAACAAACTTTACAAAAAAGCAACAAAAATAGAGAAAGACCTTTAAAAATTAAGAAAAACCCAAAAAACGAAGGTATTCTGCTGCTTTTAATGCTGTTAAATATGTTAATATTTAAAACTTTCGACTATTGTGCATTTATCAGCGGGAAACAATGTAGGTCACTTGGGCAACAGGTTTTGGGTCCCACCCGCGGCTTTACCCCCTAGGGGGTTTTTTCTTTGGGCTTTGGCCTGTGTTCATTAGCTGAAATGCTGCGAAAAAATTAAAAAAAATAAACCCAAAGGGCACCAGTAGGGTTCAACTAATAACAGTTAACTTATTTCTTTCCCCAAACTGACAATAAATAAAGAAACTAGTTACTAAAAAAACATCAGGGTTTTAAAGGGAAATTTTAAGTGTTTACAGGTTTGTTTTTTTGATGACTAAAAAAAAGAAAAAAATTTTTGATCTTAAAAAAAAGGAAAGGGCCCAAGTTTTTCTCAAAAGGGCCCGGGAAAACCAGCAGAAAAAAAAAGAATTTTTTAAAAAAAGAAAACAGCCCTTAAACTCTGTTCTAAACAGCTCACATTAAAACACCCAAAGGGGTTTTGTTTAAAATTTTAATTTTAAATGACCCAAGCAAAAAAAGCCCTTTTGATATTGATTCTGTTAAAGACAAATTTTTGGGGAGCCCGTTTTTTTTTTTTTTTAAATTTAAATAAATTTTTTTGGGGTTAGAAAAAAAAACCCCAAACATGCTAAAAAAATTTTGAAGGGCCCCGGGACGAATTTTTAAAGGGGAATTGCCGAGGGAGAGCGTTTGTCAAAAGCAAAAAACGAAATTGATCTAGAAGTAAATTGACCAACAAAACGTCAGTAAAGTGTTGTGAAAGCTATTTTCTCAAGTTCCGGTAAACTAACAATAAAACCCCCCAAAAATTTAAAAGAAATGTTGGGCTTTTTTAATTTCGTTTATTAACAAAAAATGAAGAAAATCTAAAAGTCGGGGTCTAAAACAAAACAACAGGTTATTCTTTTCCCCCGTAATGACTTAACACCGGTTTGGGGCAGACCAACTGTTACACATTTGTTTGAAGCCGCGAAGAACCCCAAATGAGAGGCTCGGGTTTGGGTTTCGGGGGGCGAAAACTTTGAGATTTAGATTAAAAAAAGGCTAAGTAAGCACCGATTGTAGGCAAAAGGGTTACATTCCCTTTCCCCCAGCATTAGTCGCAAAAAGAGCAGTTTTTTAAAAATAAAGAATTCGGACCCGCAAAGTTTTAAATTTGGGGGGGGTTTTGCAAGGGTGCATTACGCCCCTAAAAACGCAGAGGGGAGTAAACTAAATATTAACCTTTCATCAATGATCTTTTAAAAATTTTTTTGGGAAAATCCTTTCCTTTTTTAGCCTGGCAAAATTGTTAGTTTGAAAAACAAAAAAAACCAAAAAATGTTAATTTATTTAAAAGGGGGTTAGGGGAAAAAAATTACGCCGAATTAAAGTGTCCAAGAACATCCAACGATTGGCGAAACCCGGGCAAAAGCCAAGTTGACTTTTCTGGGTGATGCCCTTTTAAACCCGGGGGCACCGCATTTCAAATTGAAAAAGAACAATGATTTTAAAAAATGCAGCATAAATTCAAAAAAAAAGACGCAAACAAGAATTTGTAGAAAATTTTTTAATAAAAATTTCCCTCCCTTTCCCCCCCGCGCTTGAACATATAAAACATTGTAAAAATTCTGTAGATGTAAAACAGAAATTTTTTTTCGGCCCCCCCCCCGGATTTTAAAGTTAGTTTTTAAAAACTGGGAAACGGATGCAAACGAAAATCCTTTGGTTTTTTAAAAGCAGACTTTGAATCACCCATTTTTCCCCTTTTGAAGGAAACCCAACCCCCCAAGAAACTTTTAAAAACGCCCTCATTAGTAATTTACAGATTTTTTCAATTTGTTTTTTTATTGGAAGGGCGGATTGGCGCCCCTTCGGAAAACCGAAATTTTTTAGAGGACCAGATGTGCAAAATACTTCCCCAGAACGAAAGGGGCCCCTTTGGGACGCCTTTTTCTAAAATTTTAAACTTAAACTGAAATTTATGATGGGGCCTGAAGGGCCAAAAACATTTACTCAGCCACACATTGTTGGATTTGCGGTTTAGAACTAGCGCCCAAGGGGGTAAATCCAAAGGTTTGGGCCCTTGGGGGCCCCGCGGGTAAGAAGGGCCATGATCACTTAGGGGAAAGTTAGAGGAAAAAAACAGCGCCCCAGTAAATGCAATCTTCAACAAAAGTTTGATCCCAAGACATGGAAGCTGCCCATCTTCTTTTATAAAATTGCGAGGGTTAAAGACCTCATCTTATAAGCAAGCAGTAACCAAACGACCCCCCGGGGGTCTTTCAATTTCACCCGTCAAACAGAAAAGAAAGTTTTTTAACTTTTAAAAACATGTCCCTTTTTTTGAAATCTTTTGCAAAAACCTGATGGGGGTTTATTAGAGTCCCCTGGCTATGCCCCTTAAAATCCTGCCCAATAAAAGAAAAAATATTTTGACCCAAATCTTGTTAGAAAGGGCGTTTACCCTTATGAGTACATGAACAGTTGGCAAAGGTTTTTTACGAAAAATCACTTTTCCCCCTAAAGATGCTTCTTTTCTAGTCTTAAGGGGAAAGGGGGGAACAGTGATTTTTGATTTCCAGCATGCTCAAAATTTGTTTGGGAGAAGTTTGGGTTGTAAAACGTGGGGGACTATCATGACTCATACTTTTTTGGTGATAATGTTTTTTGGGGGATATTTTTGAAAATTATGAAAAACCTATTTAAACATTTTACCGGAAACCTGCGCAAATTAAAATTTCTGCGCCCGGGGGGTGAGTTGAGAAGGGTTTCTTAAAATATACTGGAGAAAAGATTGATTTATTGTCCGAAATTTTCCAAAAGATTCAGATATTGGGAAAAAGGGGTTGCGCGGGGAATTGTTGGCGCGCTCATTACTGGGAAAGCAAACAACAAAACTTGGACGGGCTATGATCCAAGTAAAAAGGGCTAACTATCTCATGTATTTAGATGCAAAAATCTGTATGGGTTTTGGGGGATGGCGCAATTTCCCCTTCCCTTACGTAACTTTAAAAAAGTACACTGGCGGGGTCGAATTTTAAAATTTAAGGAGCATTTAAAAGGGGGTTTTTAACAGTTTTTAAAGGGCCCCATCAACCGGGGCTTTATTCTAGAAGGTTTTACTTTAAAAATTTTCCCCTTTTAAATCCTTTAAAACATAATGAAAAAACCAATTAAAACAGCAGAAAGGTTTTAAAAAACGAATCCCAAAAGAGCCCCTTAAAATTGTGCCTAATCTTCCCGGGAAAAAAAAAATTTTTGTTTTGGCCAAATTTCAGACTTCTACAATTTTTTTTTAAGGGCAGGGTTTAAGTTGACAGCTGTTCCGCGTAAAATTTCTTTCGAAACAAAAAACATTTTTATGAAACCCCAAAAATTTATGAAGAATACTGATCTTAGAATAAATCCAAGATGCCCTTTAGAAAAAAAACTTTTTCAAGCTGTTTAAAAAAACAGCTGTTTCGGAAAAAACTATGGAAAATTCCCCCACAAGCGCAAAGATGTTAAATTTGTTTACCCCGAGAGAACCCAAGCAAATTAAACTGACTTCAAAACCTAATTTTCAGGACTTTAAAGATTTTGATCAGCTTTTTTGGGATAATGATGAAAAAAAAAAAAGTCAAAATTTGGGCAAACCTGTATTTTTTCGGGGTTTTCTGTTTTTTGAATTATCAAAGCTTTTGATGTTTGAAATTTTTTATGACTACTTTTTAAACCCCTGATCCAGAGTCCAGGTACTTTAACAGATTCAGAAAGTTTTGTTTTTAGATACCCCATGAAGACATTATAAAGACATGGGGAAAAGGAAGTTTGTTTTAAAGGGGAAAACGGGAAAGGAAAGATACAATTTATTACCCCAAAAAAAAAAGGCGCCCTTTTCATTCAATTACTAATAAGAAGGTTTTAGGAAAGGGTGAGGATGAATTAAATTTGGGGGGGTGATTAAGGGTTTTGGTTTAAGGTCGGAAAAAGGGACAGTAAATTTTTAGCCCGGGAGAAAACCCTTAAGGAAAAAACAAAAGGGGAATATCCCGCAGTGTTGTCAGTCAAACATATCACATGACAACTTTCAAAGAAGCATTGTTTTGACAAAAAGACTTTTCATCAAGGGCAAAAGTTAAAAATACGGGTCTAATCTACATGAATAACACAATGTTGTAACAAAGAAAAATCATTAGATTGAACAAACACTAAATGGTATTTTTTTAATCCCGGGTTTTCATATTTCAAACGGGGTTGGGAGAACAGCATTTAAAAAAAGGGGGGTTTATATTTTTTATAAAATTTTAAATTTTAAGATCAATCAAAAATCTTCATCCAAATTTACTAATTCTTTTTTCAGTTTTTGATGTGCTCGAATTTTTTTTTTTATTTCAAAATTTTTTTTTTTCCCAAAATTTTGGGGTTTTTTTGGGTTTTAGGTGATCTGGATGGTTTTTGCATGCATTGATTAATCCTCGCAAAGTTCCCCAAAAAGCAGAACACGCATTAAAAAGATTCCCCTATCCCTTTTTTAAGGTCTTTCCCCTTTTTCCTTTTTTGTTTCGTTTTTTTTTGCTTCCTTCTGAGCTTCCCTTTTTTGAATCAAATATATTTTTGTAAATTAAAAATTTTAAATTTAAGGGAACTGAAAATGTGTCTGGGGGGTTTTCTGCAGTTCTTCCTTTACAAAAAAATCTTTGAGGGTGGTTTTTTTGGGGGTGTCAGGTTTTTGTAAATAATACACGGGGGGATTTATTTTTTCAATTCCCTTTTTTTTTCATATGGGTCAACACCCAAAAAGGGTCTGTTGCCCCCCTGCCCCGGGGGTCCCCTTTTTGCTTTCCCCCGGTAAATAAAGGTACCTTTCTTTCAAACCAAATGGCAATTTGTTTTGCTGGAGAAAATGACGCCCCCCTTCAACAACATTTATTGTTGTTTTTTTTATTGCTTGTACTGGGGTTTTTGCCCTTTAAATTTTCCCTTAAAATTTATTGCGCGCAAAAAATGAGGGGGATCTTCAAACCCCATTCTGGTTGGGGAGAATTTTCAATTTTGCTCTCTGGGGATTGGTAGGGAAAAAAGGCTTTCAGTTTAATGTTTGTTAAAGTTTTTAACTAAACCTGTGGGTCGTGAAATCCTGGGTTTCCCTCATTGACTTAAAACAAGGGGGATAAATTAAGGGGCCCCGTTGATATATCTTTGGGATGGCAACAGCAACAGCAAAAAGGGATTCCTTTTTTGTTTTAAAGGTTTCCCCATCTTTGTTCTTGAAGCTTGTCAAAACTGTGAGTGCCCTTTAAATTAAAAACCTTTTTGTCTAATCGTTTCATGGGGTTTAATTTTTAGAAGATCCAATTTTATGGGGTCGTTCGGTAAATTTTATTCACAAAGTGTGGTCCCCTGTTTCGTCTAGGGCAGGTAAATAAATTTGCCAAATCGCTTGTTTAGGGTAACCATTTTCCCTTTTCTTTTGTTCACTGGGCTTTTCCCCCCTGCTTGGGTTAGCTTTTTTAATTTCCGTGATTCCTTCCAAAAAATCCTTTTGGCGAATAATAGATTTTGTTCATTTTATTCAGCCAATATTATGTGCAACAAAATACACAACGGTCATACCAAAGACGATAAACGCGATTTCTTGCATCTTTTGTTTTTCTGATGGTTGATAAAAGTCACTGAATTTTGGAGGGGCAATGTCTCGATTGGTTTGCCTGTTACAAGATAATATTCTTTATTGCCTGGTCAACATCTTTAAATGTGTAAGCTGCATGTCCCTGTTTTTTCAGTTGTCATTAATAAAATCTAACTGCTCAATTCTCTGCTTTTCATAGTTATCTTGTGCTGCGGCTAGTTGCTCCATAGCTTTGTTATGTCTTTTTCTCTTGCCGTCATCCCACAGTTTACTAAACGCGTAATTACTTCCGCTAAAAGCAAGCGCATTCACTACTGCGCCGCCTATCATCATACGAATGAAGCCATTTTTATAAATGTATTTTTTTTTTTACATATTTATACTGTCTGGAATTATTCCTTGCTTAACTAGAAAATCTTTCGTAGCAAACGAAGCTGTAATGATAGCAATTAGCTTTGCTGAATCCTCAAAGTCTAGTTTGCCAAGATCCGCTGGTTTAATTCTTAACAAGCTTTTACCAAGCATTGTGTATCCTATACTTAGACCACCAATAACAGCAGAATGGTAAACAAGATTGGTAACAGTCTTTTCGGCGCTCATTTTTAAAAAAACAAAATAATAATTATATTTAGTAATAAAACATGAACACCGATGATCTATTAAACATTCCTGAACTTATGATTACAAATGACCAGGTTGACGAGCAAGCTATTATGCCCAAAAAGGAAAGGTTGTATTCTTTGGCAGCATGTGGAAAAACAAAACAGTTCCTCGGAAATGAATTCAGCATAGAACAGATTCAACAAAATGTCGCCACAAGACATTGTAAAGTATCATAACAGGTATGAAGCGCAACTAGGATCAAGAATGGTAAAAAGTGTCGGGCAAACAGTTCTTAGTTTGTACACTAAACTAGTAAGTAAATTTGCGCCTATTGATTCTGAACAAGACTTTATGTATGATTTAACGCAGGATCCAGTTTTAACAAAGACATTAGAGTCTCTAGGATGTGATCTATACTACAAATTTGGAACATTACTGTCGCCATTAATCATGGAATTAATTACTTTTAATCATATAGATTTTATTTCCCTTCAAAATTACCGAGCCAGAAAATCAGCAGAATCAGAAAACATTGAATCAGGTGGAGAAAGTGATGAGTAAGAAGCATCCTGGGCGCGTTGCAGCAGGAAAAAGAGTAGCAGAGTGGAACAAACAAAAAAAATTAATGTTACAATCACAAAATGAAAAAGTGCCAGAGCCGCAGCCAGTTGTTTCAATGCCGGCTTTAAAAACACCAGAACAAGTTGATTCAAGGTCTACAACAACAGGGTTGCCTACACCGCCAAAGTCTTCATATTTTCTTAAAGCAATTGTCATTTTTGGCGGCATTGCTGCTGGGGGTGGTTATTACGGTTATAAAATATATAAACAAAGACAGCGAAAACCGAAACAGTCAAAAAAATCTCAACCACTAAATATAGAAGCTGAACAAAAAAGCATGCCAGAACCGCCAACAACAAAAGTTGATTTTGATCCATTTCAGATGCAATAATACTTTAAGAACTTAATAAATAATTATAAGTTAACTTGAATAAAAAACTTGGTTGTACTTAGAGGATGACTTAATTACAATTCTTGAGGTGACTTAAGTTAAGAACTTGAGGTGACTTGATCAAGAACTTATTAAGAACTTAGAAGTGACTTAATTAAGAACTTAATTAAGAACTTAGAAGTGACTTAAGTAAGAACTTGAGGTGACTTGGGTAACTTGAGTTAAGAACTTAAAAGTGACTTGGGGTAACTTGAGTTAAGAACTTAAAAGTGACTTGAGTGTGTGCATGCGTGGGGTGGGGTGGTGGGGTTGGGTGGGGTGGGGCAGGGGGTGTGCATGCGTGTTTATGTGTGCGCGCACCTTTAATTATTTATAAGAAACGGATGTTCAGAATATAATATAGTTATTATCAGTAAAACAACAAAACAACAGCAATAACAGCATATATACAAGCACAATCGCACGCACGCACGCCACACACACACACAAACATTTAAAAAATAGGGGGTCCTTGCATGGGAAAATGGGAAAGGGTTTTATGGTTGGTGCTTGAGCGCCGTAAATTCAAGACGGCTGTCGGTCTCTCTGTCAACTGAAGATTATTCAAAGCGGCCACCAAGTGCATTCATCAAAAGCTTGATTTAATAAACAAGACAGTTGAATAAAGTACACTCTGTGGCCGCTTGAAAAAGCAGCCAAAAAAGTTGAAGCAGGACGTTGAAGCAAAGCAGTGAAGCCAGTAATCACAGCAATATATACAAAGTCATGGAGTGCTTGGTGGAAATTCAAGCAGTCAACTCTAAACAAAACCGACCGTTCATGCATGAACAGTACTATATTTAGAGCCACGTCAGTAGTAGGCCTGCAGCGGTCTTACAGTCGCGCGCACTGTTGCTAAAACGCCACACAACCCTGCCTCTAAACAAACCCGACCGTTCATGCATGAACGGTACTATATTTAGAGCCGCGTCAGTAGTAGGCCTGCAGTGGTCTTACAGTCGCACGCACTGTTGCTAAAACGCCACACAAACAAACATTGTATGACTGGGGCTGTGACAGTTGAGGTGAAGAAATACTATCTTGAGACATTCGTGACATTCACCTTGTTAAATTAAACACTTTTCTCACTGAAAAAGCACCACAGCACAGCACGGCTCTCCAATGTAAAATGACAAACAGCTAAGGTCGGTTGTCAACGCCAACAACAGTGCTGGGCAGATGTGACGTATTCTTACTATCACATGATTAAATCTTGGCTTATGGTTGGTGAATGTAAGGAACATGTCTAGATTTGTTTTGCCCAGGCGGGAATCCTTATTGCACCTTGCCAATTCATAAGCCCCCACAGCCCAAATTAAGTAATCATGTGTCAGCCTAGCTCCGTATTTCCATGTCTTACCGCCGGCACCAGCAATTAGGGGATGTTGTCCCCGTCATTTACCTTTCTCATATTACCCGTGCCAAAAACACACAACCAGTAAACAAGAAGTGGCTCGGTTTTAAAAGACTTTAGTTTTATTTCACATGCGTGAAAATGATGTTATTGAAAATGATCAAGAAAAACACAGGATTAAGCAAAAACTGAAATCTAAAAAGTTTAGTAAATTAGTATTGAAAACGGAAAATCCTACACAGTATGCATGTTTGTAGATAATCGTTATTTTTTTGGTTATAGAAAGAGAATGTGTGATGGATTATCATTTTTAATTCATTGTTGAAGTCTTACTTGTCAGAGAACGGGGAAAAGCCATTCTGGAGTCACCCGGTCGAAACTGGTTGAGACCAGTTGAGCCAGAATGAGCTTTTCCCCGTTCCTTATGAAGATATACATGATATACACACATTAGAACCTCCACATTACCATTCACTCACTGCTATTCACTCACTCCTCCTCTTGCAAAATCAGTTGTAAAAAATCGTAGTGTTTAAAACAAATTTGACAGCGCTCGAACACTAGTAGTGACATCGGAAATAAATTTTTTTTTGATAGATAGATAGATAGATAGATAGATAGATAGATAGATTTGATAGATAGAGAAGAGAGAAGAGCGAGATAGAGGAGAGAGAGAGAGGAGAGAGGAGAGAGAGAGAGAGAGGTGAGAGAGAGAGAGAGAGAGAGAGAGATGTTGCAGTCACAAAGGAATAATTTTTTAGACAAATAGATAGATAGATAGATAGATAGATAGATGATAAAATAGATAGATAGATAGATAGATAGATAGATAATGAGAGATAGATAGATAGATAGATAGGTAGATAGATGATAGATTCTTCTGCGTAGATTCTTCTCCATATACTATGCGCTATGCGTCCGCTTTTATCTCTTTTTTTTTTTTCCCTCTTCTGTCTCTTTGTTTAGTTTGTTCTTTTCCTTTCTAGTTTTTTTTTTCTTTTTCATCCTCTTGCCTTTTTTCATTGGTTTCCCTTTCTACACTTCTTTCTTTCTCGCCCAGACCCGAGGATGTATCAAGCAAGTCCCCCCTCCACAGTTTGCGTGAATCCACCAAGACTGAAACCATCGCAAGACTGTGCATAGAAATGGTGGCGTTTTTTCCCTGTGTGACGTGTCCGCTGCCACGCTCACCCCTGCTGTGTCCTAGTCGCCATAAACGGGGGGGGGGGGGGGGGGGGGGTCAGTGGTTATACACACAGTCGGCGTCTTTTTAGATGCAAGCTACAGTTGTTCCGTAGCCACCCATCCCCCAACCCCACCACCGTACTTTTCTGCTATTTTTACCCCTTTTTTTTTTTCCCTTTTCCCCCTGCTTTGTCTAAATCCCGTTGTTTTTTTTTTTTATTTTATTTTTTTTTACTTTGCCTCTTCTTTTTTCTTACTGTCTAGATCTTATACTTTCTTCCCCGATCCACTTTTTTTGCACTGTCAATTTTTTTTTTTAACCCTCCTCTCCCTCCACGCCCTACCCTCCTCTGCTCTTCAAATCTTCCCGAAACTTACTTCTTTTTTTCATTCGCCTGTCTTATTCTGATCGTCCTTCTGTTCTTGCCTCCCACATGTTGCTATGGTCTTTTCTAATCATAGTGAATGTGCTGTTTAAAACAACTAACTAACACGCCCGTTGAAGCCATACATGTGAGCAACAGAAAATCGAACAGATCATCCAACAAAGGACCGGCTAATTTTGGGACAATCCCAAATTTGTGTGTCTCAACATGTGGTTGGAGGGAGGAAGCGGAGGGAGGGGCTGCTGGAAGAGAGAGGGGAGATGACATGGTGGGAAAGGAGGAACGGTGGAGAGAGAGGGGAGATGACATGGTGGGAAAGGAGGACCGGTGGAGAGAGAGGGGAGATGACATGGTGGGAAAGGAGGACCGGTGGAGAGAGAGGGGAGATGACATGGTGGGAAAGGAGGACCGGTGGAGAGAGAGGGGAGATGACATGGTGGGAAAGGAGGACCGGTGGAGAGAGAGGGGAGATGACATGGTGGGAAAGGAGGAACGGTGGAGAGAGAGGGGAGATGACATGGTGGGAAAGGAGGAACGGCGAAGAGAGAGGGGAGATGACATGGTGGGAAAGGAGGAAACGGTGGAGAGGGGAGATGACATGGTGGGAAAGGAGGAACGGTGGAGAGAGAGGGGAGATGACATGGTGGGAAAGGAGGAACGGTGGAGACGTGTGTCGGAGTGAGTGAGTGTTCATACGAAATGTTAGCTTTTGGTAGTGGTGAAAATGATTGTTATCCCCCCCCCCCCCCCCCCCACACACACACACACACACACACACACACACACTTTATCTTTTGCGAGCAGGTTCTTAATGGGCACTAAAGGAATGTCGTTCTCTCTCTCTCTCTCTCTCTCTCTCTCTCTCTCTCTCTCTCTCTCTCTCTCTCTCTCTCTGTTGTTTGTGTCATTCTCTGTCAAAAAAGGAAAGAAAAGACAAACACAAAAGAGAAAAGAAAAGAGAGAGAGAAGAAAAAAAAGAAAAAAAGACAAAAGGAAAGTGCGAAGAAAAGGGAAATAAAAAACAAAACAGAAAGATCCGGAAACGTAATTGTGAAAAATAAAAAATACATGAAAAGATACCGATAAAAAAAAAGAGAAGAAAACAGAAGAAAGGGGAGAAAAACATTCCCTGGCTGACAGACTTCACCCAAATGCACCGCGTGGTCGTGATTGCGGACCATGTTGTGTACTGGATAATCCACACTGCACAGAGCGGGAGAGTTTCCGTTGCAACCCCCGTTCACTCCTACACCCCCCCCCCCCCTCCTGCTCCTCCTGTTTCTCTCTGTCTGCCTGTCTGCCTGTCCGTCTGTCTGTCTGTCTGTCTGTCTGTCTGTCTGTCCCTCCCTTCCTACCCTTCGCCTCTGTCTGTCTGTCTGACAGTCTCTGTTTTTGTCTGTCTTTGTCTGCCTGCCTGTCTGTCTGTCTGTGTCCGTCTCTGTCTGTCTGTCAGTCCGTCTGTCTATCTGTCTGCCTGTCTGTCTATCTGTCTGTCTGTCTCTGTCTGTCTGTCTGTCTGTCTCTCCTCTCTCTCTCTCTCTCTCTCTCTCTCTCTCTCTCTCTCTCTCTCACTCTCTCTCTCTCCAATCCCACTACTTTCCGTGTTGCAGATGATGGGAAAGTGAAATGCAGGACGGATTAATGAATTAATAAACGGATCAACGAAATGAAGAGAGAAAGACGTTGGACAAGAAGGAAAGATAGGCAGAGGAAGAAAAAGGAAAAGGAAACAAAAATGGAGGGGGGGGGGGGGGGGTGTCGGGAAAAGGTTGGAAAAGACACCTACAAAAACAAGGAAAGGAAAATAAACGCACACAAAAAAAGACTCAGACAATAGAGAAGAAAATGACATGACATAAAAGACTCAGACAATAGAGAAGAAAATGACATGACATAAAAGACTCAGACAATAGAGAAGAAAATGACATGACATGAAAGACTCAGACATTAGAGAAGAAAATGACATGACATGAAAGAAACACAACATGACAAGAAAGGAAAACAAAGGCAGAAAGAAAGAAAAAAAAAATAAAGAAAGAAAGAAAAATGGCTTCATTGTCTCGTCTAGCCTACTTCGTTCGCATAAAAAACCCAAACGCACCCAAGCATCCACACAATAAAACACCAAAGTATATCCAGACCGGAATTTTCCACCATTATGGCGTCCTATTTGACTCGAAAGGTCATAATCATCAATTGCACAGTAAAACGTTCGTGTATCACCAAGAAAATAACGCTATTGGCGGCTTACCACGTGATCGTAGTAGGTAATACGGCAATTAAAAATCGCTGAAGTTATTTCCTCATGAAGACTTTTCTTTCACAGGTTTTGACACTGCTGAAAGAAATCAGATACTGAACAAGGCGATAGAAGGGGGGGAGATAATCATCTGCGAAAATAGTTAATTATGGCAGTCATTTTCGGCTTTCAGATTTTTGAAGCTCTTCAAATCCATCTTTCAAAGGCGCACAGTCCGTGCCACAAGTCTACGGTTACAATGGTGAGTGCAAATTAATTATAGCAACTTCGTTTCATGCGTCATCAATTATCTATTATCGTGAGTCGTAATCTACTGTTCTCATGGTGATCGTTTGGTTTTTTTTTACCTCCGTTTCAGTCTAAAGAGGAAGAAAACGAGTAAATTTGAAACAAATGTATCAGACATTTGTTTTCTTTCTTAGTTTTTTTCTTTGTCATATTCTCAGAGTTGACTTCCATGAGGACACAGACATGATAGGGCTCTTTGCGTCGGCTGGGCTACAAACAATGGGAACTGAATTGAATCGGTTGCGCACACCGTTTTCACAAAGAAAACTATATTCATATAAAATCGAAAATATATCCATTGCATGGGAACATGATTTGCAGCATTTCGTAAAAAGAGGTTTCCATTCCAGAATCTTGTGGAAAGTCTCACCAGAATCTGTGTGGAAAGTCACACCAGAATCTTGTGGAATGTCACACCAGAATCTTGTGAAAGTCACACCAGAATCTTGTGGAATGTCACACCAGAATCTTGTGGAATGTCACACCAGAATCTTGTGGAATGTCACACCAGAATCTTGTGAAATCACACCAGAATCTTGTGGAATGTCACACCAGAATCTTGTGGAATGTCACACCAGAATCTTGTGAAAGTCACACCAGAATCTTGTGGAATGTCACACCAGAATCTTGTGGAATGTCACACCAGAATCTTGTGGAATGTCACACCAGAATCTTGTGGAAATCACACCAGAATCTTGTGGAAAGTCACACCAGAATCTTGTGGAATGTCCACCAGCATCTTGTGGAATGTCACGCCAGAATCTTGTGGAAAGTCACATCAGAATCTTGTGGAAAGTCACACCAGAATCTTGTGGAAAGTCACACCAGAATCTTGTGGAAAGTCGCACCAGAATCTTGTGGGAAGTCACAGATGACAATAACGACGTACAGAAATGTTGATACCTTCTGAGACTTTTCCCACAGATTACTTACTATACATACAGAAACTGGATTGATACTTGGAACATCTCGATGTGTCGATGGGAATGCATTGTACCCTTAGTTGGATTGATTGATTTTACCTTTGTTTTGTTTTTCTTCAATATGTGCTTATATATCATGGTGCCAATTTACAGAAAAGATTTTCCGAGTTCATCTGTGACCATTACTCCTCACCCCCACCCCCCCTCCACCCACCACCCTAAAAAATACAAACAATAAAATAAATAGGTAACTAAACAGATACATAAATAAAGTAAAAATCAAAAAGGAAGGGAGAGAGAACTGGTGAGGAGGAGGAGGAGGTGGAGAGGAGGCGGAGGGGAGGGGTGTCTCAATCAAAACGTCACCAAAAATTTCATTCATTAAGTGTCAAAATCAATAAGATGTGATCGTAGTCAAAAAAAAACACACACAAAAAACGAAAATGGATTGAAAAAAAAAATCCTTTATTTAATGACTTTTGGAGCCAACACAGCGCCATACACACCGCTCACCTGTTTTCTAACGGCAGCGTCGGTTGTTGTCTGATGGAGCTGCTAAACTGCATGTACGTTGTTGCTGAAGAATCTCTCCCCCCCCCCCTACCCCTCCCCCCCCCCCCCCCCCCCCACCCCCCACCCCCTAACGTCACCCACGCCCCCTCTGTCAGTCCCTATCCTCCAAGACACGGTGCAGCTTCAAATTACCTCCCCCTAGGGTTAATTGGTACAATAGCGGGTAATGAGCGCGTGACGACGGCCCGTGTGTTCTGCGAGAATGAGGCCTGTCTGCGCGGAGAAACGAGTCGAGGGGTAATCAGGACCGGGGTTTTCGGTGTGGAGGAGGAAAGAGTGATAAATCTATGTAAGTTTCGCTGCTAATGCTGCTTGCCTCCTGTTCGTTAGTGAGCGCTGCGGATAGAGCGAGTGTGGTGAAAGGTGGTGGCGGTGGTGGTGGTTGGGAGGGGGGGGGAGGAGGAGGAGGTGGTGGAGGTGGAGCTAGGTGTGTGGGGGGGGAAGTGAGGCGGGTGGAGGGTGGAAGGGCCTTAAAGGTCAGCAAAGGGGTGGGGGTGGGTTGGGGGGGGGGGGGGGGGGGGCAGAGGGTAGGGCGGAGGAAGTAGGAATCGGCTCTGTCGTCTCTGTTTCTACGGAGTGATATGAGGCGTACTATCTTTGGTCTGACTGAGCGTTTTTGGTCTGTCTGTCTGTCTGTCT
>CM031628.1:50805409-50832909 GCA_018398815.1 Conus ventricosus | reverse complement strand
CCGCCATGTCCATCCCACGATGATGATCATATCAGTGAGGGTGAACATGATGAAGATGATCATCAGTGAGTGTGTACATGATGAAGATGATCATATTAGTGAGGGTGAACATGATGAAGATGATCATATCAGTGAGGGTGAACATGATGAAGTTGATCATCAGTGAGGGTGAACATGATAAAGATGATCATCAGTGAGTGTGTACATGATGAAGATGATCATATCAGTGAGGGTGAACAATGATGAAGATGTTCATATCAGTGAGGGTGAACATGATGAAGATGATCATATCGGTGAGGGTGAACATGATGAAGATGATTATCAGTGAGGGTGAACATGATGAAGATGATCATATCGGTGAGGGTGAACATGATGAAGATGATCATATCAGTGAGGGTGAACATGATGAAGATGATCATATCGGTGAGGGTGAACATGATGAAGATGATCATATCGGTGAGGGTGAACATGATGAAGATGATCATATCGGTGAGGGTGAACATGATGAAGATGATCATCAGTGAGGGTGAACATGATGAAGATGATCATATCGGTGAGGGTGAGCATGATGAAGATGATCATATCGGTGAGGGTGAACATGATGAAGATGATCATATCAGTGAGGGTGAACATGATGAAGATGACTACATCAGTGAGGGTGAACATGATGAAGATGACCATATCAGTGAGGGTGAACATGATGAAGATGATCATATCGGTGAGGGTGAACATGATGAAGATGATCATATCAGTGAGGGTGAACATGATGAAGATGACCACATCAGTGAGGGTGAACATGATGAAGATGATTATATCAGTGAGGGTGAACATGATGAAGATGACCATATCAGTGAGGGTGAACATGATGAAGATGACCATATCAGTGAGGGTGAACATGATGAAGATGACCATATCAGTGAGGGTGAACATGATGAAGATGACCACATCAGTGAGGGTGAACATGATGAATATGATCATATCAGTGAGGGTGAACATGATGAAGATGACCATATCAGTGAGGGTGAACATGATGAAGATGATCAATCAGTGAGGGTGAACATGATGAAGAGATCATATCAGTGAGGGTGAACATGATGAAGATGATCATATCAGTGAGGGTGAACATGATGAAGATGATCATCAGTGAGGGTGAACATGATGAAGATGATCATATCAGTGAGGGTGAACATGATGAAGATGATCATCAGTGAGGGTGAACATGATGAAGGTGATCATATCAGTGAGGGTGAACATGATGAAGATGATCACATGGGTCTTCATTCTGGTCACAGACGACAGGACAGTGCGATATCCAAGTTCGTTTCCATAACACACTCCGGCGTCATCCAGGCCCAAGAGATACAGACACCTGCAGTGTTGGTCAGGAAATGTGAGCAAGGGCCTCAGACATGCATCCACTAGGTGAAACTCGATTGTGTAACTCTGGTCTTCTTGTTCAAGACCATAGTGCATTCAACCACACAGTTCAGCCTTGAGCCTAACCAAGGGCAACTAAATCCTACCACTGCCTCCAATGGGAATTGAACCCATAGACCTCCCAGCCCACACATCTGCAACCACTGCACCACGTCGGCTGGGATGGATATGATCAATACAGGCAGCTGACTCTTATTAAGTCCTCCACAAAGACAATAATTACTCAGTCGCCTCATCCTTCACCAGCTAAATTCTGAAAGGGATTTGAACTCGCATACCCTTCGATTTGACAGCCTAACGGTGCGTATAGCCACACACTATGTAATACACTACGTTATCCCTAACTACAATGCCTAACGGTGCGTATAGCCCACTATGACAACACTACCTATCTAATTGACAGTCTAACGGTGCGTATAGCCCACTATGGCAACACTACCTATCTAATTGACAGTCTAACGGTGCGTATAGCCGACTATGAATTTGGTAGAAAGATAGGATATTATCTGAGGACTATTTCATTTAAAGTTAACTGTACCGGATTACACTCCGTGTTTCTTCTCATAATATACACTGGCGTCAACCAGGCCCGAAGGATACAAGACACATGCAGTGTTGGTCAGGATGTGTGAGCAATAGTCCCATACATGTATTCACGGACCAGATGAAACTTGCTTGTGTATCCCTAGTCTTCCTCTCCGGGATCTTAGCACACTCACACACTCAACTCTGAGAGAGTTAGAGATGGCCAGGGGTGGTACCATTGCGCAAATGTATGACTATTGCGAAGCAAACTCTAACGACTTCTCCGCCCAAAAGTCTGCAGCACTAATTATTGCACCGCGGCGACTAGGATATCACTGATAAACACAGTACACACGTACTAAGTCCTCTGCTGAAGACAATAATTACTCAGTCGCTTCATCCATCACCAGCCAGAAACTGACAGGAATTTGAACCCCTGACCTTCCATTTGACAAGCTAACGGTGCGTACAGCCGACCATGGCAACACTACCTATCTAATCTTCTGCCTGTCACTTTCTGCCCACGTCATCCCCCACCTCCAACAATTCTCCTCCTCTGTGATGTATGAGCGGACGATGAGCACGGTGAGTGAAGCGGTGCCACCGAGATGATGGATGAATCAGACAGTGTTGTGTCAGTGACCGGGGAGAACTGTGCAGACTGTTCCCTGTGGTGTGTGTGTGTGTGTGTGTGTGTGTGTGTGTGTGTGTGTGTGTGTGTGTGTGTGTGTGTGTTAGTTCTTTAGTTTAACGTCTATTCACAATAAGTGTTATTAGACGGGGGTGGGGGGAGGGTGGGGGGTGGGTGGGGGGGATTGTGTGTGTGCGTGTTCGTGTCGGTGTGCGTGGGTGCGCGCGCGCGCGCGCGCGTTTGTGTGTGCATGTGTGTGTGTGTGTGTGTGTGTGTGTGTGTGTGTGTGTGTGTGTGTGTGTGTGTGTGTGTGCATAATTATGTGTGTGTGTGCGCCTGTGTGTGTGTGTGAGAGAGAGAGAGAGAGAGAGAGAGAGAGAGAGGAGAGAGAGAGAGAGAGAGAGAGAGAGAGAGAGAGGAGAGAGAGAGAGAGAGAGAGGGACTATGCTAGGGGCAAGAGGGGGAGGTTGGGATGGGTGATGAGATATGTAGATATTTACTTATCCTGGTTGTTTATCTAGCCTTTGGTGTATGTTAATCGGGGAAATTAAAGTATATCAAACGAAACAAGTTTAGTAGGATTGGAGCATAATGCAGGGGGATGGGGTGGGGGGAGGGGAGGTTGCGGGTGGGGATGCGGGGCGTCAGGGTGGAAAGGAGGACGGAATCGAGGAAGGGAGTGCGGGGGAGGGGGGGGGGGGGGGACTAACCATATATATCATATAAACGTAACTTTTTTATATCAATGTCGTACAACACAACAATTTTAGTTTAAAATACATCAGAGATAGATACCAAGTGGACTGGAATTAAAATTTTCAGATAACATGCAGAGTAATGCATGATTATTTAAAATATTTTCAGTGGATAATGGTGCACTGGCTGACAATTGATCTGCTAACTTTATCTTAGGAACAAAGTGCCTAACTCCTGGGCAGTGAAGAAGTAGATGGTTTACAGTAATTTGTTTGCCACACATGCAATGTATATTTTTAGAATACTTTGTTCTAAAAGCATTCAATCGGAACCTATACATCAAACTAGTAACATGTCTGGAATGCATTACAGATAAATTGTTTAAAAAGATTTCGGATCCGCTGCATTCTTTACTTGTACACAGTGCTGGTAATACTGACTATTTGTTTTTTGTGCAGTTAAAGCAACCTGATTTTGAGACACTTTTTCTATGCGCTGGTTAAATTCATGCAGATCTAGTTGAATGTCGAGATGCTGTGAACCTTCTAAATGTTTCGCTGCCTTTTTAGCCGCATGATCTGCCCACTCGTTGTGGGTGATTCCGGAGTGTGAAAGAATCCAGCAAAAGGTAATACTGGTACCCTTTATAGACAACTCATGAATGATATGTTTTATTTCAATAGTCATTTCCAGTCGATTCTTATGCCTCGGGATTTAATGGCTTGTAAAACAGACTTTGAATCCACACAGAATAAGATTTGCATGTATCCGTCGAAAGATCTACAATGTAATTTAATGCCATAAGTATGGCTACAAGTTCAGCAGTAAAAATGGAATAATGTTTACCAATGTAGTATCGTTTTTCTGTTTTTAATAAGGGTATTACAAAAGCTGCACCAGTATTTCCATCCTCAAGAACTGATCCATCGGTGTATATCTTTAGATAGTCTGTATACTTACTTTCCAAGTGAGAATTAACTAAACAATTTTAATAGGTTAGGGGAATGTTTTTTTGATAAATCTGTGTGATCAATGTCAAATATTGGTTATTTTGTTCCCATCTTGGAAGTGGAGAAAAATTTAGGTTTTTAACTGCAACATTTTTCCCGTTCAGCTCTGTATTACAAATAATATCGGAGGCATATGTATTAATGGACTTCAATGACTGTATTGTTCTATTTTTTCAAAATGGAGTGACTGACGGCGGCGAACGAAGCAGGATTAGGAATAGAGTTTGTTTAGAACTTACCGCCAATGACATTGAAAAACAAAGACCAAGACAAGACACGATGCATTTCAACCACTTGGGTCTTTCTTCAGGCGAAAAAATAAATCACATTTAACATGTGGGACAGTACAAACAACGAAAAAACGAAAAAGAATGAATGAAAATGAGTTATCCGTTCTTGGCCATGTGTTTGGTGGGCGGAAATGACATGCGGCCGCACCATAGCTGTATCCAGAACATCTGCTCTGGACACCCAGCATCCAACCAAGACAGACAGACCCACAGCCTACCTCCTCTACCACCCGCACACCCTCCCATCTGTAGGATCCTCAAATCCAATTGGCACATTGTACATAACCACAAACCCGCCTTCCATACCAAACCCATGATCACATTCAAACGTGACAAAAACCTCAAAGACTCCTCGTGCGGTCCAGTTTGAACAGAACCACAGCTACACCACCAGGTACTCACCCCTGCTCCAAACCAACTGCAAAATCTGCCCCCTCACCAAACCAGACACCATCCTACAGGGCCCCAAAGACTCCTTCACAGTCAAACGCACATTCTCATGTCAGAGCCGCAACATTATATATGCCATCCACTGCCAGCTGTGTGGCAAGATCTACATAGGAAAAAACGTCACGCACACTCGAAACACGCATCTGAGCAAGTGACAAAAGGTCGTCCAAAAAAGCCAACAAAAAGTGGATTTTTCAAAATAGTTTTTATTAACAGCAATTTTGTCCAAAGGAAGACTTATGTTTAAGGGTCATAAAAACATACATACAAAGATAACTCATGCACCGATGTTCTGTTAGTAATGTGATAAGGCATCATAACAAGCATCTGACGGTTGTTATGTGGACATTCAATTTTATCAATATTCCTATTTGAATGTCTGTTATACATCATAATTGTTTCAGGGGAAAATAAGACTGAATATTACAGTTAAATTTCATTCCAAAAAAAGGCATCTGTGCAGTTTAAGACCAATTTTTCACATGAGATGGTATGTCCAACATAACAACCGTCGGACATATTGATTTGTTCTTTATTGCTCTGTTGGAAATAAGACAGTAACTGCATCCTCTGATGATTTCTGTGTTGTTGAGGGTGCATTTCATGTAATGATACCAAGTTTAGGACCCACAGTAGCCTTGTTACCATGATATGGCATTTTATCTGACAGTTGTTATGATGTTGCATTGGACATACCCAAGTATTTCCCAACAATGCAAAAATAACAACAGTCATTAAAAAAATGAACGTATTTTTCCCTTTGAGTACAGTTCTATTGTTATTGTTACATTTTACACATAAAGGCCTATAAAAACAAGCTAAATAGTCACAATGATCATGTAGACACCTTAAATAGAATCCATCTGACAGTTGTTACGGCCTCACTGTTGGACATACTCAACAAACTGCTCATGTGCTGACAGGAATTAGATTATTTATGATCAAAATGAATAGAAACAGTTTGACAGTAACAATAATAACGTGTACATTTAGGGCACCTGCTCTCTCAGATAAGCTCAGAGCGCTTACAAATCATAAAATACATTTTATGGAACTAAACAACATAATTACAAGATGTAAACAGACTTTTGCATATTCTGCACCAGACTTTCTCTTCTTTTCCTCTGATGAAGAAGTAGGATGCGAAACTAGAAAAACACAAATTCTTTGTCAAACAAATAATACAAAATACTTTTAGGTAATTTTTTGGGAATTAACTGCATAAAAACAAGTGATCAAATAAAAATGTTCATGAACAAAATCAATTTGGTATGCTTCAGGTGATTTCCAACCTACCTCTTACACACCCCACCATTCTTATTCAGGTTAAGAAGCCATAATCAATGAGCTGATTTATTTGCTACTATTGCCTTGGGGGGGGGGGGGGGGGGGGGGGGGGCCTGAATTTTTCCCAGTACTTCTTCTTCTTCCTAAAATACTGGTTCACTCAAAAATGAGTAGGTCACCAGCGCGCATGTTAAAATTTAAATAAAATAACATAAAATAGTGCGACTCAGACTGTTGGCCCTGGAGCAAATTTGGCAACAAGGGGTCGCACTCGATATTCAAGAAGTTAAAAGCAATGGCCAAATTCAGGCCCAGGTAACCATAAAATATCTGGGGAAGTTAAAATAGAAAATCGTCAATATGCAGATCTCAAACTGTCGTATCAATTTGTTTTTTTTTAATGAGACTGCATTTTGTGGCAATCTTGATGGCACCCGGCAGTGAGTTCCACAGCCGTACAGAACTAGGATAAAATGAATGTAAGAGGCTGTCAATATTTGATGCAGGTATGGTATAACATTGACCCCCACTCCTGGTGCTGTTTTTATTCAATACTAGTTGTTCCATTGGAATAAGTATTAGTTTAGCTCCGCCTTTGAAGAAGATGTTAGTTTGATAAAAGCTCTTCTCTCTTCTAAGGGTTTCCATTCTAATTTCCTCATGTTCTTTCTAGTATTCCCCTTTTCTCTGTGTGGTTCCCTGTTACAAACCCTGCTGCTCTCTTCTGAATCTTTTCGAGGTTATCAATGTCCTTTAGATGGTAAGGATCCCAAACTGAGCAACCATATTCCAGTACTGGTCTAACCCAAAGTTTTGTAGCAGTGGTCTTTAACCTTTTGGGGGCAGTCATTGATATTCTGTATAAGAAAGCTAAGATGTTATTTGCTTTCTTACATACTAAATTGTAATGTTCTTTCCATTTGAGACGACTATCTATAATCACGCCTAAATATTTTGCAGCATTGGTTTCTTTAAGAATAGTATTATGAATAGAATATTCTGATCTAGTTGGTGAGTGTTTGTTACATATACGCAACACTTGGCACTTTTGGGATGAAATTCCATTTTCCAAGTTCTTTCCCACTCTTGTAAAGCGTTTAGATCTTCTTGTAGAATGCGTGTATCATTCTTGCTTCTGATTGTTCTATATACTAAGCTGTCATCTGCAAAAAGCCTTATAGTAGTTCCAGGAGAGTTATTTCTACTTTTTGTCATTTATATAAATTAAGAAAACAAGGGCCCCAGAACAGTTCCCCGTGGTACACCTGACAAGACTGGATGACGACCCTTCCACAACAACTTTCTGCGTTCTCCCAACGAGGAATGATCTAGCCCATTTTAGCAAAGAAACGCCAATGCCCATGTGTTCTAATTTAAGCAGCAGGCCCCCATGGTCAACCTTATCAAAGGCTTTAGAAAAGTCTAATAAAATTGCATCTATTTGCTGTCTGTTGTTAAGACAGTTATTAAAATCATTGAGAGTTGTTATAAGTTGAGTCTCACAACTCCTTTGCTGTCTAAAACCATGCTGGGCGTTATTTAAGAAGTCATATTTGTCAAGATGGTCCATTATGCTACTATATATTATGTGTTCAAGTAGTTTTGCTGATATGGATGTAAGAGATACAGGTCTATAGTTCTCTGCTTTTGTTTTGTCACCCTTTTTGAATAACGGAACAATGCTGGCATCTCGCCATCATCAGGTATTACTCCCTGGTCCCGTGAAGCTTGGTAAAGTGGTTGGTATACCTCACTCATTCATTGGCACATAATTTTAAGAGCTTGCCAGGAACGCCATCAGGACCAGTAGCTTTGTTTTCATTGATGTTGGTCAGTAACTTAAATACTCCTGCTTTGTTTACTTTGATGTTTTGCATTTCAGGGAGTTTATCATCATCCTTTAGTCTAACGTTAATTAAAGGCTTGGGGTTTGAGAAAACCGAACAAAACTGCTTGTTTAGTAAATTTAGACTGGATGAGAGGGGAAAAAAACCTAACTGAATCAGTTAGTTGAAAAAAGGGCCCAGGAAAAAAAAAAGGGAAAAAGAGAGGGGGGGAGGGGGGGGGGGGGGGGGAGGCTGGGGGAGGGGATACATGGAGGGACTGGGAGGAAGGGGGCTGGTGGAATCTGGTTGCTGGTCTCTACTCCTCCACATTTTATCAAAAAGCATTATGGAAAATAGCCCAAAATGTGCACTTTCAATTCTTCAAAATAAATATGTATTACAATGAAAATAAACTTATCATTTATTAATCACAAGAGATACTGATGGTCGTTACGACAGACATACTGAGTGATAATGTCTTCAACTATGAGAGTAACAACTGTCAAATAATCGCCAGATTTCCCCTTAATCCTATGATCTGAACTTTAGTTCTGTCATGTATTTAAAGAAAAAGCAAAATAGAAATTCCAAGCTGTTTTCTGCCCCAGTTTTACGCATAATTGATACATTGATTAACTTAATATCCGTCGGTCGTTATTTCGGACATCGCTAAAACGATGTCCTAATCATGTGTCACGCACAAAACATCGCCCGAAAGTTGAGGGAAATCCGTTAAATTGCCCCACTCTACTTTTGGTTCACTTAGATTTTAATCATTTACAGAAACACATTTGAGAGAACAGCTGAAACCAATGTTTCTATCATTTTCTTGTGACGGTCGTTATGCATTTGACAGTCGTTACGATTTCTGACGGTCGTAATGATTGTGGACAAACAACATTTCCACACCTTCTCTGCTTCGAAGCGCCTTTCTTGACGAAAGCTCAGCCTCGATTTGAAACCTTTTGCCTTGGGTGCTATTTAAAGCACGGCATGGGATCTGTAAGTTCGTTGTTAGTAGAATTGCGAGAAAAAATACGGTCGTTATTTTCTGACATATTGTTTATTACCGTATGGATTTCGCGCTCGTTTGCTGCACTGAAAACGAATTGGTTGGGAAAACACCTTTCTCCATTTAGTTAGTGTTGTCCGACATGCCGAGTTTAAATGAACACGGAACCGAACCGAACCTGATGTGAACGATCGAGAGTTTTGCTGACCGACACGATTTGACAAACAGGCCCTAACGACTGTCAAACGGATTTTTACTGCTTGACAGCATCGAAAACAATCACAAATAGAACCGGTTTGTGATTTTAACATGTTCGCGTTGATTTTTTGCATCCTTTATTCATATTGTTGTGATGGTATGCAATTTAGATATGTATCCAGGCTTCGACACCAACCACATCACTCGTCCGCCATCTTGAACGGGAAAATTTATCTAAGAAAAGCGTACAACTTGGGCATTTTCAAATGAAAGGCAGACCACCCAAACTCACCATGTTATATTATGTATCTCTTCAAGGTATTATAAACATCAAGCAACAGATAAAGAAGCATTGGTATTTTTTTAATTCTTTATTTGTGCGATAAATATACAAGGGGTCTGGACGATCACCTTTTGTCACAAGCTCATCTCTGACACCTGGCCGATATCCGCCACCACCGACCCAAACCGTCGCCCTACACTTCAACCACACCCAACACAACATCGACCATGTCAAAGTCATGGCACTCTGGCAGTCACAGAGTGACAGCTTTGAACGCACAACTCAAGAATCCCATCTCATTGCCAAATGGGCACACTACACCCCCCAAAGGGATCAATATCCCCAAAAATAACCAAACAACATACTCACCTCTTCCACACCAGTTGGCAAAATCCCCCACCAACACACAATACACACACACACATACACACACACTTACATACACCACCACCACATCCCCTTCACCCACTTCATACAGTAGTTACAGCAACCCTCCATCTATTTAATCTTAGTTTGTATTATCCTTCCCTTAAATCCCCCCCCCCCACCCCCACCCCTTTTTTTTTTTTTTTTTCCCCTTACCATTATTATCAATCCACCATTACCCCAACCATCACAAAAATATCACACCATCCCAATAAACTGGACACAAACCCTATCATATTTACACACACACACCTCCCCTGACGCACCCCCCCCCCCCCCCCCCCCCTCCGTTTCCCCTCCCATAATCCCCTGGCCCAATGTCATTTCCGCCCCCCAAACCATGGCCAAGAACGGATAACTCATTTCTCATTCTTTTTTGTTTTCGTTGTTTGTACTGTCCCACTGTTAAATGTGATTTATTTTTTCGCCTGAAAAGACCCAAGTGTTGATGCACGTCTTTTCTTGTGCTTTGTTTGCAATGTCATTGCGTAATTCTAACAAACTCTTTAAAGTTTTTCTCTTTTTCATCGGCTGGTAAGTTTCCTCTCCGCAGACATTCAATAAATCTTTCCACAATCTGATAAGTTCCAACAGAAATAAAATAGAGTGCAAATGAAAATGATAACGTTCATTATTTTTCTAAGGGGAAAAACTGCTTGAACAGTCAAAAATTAGCCGACAAAAAACACAGCAGTTATTTGCGGCGCTAGCGCAGTCCTATGGGGCACAGAGGTAAGTGATTCGCAAGTGTGTAGAACGGCATGGACAAATTTATTAGAATAACTGGCCAGTCACCTAGGACGTCAAATGTTACCGAACCAGCCACGGGTCGGGGGTAGGATGGACGTAGAAAAGGTCGGGCAAGGCGGGCTTGCTTCCCTGGCGTTGCCACAAAAGATCCCTGAACGTTACGCCCCAACGTTCCCCTGCCAGCAGACTGGTCCCCCCACTGTGATCAAGGTGGCAGTTGTCCCTTGAATGGGTAAGCCTTATGTTATGATGATCGCGAGCGTGATGTTGTTCACGTCCGAACAGCTTGGATGTAAGGATGCATTAAATAACTGCCGATTTAACATCCATCTTCAGGTCTTTCACAGTGGGCACTTACTGACGACGAATCTGGTGTTATGATTCTTTCTGATCTCATTAAGTTATTTAACGAAGGTGTTACACAGCTTATAGGCTCTGTTGTCTTCAGGTCGTTAATCCCACAGTGATAACCACAGCATCAAGAATGAGGTTCATTTGAAGCTATGCATCCCTGCAAGTGATCTTGAGTTATTTTCAAAGTTTTGCTTCTTTTTTGAATGATTTAAAAGTGATTCAGACCGACCAAGTCGTGCTTCTGTCTCCTTTCATAACAGAGTCGTGAAGAATAAGTTCATTTGGAAGATCGCACAAGTGTTCGATTTTCTTTTTGGAATCTACAAGATGACGAGAAATGTGCTATCACGTCATCTTTTGGAACGGCTCAGCCTGGAAGGTTTGGCGTCATTTGTCGTCTTTGTCACGACAAAAAAAAGAAACCCAATTCGTGGTCCAGTCGTCCAGCCATTTCCATTGACTAAGTCAAACTCAAACATCCTGGTTTCCACAGAAATCGAACTTCACTGTAGTCCCCGAGTCAGCCAATTAGGGCACAGCCGAAGAGGCTTTTTTAGTCCTCCACGAGACAGCGACAAATCCCGCAGTTATCAGACTGAGTGGTCTTGACCGACGCTCAATTGGTCTGGCCAGACGGATCTCGGCGCCTGGTTCAGACTGATCAGAGCTAATTTGCATTGACCAGCGCCCAACAGTTAAGCCAGAACGTCGCCGTTTTAAGTAGGAAGGGGAAGGTATTGTGAGGTGGGATTAAATCAATCTAATTAATTAAATAGACCCCATTGACCACCACAGAGAGCAAGGCCGTAGTGTGACTTTGACGATTGATGTCCAATGTAATTAGAGGGGGAGTTAACCTGGTACAAGGCGGGAAAAATTCTGACCAATTGTACTCACCCCATTTGACAGATAGGAACGGGAAAAGAAAGTGTGGGAGTGAGAGAAAGAGGAGGAAAATAAGAATAGAGAGAGAGAGAGGTTTCTGGGGAATTAGGCGTCTGCACGGAGAAAACAGAGAGATGAGAGGAGGGTGAATTAGAACCGAGCTGTAGCGTTAGCACCATATAGAGACTGCAAGGAAACTAAGAGTGCTGTTGAGAGAGAGAGAGAGTTGCTAATCAATGAAGAAAAAAGAAAAAAAAAAGAAAAAAAGAAAGCAACCATGTCCATTGATAGAGCAGACCTATAATAGAGAGAGAGAGCAGAGAGAGAGAGAGAGAGAGAGAGAGGAGAGAGAGAGAGAGAGAGAAGAGAAGAGAGAGAGAGTGCAATGCGTAAAGCAGGAAGAAAGAAAGGAGAACAGATCGAAGTCTGGTAGTCACTGTTCAATCTGAACCGGGGTTTCGACCTCATACCAGGCAGCGACCACTTTCATCAGCATCCAACCTTACCAGCCCAGCGGTCAAAACCTGACCTTAGTGCCAGCAGTCTAATCTGACCAGTAGCAACAGTCCAACCTGACCAGTGCCCGTGGTCCAACCTGACCATGCCCTAAGCAGTTGTGCGTGACTGGCGTTTGTGAAATGACAGTGACAAGAAAGTGGGAAAAAAAGAAGAAAAGGACAGAACAGTGATTCGTAAATTAGTTTTAAGAATCACCTGCCAGTACAGTGAAATCCATTTTTACCCGGTTATTTTTATGATTTTAGGATAATGGTTTGATGAAATTCAAGGAAAGAGAGAAGGTTTATTTTTGTTTGACTCCATCGCATTGATGAATTTCTTCCATGACTATGTGTATTAAAGTTTATAGACTTTTACTAGTGGCTTGATGTGACGAATGCATTGATATATGAATGAGATTGTAACAAGCTGGGAGTGTGTTTTGGGCTGTCGCTAGTCCTTTCCTCACTGACATAACCCCGAGGTTTTACAATTTATTGGCGAGCCTGCCAGGATATTCATGGCCCCATTTATTATAATTGTTCAACTTCTCAAGAGGAATCTGGGGGGGATTAAGTATTGTACTCCTAAGGCAAGGTAGTGTCTTCTGAATGTTCCCAAGATAGTTACATTACAGGCTTGGCAGTGCTTCCTCCAAGATAGTTAACACTAGGCGTGGCATTCAGCCCCAGAGTATCATATTTCGCACAGATTGCCTATAATAATTCGCTCTCATATTTTTGGGTCAGGCGCTAGGCGGTCTTATAAAAACTAATTACGTTGTCCCAAGCTAATAGTATCATTCATAGGATTGTGCTATCACGTGGTCACTCGTGTCGTGTAACCACCAGTTTAGAGCTACCTTAGTAATAAAATCTTGTTAAAAAAAAAAAGAAAAGAAGATATAATGGCGAGACGAAAAGAACACCCCTATTGAACACTGTGAGCGCGCCGCTCGAGATTTAGCTACTCGGGGAGAAAGTTTGCGACATTCGTTGAAACCAACAAAAAGAATGGAAAGAGATGCGAGTGGAAAGATAGCCGAGTCGCAGTAGAAATAGCAGAGCAGGAAAGGATTAAAGCTAGCGCAACGCAGGAACAGAAAGAATTAACAACAGGAAACAGAAAGAATAAGGATTCAGCAAAAGCAAGATGACGCAGGAAACAGAAAGATACTGCAGAAACAGAAGATTAAGGATTCAAGGCTAACGAAACGCAGGAAACGAGAAAGATTAAGGATTCAATATAGTTAGAGAGAGTGAGACACATAGGGAGACCACCACTGATGGTAAGTTCATTTTTCCATACCCTGTGCTCAGTTTTTGCTCCCGCCTACCAAAGATTGCCAAAATACTCCTTGGGAAGAACATATTCGATTGAGAATGCGTACATCTTCGTTTTGAAACGGTTTTGGTACTAGTCATGGTTGGCCTTCAGAAGATTGGGCAAGTCATTGTCAGCGCTTATGACGGGTAAGGCAGTACAGATTTTCACTGCGTTTACCAGCAGACCAACAATCTGATTTTATGGTGCTGTGAAGGAGTCTATGATGAAGGGATTTGTTCCTCACAGAGAGGGGTATAGAAAGCAATTTCGATCAGCTAGATTACAAGCAGGTGAAACGTACACTCAGTTTGTGCACGTTTGGATCACAATTTGAGAAGTGGTTAGAGTTTAGCGGTACGAGAAAGGAGTTCGCCTGAATTGAAAGAGCTGGTTATGAACAGCACAGAAGTTTGACAGTTTGCATCCAACTTTAATATACATTTGAAAAGAGAGTGACAGCCGCCAAGACAGCAGGGGGATTGCTTAAGTTATCAGAGGGACATGAGGCACTTTTTGGGCACGAAGGTGCAAGGCAGGAGAAAAGGGCAAGCACAGGTGAGAAAGTGCAAGAGAGACTAGGGGAGTTTTCTTCTGCAAAGCCCAGCAAACCCATGGTGGGGCAGAAAGGAGGACAAAGGACAATAGGTTTTTCATTTGTCACAAGAAAGACATGTGGGCGAGGAATTTGGTCTCATGAGTTCCGGAAGCAGCCGCCTTGCAAGAGGTTGAAAGGGTCACCAGGTGGAAAACGACCTGCAGTGGAACCAAACGGGGATCAATCTAGAAGAGGGAGGAGTGTGCCCTATGGGCTCGTGCTGGACACTATTCAGTGTCCGGATGAGGGCACTAGCTGAGTGGTTCTTACCAGTGGAAGAGGGATGGATTGGCCAGCAGAAGGGTGGAATGTGCGTTACGGACACTGGTTGACATGTGGTGTAGATAAGAACAACGCTGGTCAGGAAGGGGCTTTATGACAGGACAAATCCAGACCTGTACCTACTCGTTGGCACTGTGAAGAAGTTCCCAGTTTGCCAAGATAGAAGTACATACTATCCTTACTTCTCAGCGATTGTCCTGCGCTGGTGAAGGAGAATACCCCATTATGATTTGATCATTGGAAATTTTCCAGTGCAAGGATCCAGGGAACTTGAGTGTGTTGAATTGCTACAGGGGCAGCAGTTCCAACATGGAGCAAGAAGAGGGAAAGGTTGATAAAACCGTTAGACCGTTCCAGCAAGGAAGTCAGGCAAAGATTAGTCGCCTATGCATGAATTTAGGGCGCGCAGGAACAAGACCCTACGCTCGTGAAGTCCCTTGGGAGATGGCAGAGGTGGAGAGAAACAGGCGGATAAGGAGGGTGAGAACAGAGATTTCTGGTGAAAGCGGGTTGTTGTACCGAGTGATTCACCACGGGGAAGACAGGTAAGGTGACCACTCAGTTAGTAGGTACCAGCATGTTATCGTGACACTAGTCATGTCAGTGGACACGAACGCTCATGGCGTGTCAACTCGGCACTGGCAAAACAGCAGACCAATCTTGATGATTTTCATTCACTGGCCAGGGGGCAATGGCAGACAAAAATCGTTTCTGCAGTCATGTAGGAAGTGTGAACAAAGGGTCAGCCACAAAGGGGTAAAGAAGGCGCCACTTAAACAGCCCCCTTTAATTGAAACACCCAAGCAGGATCGTGATGTTGAATCTGATTGTGCCAATCTCACACCCTGTTCCAAAGGTGGCACCGGTATGAACATGTTACTGTTGCAGGGAAAAGTTGCAAGGAGGCTAGGGTCCGTGCAGAAGAAGCAATATGACAGGAAGTGAGAGAAGCATCCCTCAAGGTGGGAGATCAAGTCCTGTTACTGCATCCCACGGATTCACGAACCAGCTGCGGATGCATTGGAAAGGCCTATTCCACCATCATTTGAAAAGGTAGATCAGGATTACCGAATTGAGGTGAAATGGGAAACCAAAACTTTTCCATGCGAAATTAGCTCCGCCATATATTCAGCGTGAGACTCAGCACATAGGCGCTACAGCAATCAATGATGAGTGAAAGAGACCCATCAGAAGAAGGGAGATTTTTTTGCATGAGTTTCCAGAAGAGCAAACAGGTATGTGTCACTGTAAATAAGTGGCTAGAGAGAAGGAGTGTTATGCTGTCGTGGTGTGCCGTGCAGAAATTTCACAATAAACTTGTATGGGAAAGTTCGTGAATAGAGACTGAACCCTTCAACTCACTCAAGTTCCTGCAGGAGGCACAGCTGAAAAACAGCATGGTCTGCCGCTGGCAATGGCACTGCAATAGCCCTACAGGTAGCCGAGTTCAGTACCTCCCCGGACGACCGAATGTCGGGAGTCTGCCTCTATACACTGTAGACGTCATAGCCCGCAGTCACCTCCGCGGACGTCTCAAAATCCCGTGTAGCCACGCTCAAATGTGTTAACAAAACCTGAGTAGGGATACCGTATAAGTTATGAGTGAAAGGGAATTCAAATCCCAAATGGCTATGGTCCAAATTTTCATATTATGTGCGACATGATCATGATGTAAATTGTAGTATAAGATTGGACATGCAGTCGCTTGTGTAGTAAAGCACAGTTAGCGAAAAGTTGAGGGATGGGAGATTCCTCATTGATTAATGACATACATCGTGATCAAAAAATTGTGCTTTTGCATAGAAGATAGTGCAGAGACGAAGTGCCCAATCCGCAGGAAGGGGCATGGGCATATGGTTCTCACAGTGACGTATATTAGAAAATGAATTGAAATAAGTGCAGAAGCGCACGACACTGATAACCATTGGGAGATATTACCAAGAGTGCAACCTGCAGAAAATTTGTAACCTGTTTGATGTACATACTATAGTGAAAACTATGCACGTGTAGCAGTGGTGTCCAGCAAATTCGTTGTTGTTTGCTTTTTGTACCGATGATATTGAGCAATGAAGCATAGTCCTTTTGCCCAGGGGGAAAATAGTCACGGACAAAAAAAAGAAAAACTGAATTGGTGTCCAGTCGTCAAGCCAGTTCATTGTACAAAAGTCCAAACTCAAACATCCTGGTTCCAGCAGATGAACTTCCTGTGTCAGCGTCATCCAATTAGGCACAGCGAAGAGCTATTTTTAGTCCTCCAACTTAGACCAGCACCTCCCGCAGACAGACGAGTGGGCATTGACCGCGATCTCAAGTGGTCTTGCCAGAACGATCTCTCGGCGTCTGTGTCAGACTGATGCAGTTAATTTGCATTGACCATCGCCCACAGTAAGCCAGAATGTCGCCGTTGAAGTAGGAAGGGGGAAGTATTGTTTGGCGGGGGAGACATCAATGCTATTAATAAATGACCCATTGACCTCACCACAGAGAGCAAGGCCGGTAGAATGTGACTTTGAACGATTGGCATGTCCAATGAATAGTGGGGAGGTAACCTCGGTACAAAGCGGAAAAATACAGACCATGGTAACACACCCATCTTGACAGATAGGAACGGGATAAGAAAGTGAGGTGAGTGCAGAGAAAGTTTGAACAGAAGAGAATAGAGAGAGAGAGAGTTCTGGGAGTCGGGCTCTGCACGAGAGAAAAGCCGAGAGAAGAAGAGGAGGAGTGAAGAGAAAACCGAGCAGTAGCATTAGCACCATATTAGAGTCTGCAGAGGAAGGACTAAGGAAGAGATGATGAGAGAGAGAGAGAGTTTGCTAATCGAAGAAGAGAAAAAGAAAAAAAAAAAAGAAAAAAGAAAGCAACCAAAGTCCAGTTGATAGAGCAGACTAAGAAGAGTAGAGAGAGAGAAGAGAGAGCGAGAAGAGATGAGAGAGTAGGAGATGAGAGAGAGAGAGAAGATAGAGAGAGAAGCGAGTGCAATTGCATTAATGCAGAAGAAAGAAAGGAGAACAGATCGAAGACTGTTTAAGTCACTTGTTCAATCTGAACCGGGGTTCAAACCTCATACCTGGCAGCGCACATTCAATCAGCAGACAACCTGGAACCAGCGCCAGCGGTCTAACCTGACCAGTGCCAGCCCTCTAACCTGACCAGTGCCGCACGTCCAACCTGACCATGCCGGCGGTCCAACCGAGACCAGTGCCAGTCAGTTGTGTCGTGACTGGCGTTTGTGAAAGTGACAGTGGAAAAGAAAGGAAAAAAAAGAAGAAAAGGAAAGACAGCGATTCGTAATAGGTTTTTAAGATCACCTGGCCAGGTAAAGTGGAAATCTATTTATACCCGGAGTTAGTTTATGATTTAGATAAATGTTTTTTGAAATTTCAAGGAAAGAGAAAGTTTATTTTGATTTGACTCCAAGCGCATGATGTTTTTCTTCCATGATATGTGTATAAGTTAATAGACTTTTACTAGTGGCTGATGTGACGTAAATGCATGATATAAGAATGAGAATTGTAAAGCAAGCTTTGAGTGTGTATTGGGCTGCGCTAGTCCTTCCCCCTCCACTGACATACCCCGAGGTTTACAAGTCTTTGAAGGGCCTAACCTTTTTTGTAGTCACACCTTTCTTCGTTAGGCCTATTCCTTTCTGCCAGCAGGCGTCTTGTGCTGTGCTTAGGACTCGCAACGCCAGACGAACAACCACACCCCCCACTCACAGCGTAGGAGGTCCATCTGGAGGGCAGGTTCTGTTAGGAGGTTCGTGGTCGCAATGGAAACTTTCGGCTTGCGATCTTCAGAATGATGGTTGTTTTGACATCGACCACTCCACTGCCTTTTTCTAGGGAGATATTCGCTTGCACAGCTTTAAATGACTTGGCCGTAACAGGCGTTGGGTCGGGTGTTGCACACAGCAACACGTGTTAGGCTAACGTCCGCTGCATACTGACGGCGTTTGAGAAGACATGTTTGTCGTTTGGTGCAGAGTAGACGGCTTGTCGTTTTCGTGAGTCGCATCGATGGGCTCTCTGAACGATCCGACGTGTTTGCACTCGAGGCCTGGTCCATCGCTGGGAACCCGAGTGATTCGTTTTGCACGCAGGAGTGCCGTTACTTTCAGATTTCATGGACTTGAGGTCACTTGCGAAAACTTTTAAACATCCTGAGAAAATCTTAACTGCTGGCAGACTCGCCATTTTGTACACGTGTGTGTGTGTGTGTGTGGTGTGTGTGTGATTATGTGGTTGTGTGTGTGTGTGTGTGTGTGTGTGTGTGTGTGTGTGTGACGTGCAGTGACCGGGGAGAAACTGTGCAGACTGTTCCCATGTGTGTGTGTGTGTGTGTGTGTGTGTGGTGTGAGTGTGTTGTGTGTGTGTGTGTGTGTTGTGTGTGGTGTGTGTGAGACGTGCAGTGACCGGGGAGAACTTGTGTCAGACAGTTCCCTGTGTGTGTGTGTTGGTGTGGGGTGTGTGTTGTGGTGTGTGTGGTTGTGTGTGTGTGTGTGAGTGTGTGTGTGTGCACCGTGCAGTGACCGGGGAGAACTCTGCAGACTGTTCCTGTGTGTGTGCCGTGCAGCCTGGAAGGGGGGCAGGAGAACTGACAAGAGTGGACAGAAGTGAAGCTGCTGTATAGTGAGTGAATTGGAATGTAATCGCTTGAAGGATGAAGACCGCCGCTAACAATCCACCAAGTGGCAACTTCTGAAATGACGAATAGAATGCATAGGCCACACATTTAAGTCGCTCTGAGTTCAGCCGTGATTACTGCTTTGTATGCTTATCTCTGTGTTTAAAACATACGGAGAAAAGCCACTCATCCCAGTTTGAACAAGAATTTTTGGTAGAAGGAGGGATATGTCCAAGGGAACAACTTGATATCGTTTTACGTGAATCATTGATATGGATTTTGGCCGAAAGACGAATCCAGTGGAGTCAACGATCTTTTTGAAACTTGGCAAAGGTGTGTCCTTGCCCTAGTGCCTCTTCTAGATATGTCTGTCTTCACTAGTTTCTTTCTTTTCTGTTCAATACGCCTTCTCATAAAGAACAAAAAAAAAACAATTTTTGATCCCGCACCAAAAGTATTCATTACTGCCAGTTGGCAGCAGAACATAGTTTTAGAATGAACAGGGATAACATTCTCGTCATGTGACGGCTGTACTTTCCTTCCAGGTTGCTACTACAACTTCCCATACGACGACGACACCTACTGCCACTACTCATTCTGCTCCGGTCAGCTGGCGTATGGTGAAGAGCATGAAACTTCAACAGTAACACCAACAGCGGCTACAGCTGTAGCACAGAGAGAGAGAGAGGAGAGAGAGAAGAGAAAAGAGAGAGAGGAGAGAGAGAGAGCAGAGAGAGAGAGAGAGGAGAGGAAGAGAGAGGAACAATGACAATGATTCATTATTTAATCACGTGGCTAGTTAGCCAATTTTTCATACCTGCCGATTACTATTCTACGAAGCTATTACTAAAAGAAAAACAATGTATGCATCAACACATGATTAACCAAACAAAACAACATGAATCCAAACAAACAAACAAACAATACAACCACCATCAAGAATCAAGTGCAGACATCCTCAATGACGTAAGCAAAGGAAAAAAGAAAATAAAACTCATCGACAAAAAAATAAAGCAAAGAAAATAAAGCAAATCAAAGTTACAACAACCAAAACGATCAACGAAGAAAATAGCATGAAGTATTTTGATAGAATCTCTATGAGCCAACCAAGGGGAAAGACCAAAGGAACGAAAAAGATCGAAAAAGAAAAAAAAAGAAGAAGAAGTAAAAGCGTGATATAAAGGGACACATAAAAAGGCCTCTGAGTCTCGCATTCATGGCACATACATTCATGCATACAAAAAGTACAATATATAGTACATACATGCATACAAACATGCAACATACATACATACATTAAATACATACATACACATACATACATACCTAGTACACACAACATGGATACATTAGTTACAAGTATATAGTACTTAATACATACAAACATACATAGTACAACATACATGCACACAAAACATACATAGTACAATACATACATACATACATACATACATACAAACATATATAACAGACACGCAAGCACTACCACGACACAACAACACACACACCCACACACACACACACACACACACACACACACACGCACACAACACACACACACACACACACACACACACACACACGGGCGCGCGCGCGCGCGCGCGCACACACACACACACACACACACCCACATACACACACACACCACACACACACACACACACACACACAACCCCACACACACACACATGCGCCGCCGTGGGCGATGGCAGAATGTATGCAGGGACAAAACCATACCTATGCTGTTCGAGTTCAAGGCTGCTCTCCCATACAGGAGTCTAATCTCTCAGATGTTCACAGCACAACCGACAAACCCAATTCAGTGGAAGCATCATCACTAAGAATCTAATTGGGCATTGTACAACCTTTACAGGAACTAGTAGCATGAAGGTCTGTTTGGTTACGCAAAAATGAATACTTTTTTTGAGATAATTTTGCATTGTAGTATGATATGACCAACCCTAAGAGATAGAGAGAGAGAGAGAGAGAGAGAGAGATAGAGAGAGAGAGAGAGAGAAACAGACATATTAAATACACACACAAACACGCACACACACACCACACACAGACACACACAACACACCCACCCTACACACACACCCAGAGAGAGAGAAGATCGAGAGGAGATAGAGAGAGAGAGAGAGAGAGAGAGAGAGAGAGAGAGAGAGAGTGAGAGAGAGAGAGAGACAAGACAAGACAAGACCAGAACAAAATTCTTTATTTACGAGGATAAAAGATAAGCCCTAACGTGCTTATTTTACATCCATTACCACGCCTGAGTGGGACTAACAACATGCGTGAAAAACAATTAATGTAAGAAATCAAAGAAGCAAGCAAAGCGGGTCATGTAATCATGTGAGGAACATCAATGAAAAAGAAGAATAAATGCAAAACAAAACAAAGAATAAGAATAATAAAAAACAAAACACAACAAAAAATAATAATACAAAAAAATAAAATAAAATAAAAGTGAAAATTAAATAATAATGAAGAGGAAGGAAGAGCCGGGGAAGGAGTGAGGTGGGCTGGGGAAACATATGTAAGATGTACTACAACGTACAAGATTGCATGTATGAAAACGACAGAGAGAGAGAGAGAGGATGGAAGGGAGAGGGAACAGCATGAGAGTAGTATGAGGATTTGAAATGGAACTGTACTAAAACGTACAATAATTATCCTGTCTAAAATCAACAAGTAAAAATGAACATTACAAAATATGTACGGAATTCGGAACATACACACGCACACATGCACAGACAGAGACAGAGAGAGAGAGAGAGAGAGAGAGAGTAGAGGAGAGAGAGAGAGAAGGGAGAGAGAGAGAGAGAGAGAGAGAGAGATAGAGAGAGAGAGAGAAAGAGAGAGGCAGAGAGTAGAGAGAGAGAGCGGCAGAAACGAACGAACGAACGAACGAACGAAATTTGTTTAATGAGGGAAAAGAATAAGCACATAGCAGGCTAGTTTGCATCTTTGCCCTCAAAAAAGAAAAGAAACATTTCAAAAACTAAAGCCACCCTCCCACACCCAACTCATTAACCAAACATCCACCTGTCGAACAATCCTTACCAAGCTAATAATAATACAATAAACAAATAGCAAGGGTGAATGATAATGATTAAAAATGAAAACATTACAAATCAAATAAAAACACCATGCGCACATAAATACATATGCTTATGTCAAACATTACATCTTGGGGTCGAATAGCAAGATCAGAAAAGATAGAAAATACCAGAACACCATAGTAATCACAAAAAATAAATCCACATGATAGTAAATCAATATTGAACTAAGAATCTGTTCCGAAGGGGGCGTACAAACACACATATTTGCGCCCTCCTGATACACACGCAATTCTCCCCTTTCATCCTATCCTTAGTTTCTCTGCTAAATCAATTCCATCCTCGCCCCTCGTAACAAACACCCCCCTCCCCCGTCCTCTACCCCTCCGTGTACAACCCAAACCCTAACAAACACCACACACAGAGAGAGAGAGAGAGAGAGAGAGAGAGAGAGAGAGAGAGAGGGAGGAGAGAGAGAGAGAGAGAGAGAGAGATGAGAGAGAGAGAGAGAGAGGCCGAGGATATCAAAAGCAAATATCACTTACCATAAGGATCAGAAAGTGCTGTTTCATGTATTGCGTCCATAGGTGTGTTTTGATTTGGTTTTTTAAATACTCGAGGCTTGTAATTACATCGAATGAAGTTATAACAGAAATTTCCATAAGCGCCACCAGAGTACAACAAGCTTGATTTAAACAGATCGATTCTCGTAAGAGGTACTTTTATCTTGCAAACATGACGAATCAATTCATTTCGAATCTATTTTTCAAAGCCCATTGGGCACGGACGGACTTTATATTTAACATAAAGAGAGCTTTGTTGTATAACTACTTCCATTTAGAAGGCAGAATTTCTAAATGTTCTATATTTCTAGAAAGTTATGGGAGAGGACTTCAGGAGAGCCATTTAATGGCACTTTATGCAAACTGCATAATGTTTTTAAAAATATTATCACTAGCGGAATCCCATATTGTTGAGCATAGTTATGTAAGATTCAACTAGGCATGAAAGACCAACTTACGGCTAGTTGATCTAAAAAGTGTTTTATTCTGGAAAGCTGGTAAATCTTCTTTACACATTTTTTACATACAACTCATATATGATACGTCCATAACCGATTGTTATTCAATAATAATCACCTCGGATCTTAAAAAATGGCTGATCAACTTCCTCGAGATTTTTTCGCCTTTTAATTTAATATTTATTAAATAAATACAAAGTAATGATTGCCACAAGAAAAGATTTTGACTTTTTTGGCCAGGTAGTAATTAATAAGTATTAGTATTTTTGGTGTGGAGTCGCATAAGAATGTTTCAACCATTCAATAACATGTTGACGACTATTCTTGAAGGAGATAAAAATTTATCTAATCGATCGGGACAGGTGTGGATAGTGGGGTATCATGATCGGCAAACATCTCACATAAATTGTAAAACCCAAGAGGTAGATCATTTAAATATACAGAAAATATATAATTGGCCCAAGAAACTGAGCCCTTGAGGTACCCGAACATTAACAGGTAGAATGGGAAGAATTTGATCTATTTACCGAAAACACACGTTTCCTGTCTGAGAAAATGAAGATAGAAGTTTCGAAAGCCGTTGTCAGTTTTAGAGGCCAAAGTCTTAATTACTCAAGCTAAAGACTGAGGTCGACCGACATCAAAATGCTTTCATACAGTCTCACTAGAACACCTGTGATTTTATTATTGTTTATGATAGAAAGAACCACTGGTCAACAAGACTAAGTTAAGCTGTGTGACAAGAATGGGTTTGGCCCTGAATCCGGACTGGTTTGGATGTAAACAGTTCGAAGGAGTTGCAATGATTTATGAATGTGTTTGTTATGTGATCTTCCAAGAGAGAGAGGAGTGAGAGAGAGAGAGAGGATAGAGAGAGAGAGAGAGAGAGAGAGAAGAGAGAGAGAGAGAGAGAGAAGGAGTGAAAAAAGGGGTACAACAATAATCCTTTTTCATAAGATTCTATCCCATATGCACACATACTATATCCACACACACACACAACACACACACACACACACACACACACACACAACACACACACCACACGCCACACAACGAAAGGGAATCAATCTGACGAAATAATGAAAGTGAAGTCAAGTTCTGTCTGACCTCATGCATAATTGAAGTTTGGCCGCCACTTTAGCCATTCTGATGTAGCTAGACTTTTATGAAGGTCCCTAACTGAAATGCCTGTTTTCTTTTTCATAAGTGTATCCGATGTTTCGTGTTGAAATACTAAGTGGTTAGATTGTTTTGTTTTTGGTCCCCCCCCCCCCCCACCCCCACCCCCATTTTTTTTTTTGTCTAATATCATCCGCCGGATGAAAGCGTAAAAGTAAAACCACCACCACCACACACACACACAAACACCCACACACACACACACACACACACACACATATATAAAGTATAAATATAAATAATCTCCATATAAACATATACCCACATACAGGTACAATACATACATAAACAACTGCACACCATCCACATACATGCGCACATTACATATATATAACACACATACATACAAACATACATACATACAACATACATACACACAACACTTGGTGATATATTATATATATATTATATATATATATATATTTATATATATATATAATATATATATATAATATATAAATATATATATAATATATCTAATACTTGATACATGAAAAAAAAAAGAGAAGGAAAAGAAAATTGAAAAGACAAATTGGGTTTAAGTACATGAAAATGAATGATTTATGCTTTTTGAGATTGCACTTTACAGTACTTATGTTTTTTTTTTTATTTTATTATTTATGATTTTTTTTTAAATTATTTTTTACCGCAGAAGATGGGTAAAGGTAATGTTTTTGAAAGTTTGGTACAATGGATTTGTGATGTATTCTGGAAGGGAGTTCCACAAAGAGTTCCCGAGTACGTAGACTTGATTTATATTATGTCAATTCTGGGGAATGGGGAATGATTTTTGTGGGAGTTTCTCGAACGAGGCCGATATGAGAATCGTCTTCATGAAAGTTGTTGGAGCATTCCCGGTCAGAATCTTAGTGCATCATTAGCGCCCATTGTTGTATTTGAGTCCTCTGGCTGAATGGATGAATGTGCAGATGTTTATAATCAGAGCTTTCGAGGCTAGTATTTCCTTCAGAGGATTAGTCTTGAGCGCTCGTTTTATGTAGCTGAACAATGTTTTAGTGTTGTTTGCACATTGCAGAAACCCATATCGTCTATGTCAAATAATCAATAATCTACATGAGAACTCAATAGGAGCATGGAAAAAAGTTTCGTGAATGAAGGTCGAAGTGTTTGATTTTGTGAGCTGATAGACTTTTCTGGGAGAACTTTTTTGCAAATACGTTATGTGGGATGCCAGCTGAGACTATTGTCAATATATTATCCTAACACTTTATGATGAAGTGACTTGCTCCAACAATACATTATTAGGTTAATAGGGGGAAATCATGTGAAGCTTTTGTCTTTTTTGCCTATTTGTATTGTACCTGAGTTTTGTATTTTGAGGTGAAGCTGACATATGAATTCGTTCGTGTCCATTACCAAGTTCGTTGGTACTCTCTTGCAAAATTTTTGAAAGACAGGAAGGAACATTATGGCTGGTGTCAATTGTGGTGTCATCTGCAAAAGTCGCATGTAGATCTCACATGTAGAGGGTAGTTTTTTATTTTCCCCAAAAAATTAAAAAATTGTAGATTGAGAAGAGTAGCGGGCCTAAAAGGGAGCCTTGTGGAACGCCATACTTAAGAGTTTGTTATAGAAAGAACTTCCGTCCCCGATAGAAAAACGCATTGTAGTCGTTGAGATGTAATGATTTTAGAATATAAGGCCGATTTTTGAAATGACCGTTAAATCATCCAGTTTTTCGAAATAAGGATATTGTGGTCAATGAACATCGAATGCTTTTTAAAATCAAACGAATAAGGACAACCCACAAAATCTTGTTTGTTATTAATATTATAAAGCCACACATTCTACAAGACTGATTAATGCAGAATGGCAGGATGTTTCTGTCCTGCAACCAGACTGTCCGGAATGAGCAACTCGTACTTGCTGAAGTGAAATAAGGATGTGTTTTAGTTAAATGCTTATCTAGAGGTTTTGGGAAAGGATAATAAGATTTGATATTGGTCTGTAAGTTTGAAGGCTCAGTAATATCACCAATTTATGAATGGGTATAACTTTTCATTTTTTGAACGCATTAGGAAAATAACTTTTATCTATGCACAGTGATTAAGATATACGTTAACGTGTCAGTTATAACTGGAACCGAGAGTGTCAGAATATAGCCATCTATGCCACTCTCGTCCACCGTGTTCCTGACTGTTTTTGAGTTGAATATACTGATACACCTCGTAGCACATTTATAGTGGAATTTTAGTTCAACGTTGATTTGTTTTTGTCGGACAAAATTGATGGAGAGGTTCTTATAAGTTCATTATAGCATTAAATGACAGTAGTAACAACTGTATCTGGAATGGTAAGAAGTGAGTGTTAAGTTGTTCAGCAGAAATACCATTGATACAGTTGATTGTGAAGAAGAACTGTTGTTGTTAAGCAGGTTTAATGCTTGCCAAACCATTTCTTGATTTTGTTTGGAGTTAATAACTCCGATAGAATTTAGTTTTTTCCCTGCCTTCAGAGAGTTTATTGCATTTCTAAGTGATTCTTGATTCTTCTCATAGCCATGTGTCTTTCAAAGGTCTCTAAGGTAGCACCCTCCTGTAAATCTATTCGTGTACCACGGTGTTGATGGAATATGCTCTACTCTGATTGAGTTTTTAACGGAGCATGTCTGTTATATAGACTTCTGAAAAAATTACGATGACAAAAATGTCAATCGCTGATGATGGATCAGCAATATTGTATACTGTATTAAGTTCTGAGTTCATTTAAATCAAGCAAAAGATTTGTTTCGTTAAATTTTGAGAAGCCACGATAGGATTAGGTTTTGGAGTGGCCTGGTTATGGATTTTTCACTCCATGTTTTAGACCAGGGTAACACAACACAGGG
>CM031628.1:50775224-50797724 GCA_018398815.1 Conus ventricosus | reverse complement strand
GTGTGTGTGTGTTTGTGTGTGCGCGCGCGCGCGCGTGTGCATGCGTGCTTGCGTGTGTTTGTGTGTATGTATGAATAGGTGTGTGCCTCTGTGTGTGTGTGTGTGCGTGAGTGTGTGTGTGTGTGTGTGTGTGTGTGTGTGTGTGTGTGTGTGTGTGTGTGTGTGTGTGTGACACAGAGAGAAAAAGTTTTTATTTTAAATTTTGCCTCGAGGACTACTTGGTGAAGACAAGGCGGAATTCGGCGTAGGGGATAATCACAGTGAGTTAACAACTGGTGGTTGTCAACGCCCATACAAACACACACTCCTCACAGACAGTAATTCACAAAGCAACGCCCATACAAACACACACACACACATCACACAGTAATTCACAAAGCAACGCCCATACAAACACACACTCCTCACAGACAGTAATTCACAAAGCAACGCCCATACAAACACACACTCCTCACAGACAATAATTCACAAAGCAATTATATGGTGAAGATATAATGAAAAAAGTGCCAGACAGTTAGTGCACTTCATTTGTAAGGCTACTAGTTAGTTCTGGAAAACTGAACTGACTTTCAGCGATTCAAGAACAAGCTTAACAACCCTTTAATAACTTTTTTGTAGTCATCAAAATGTTAAACTTAATTTACGTCGGTGATACTGAAAACCCCCTCATTCCAATCTGAATCAACAGTTTTTCGTTTCTGCGGGCTCTTCTTCCTTCACGTCATCCCAGCTCATCTTCATCTGACCTTCAGTGGCATGCTTCTCATCTTCATCTGACCTTCATTGGCATGATTCTCACTTCATCCCAGCTCATCTTCATCTGACCTTCAGTGGCATGCTTCTCATCTTCATCTGACCTTCAGTGGCATGCTTCTCATCTTCATCTGACCTTCATTGGCATGATTCTCACTTCATCCCAGCTCATCTTCATCTGACCTTCAGTGGCATGATTCTCACTTCATCCCAGCTCATCTTCATCTGACCTTCAGTGGCATGCTTCGCATCTTCATCTGACCTTCAGTGGCATGATTCTTATCTTCATCTGACCTTCAGTGGCATGATTCTTATCTTCATCTGACCTTCAGTGGCATGCTTCTCATCTTCATCTGACCTTCAGTGGCATGCTTCTCACTTCATCCCAGCTCATCTTCATCTGACCTTCAGTGGCATGATTCTCACGCCGCTTCTTCCTGCCACCACCCTGATCATAGCCCCATCGGGGCAACTTCCTGTAGCGGCCCCAGTGCCGGCAGTCTACGGGGAGCTAGCAGCATCAAGTCGTCATGAGGCAACTCACCAGAAGAGGGACTGAACTGCTGCCAAGTCTTTTGGACTGCGGTTGAGAGGCGCCTGTTGTGTCTGACCCAGCATGCCCAGGACACGACCCATGAAGTGTCCTACTGACTACCGCCATGGCTTGGTGAAGTGTCCTACTGACCAGTCATGGCTTGGTGAAGTGTCCTACTGACTACCGTCATGGCTTGGTGAAGTGTCCAACTGACTACAGTCATGGCTTGGTGAAGTGTCCTACTGACCACCGTCATGGCTTGGTGAAGTGTCCTACTGACCAGTCATGGCTTGGTGAAGTGTCCTACTGACCCGTCATGGCTTGGTGAAGTGTCCTACTGACCAGTCATGGCTTGGTGAAGTGTCCTACTGACTACCGTCATGGCTTGGTGAAGTGTCCTACTGACCAGTCATGGCTTGGTGAAGTGTCCTACTGACCACCGTCATGGCTTGGTGAAGTGTCCTACTGACCACCGTCATGGCTTGGTGAAGTGTCCTACTGACCAGTCATGGCTTGGTGAAGTGTCCTACTGACCAGTCATGGCTTGGTGAAGTGTCCTACTGACCAGTCATGCCTTGGTGAAGTGTCCTACTGACCACCGTCATGGCTTGGTGAAGTGTCCTACTGACCAGTCATGGCTTGGTGAAGTGTCCTACTGACCACCGTCATGGCTTGGTGAAGTGTCCTACTGACCAGTCATGGCTTGGTGAAGTGTCCTACTGACCACCGTCATGGCTTGGTGGTGGAGCTGATGAGTATCCCTCTCCAGAGAATGCCACCGCACTCATCCAACGACGCTGTCCATCAACTGGCAATGGAAGACAACTTCAGCATGGACTGACCACAGTCATGGAGTGGAGAGTTCATCAACATGGACTGACCACAGTCATGGAGTGGAGAGAGAGGTCATCAGCATGGACTGACCACAGTGATGGAGTGGAGAGCTAATCAGCATGGACTGACCACAGTGATGGAGTGGAAAGCTCATCAGCATGGACTGACCACAGTGATGGAGTGGAAAGCTCATCAGCATGGACTGACCACAGTGATGGAGTGGAGAGCTCATCAGCATGGGCTGACCACAGTCATGGAGTGGAGAGAGAGCTCATCAGCATGGACTGACCACAGTGATGGAGTGGAGAGAGAGCTCATCAGCATGGACTGACCACAGTGATGGAGTGGAGAGCTCATCAGCATGGACTGACCACAGTCATGGAGTGGAGAGCTCATCAGCATGGACTGACCACAGTGATGGAGTGGAGAGAGAGCTCATCAGCATGGACTGACCACAGTGATGGAGTGGAGAGCTCATCAGCATGGACTGACCAAAGTCATGGAGTGGAGAGAGAGCTCATCAACATGGACTGACCACAGTGATGGAGTGGAGAGAGAGCTCATCAACATGGACTGACCACAGTGATGGAGTGGAGAGCTCATCAAGCCGGTGTCCTCTTTAGAATGAAAGGGCCACTGATTTGAGACTGCTCTGTGGAATGATGATCAATGACGCTGACGATGATGGAATTTGTGCTGTCAAAGTCCAGTCTGCTCGGTCATGGCATGACCGAGACCATGGTCAGCGCTGTGCCTCTTTCCCGGCACTATCCAGGCCCAGGACAGACACATACAGACACATACAGACACATACAGACACATACAGACACAAACAGACACAAACAGACACATACAGACACATACAGACACAGACAGACACAGACAGACACATACAGACACAAACAGACACATACAGACACATACAGACACATACAGACACATACATGACACATACAGACACAGACATACACATACAGACTCAAACAGACACATACAGACACGTACAGACATGTGCAGACACATACAGACACATACAGACACATACAGACACAAACAGACACATACAGACACATACAGACACAGACAGACACAGACAGACACATACAGACACAAACAGACACAGACAGACACATACAGACACATACAGACACAAACAGACAGATTCAGTCACGGTGTGGGTCGGGAAATTCGAGCAACATAGTCTCAAAGACGCATCCGTTAAGTGGGTGACATTTTAATGTATGGTTCCAGGCTTCATCTTCCACCCTCCCCCTTTACACCCGTTGGAGCCCAAAGCACACCCCACTCACTGTAGGAGCCAGGCAGGGATAAACGTAAAATCCACAAGTAAATGCTTCTGGTCGGTGTCGAACCCCATAAGAACACAGCCCAGACTTTTTAAAGTGGGAAATGAATAGTTAAACACGTAAAGAAACTCGCCATGAACTTTGGCAAAGACGAAGAATTAGTACGTATTCTTTAACAAATTTCCAGTTTACAACGTCCAGAGTACAAGTGACGCTCAGCGAAAGACTCTTCGATTTCTCGCTGCGAGACTCCATGGAGCGAAAATCCTTTGCGGCAAAAGTCAGGCAAACAAAATCACCGACCTGTCCACTGGACCAGCCTGTTACCAAGCTGAAATATCACTGGAAGAAGACTGTCCGTGTGGAACCGGTCAACAGCCGTGAGTGATTCGTCCTGCTGCCGTTCCTTTGTACTCTGGGGTAGTAAACTTGGCCCGGCTGACATGGGTCGGTGTGTCGTTCCGCAATGACTGCTCTGCCGACATCTACTTTAATGGAGTGGGAAAAGTCACGTGCCCACCCCCTCCGTCATCTCCTCTTCCCTGTGGAGTAAATGCAGACTGGTCTCCGCTCTTTGTTCCCAAATCGTCATCTCCTCTTCCCTGTGGAGTAAATGCAGACTGGTCTCCGCTCTTTGTTCCCAAATCGTCATCTCCTCTTCCCTGTGGAGTAAATGCAGACTGGTCTCCGCTCTTTGTTCCCAAATCGTCATCTCCTCTTCCCTGTGGAGTAAATGCAGACTGGTCTCCGCTCTTTGTTCCCAAATCGTCATCTCCTCTTCCCTGTGGAGTAAATGCAGACTGGTCTCCGCTCTTTGTTCCCAAATCGTCATCTCCTCTTCCCTGTGGAGTAAATCCAGACTGGTCTCCGCTCTTTGTTCCCAAATCGTCATCTCCTCTTCCCTGTGGAGTAAATGCAGACTGGTCTCCGCTCTTGTTCCCAAATCGTCATCTCCTCTTCCCTGTGGAGTAAATGCAGACTGGTCTCCGCTCTTTGTTCCCAAATCGTCATCTCCTCTTCCCTGTGGAGTAAATGCAGACTGGTCTCCGCTCTTTGTTCCCAAATCGTCATCTCCTCTTCCCTGTGGAGTAAATGCAGACTGGTCTCCGCTCTTTGTTCCCAAATCGTCATCTCCTCTTCCCTGTGGAGTAAATGCAGACTGGTCTCCGCTCTTTGTTCCCAAATCGTCATCTCCTCTTCCCTGTGGAGTAAATGCAGACTGGTCTCCGCTCTTTGTTCCCAAATCGTCATCTCCTCTTCCCTGTGGAGTAAATGCAGACTGGTCTCCGCTCTTTGTTCCCAAATCGTCATCTCCTCTTCCCTGTGGAGTAAATCCAGACTGGTCTCCGCTCTTTGTTCCCAAATCGTCATCTCCTCTTCCCTGTGGAGTAAATGCAGACTGGTCTCCGCTCTTTGTTCCCAAATCGTCATCTCCTCTTCCCTGTGGAGTAAATGCAGACTGGTCTCCGCTCTTTGTTCCCAAATCGTCATCTCCTCTTCCCTGTGGAGTAAATGCAGACTGGTCTCCGCTCTTTGTTCCCAAATCGTCATCTCCTCTTCCCTGTGGAGTAAATGCAGACTGGTCTCCGCTCTTTTGTTCCCAAATCGTCATCTCCTCTTCCCTGTGGAGTAAATCCAGACTGGTCTCCGCTCTTTGTTCCCAAATCGTCATCTCCTCTTCCCTGTGGAGTAAATGCAGACTGGTCTCCGCTCTTTGTTCCCAAATCGTCATCTCCTCTTCCCTGTGGAGTAAATGCAGACTGGTCTCCGCTCTTTGTTCCCAAATCGTCATCTCCTCTTCCCTGTGGAGTAAATGCAGACTGGTCTCCGCTCTTTGTTCCCAAATCGTCATCTCCTCTTCCCTGTGGAGTAAATCCAGACTGGTCTCGCTCTTTGTTCCCAAATCGTCATCTCCTCTTCCCTGTGGAGTAAATCCAGACTGGTCTCCGCTCTTTGTTCCCAAATCGCACCCCACCTTTTAATGTCAAAAAGTGTCCAAAATGACAAAAAACGCATCAATGAAAGCACATTGCATGTTTTGAGGTGGGGGTTATCCTGGACCGAAGCCGGAACTATTCCTGTTTCAAACCTACTCTCCAGTGAGTGACTTGGGTCATGGAACAGGATCACTCCAGGGAGAAAACAAGGGCACTTGGCCACATTAGGCGGCTTACGTGACAGGGAAGTGGACACTGGCACAAGCCTATAGTCACCCCATTGGTGATGCTTACCATGCCCCAAATCACTCACCAGGGAATGTTCTGGAACAGGGTAGGCAGCAGAGCTCTCAGGCTTACACCCACAATATCCCCCCTCTCTCCCCCCTCCTTCCCCCGCCCCTCAAAACTCAGCTGCAAGATGCTTTGATTGATATGTTTTGTCGTTTGTGACGCTGAGAATTATGAAGGAGGAGAGTGATTTGCGAACTATAGGGGAGTCATTCTAGATTAACTTCCTGGGGGTATGAGTTTGGACATGTGCATTTTCTCACCTGCCAGGGAATGATTTCGGGAGTGAAGTGAATACAGAATGTTACAACGTTCATCATCAGCCATTGCCATTCTTAATTTGTTTTTAATAACCAGATAATGAACATACCCATAGTGTTGGGATCTGCTCATTGCAAAATTGTCAGTCTGTACGTTCAGCTATCTGGTACACATGACCCTGGGCCCTGGATCACCAGGAAAGACAGCTGTGTGGTAATGACGTTCAGCAGACTACATCTCCAGAACACAGGTGATCCCACTACGTGTGGGAAAATCAGGGGAAGAAGAAGGATGGGAAAGAGGAGCAGGAAGTGAAGGAGAATGGAAAAAATAGGAGGTAGAGAAGAAAACGAGAAAGAAGGAGAAGGATGAGGCAGAGGAGAAGAGAAAGAAGAAGGGTACGGAAAGGAAAAAAGAAGAGAAACAAGGACGAGACGAAAGAGAAGAGAAAGAAGAAGAGAAAGGAAAAGGATGAGGGGGTGAAAGAGCAGAAGAAAAGGGACGAAGGAGGAGTAGAATATGGAGGAAGAGAAGACGAGGAAGAGGAAGAAGAAGGAAAACATGTAGGAGTAGGAGAAGGGACCAAAGGATGAACAGAAAAAAGAGGAGAATGAAAATAAGACGAAGGAGAAGTAGAATATGGAGGAAGGGAAGGAGGGAAAGACCAAAGAGAAGGACCAGCAGAACAGATAGAGAGGGGAGGACCAGAAGAACAGATAGAGAGGGGAGGACCAGCAGAACAGATAGAGAGGGGAGGACCAGAAGAACAGATAGAGAGGGGAGGACCAGCAGAACAGATAGAGAGGGGAGGACCAGAAGAACAGATGAGAGAGGGAGGACCAGAAGAACAGATAGAGAAGGGAGGACCAGAAGAACAGATAGAGAGGGAGGACCAGAAGAACAGATAGAGAGGGGAGGACCAGCAGAACAGATAGAGAGGGGAGGACCAGAAGAACAGATAGAGAGGGGAGGACCAGAAGAACAGATAGAGAGGGGAGGACCAGAAGAACAGATAGAGAGGGGAGGACCAGAAGAACAGATAGAGAGGGGAGGACCAGCAGAACAGATAGAGAGGGGAGGACCAGCAGAACAGATAGAGAGGGGAGGACCAGCAGAACAGATAGAGAGGGGAGGACCAGAAGAACAGATAGAGAGGGGAGGACCAGAAGAACAGATAGAGAGGGGAGGACCAGAAGAACAGATAGAGAGGGGAGGACCAGGATGAGAAGAAGGAAAGAGGAAGAATTAACAGAAAAGAGAAAGGGAAGAAGAAAAAGAAGAGGAAGAACACGAACCAGGAAGAGGAGAAAAAGACGGACAAGAAAAACGAGGAGGAAGATGTATAAGATGAGAAAAAAAGAACAGTACAAGAAGTAGTGTCAGGAAGAGGAGAAGAAGAAGAAGAAGAACAACAACAACAACAACAACACAAAAAGACGAAATCGTATGTAGAAGAAAGAGGAGGTGAGAGATGGACAGACGATGAAGTCATGGCAATCCGCAGCGATGATCGATTCTGTCCGACATGTAGGTCAGGGGTCAGTGCCATGAAGGGACCCCAGTCTGTCAGAGGGCAATGTTCCGGACTGACTGGTTAGCCGCTAATTGCTGCCTTTGGGTCCCGGCCAAGTTCCCAGACCATCGAGGAACGATGGGATTTGTACAAAAATGAATCTGACGCATCCCTCTGAGTTGTATGGGAGGAGAATTTAGGATGGTGAGTGGGAGGAAGAGACACGTAGAAAGGGGGGGGGGGGGGAGGGCGGAAAGGAAGGGGAGGTAATTTTAGGAAGGTCATTTTGGAACAGGAAAGTGTATAAACTGAACTCCAGTCTTTGAAGGTATTTCTGACAACAGTTGTAAATCAGGTTGAAAGACAGGTTGAAGCATTGATATCAGGGCGTAGTTTCAGTGTTTTCTATATTTAAAAACAGTCCGAGAACCACTCTCTGTTTTCCTTTGTGTAAGTAACTTCTATAAAAACTGTTCGACTAAAACCAGAATTAGCATAGGATATTTGAATTCATCTGAAAAGACCGACATTGTCCAATCACATATATATTTAGCAACACTCTTTACTGTAGTGATCATCACTTTCACTTCACTTGAAATTGAATACTGTATTTCAAAGAGAAATTTCACTGCATAAGAGCCGATATGCTACCTCTCATGTTTTGTCTATTTTTATATAACAGAAAGTGTCTTTTAAGATATTGTAACCCTATACAGATTCAAAGCTATACCCAGCAAAAGTAACTTTATACGTGATTTTATTTTTACATAGAAAGTGTTCACTTCTATCAGAGACTACGCTGTTCACATGAGTGGTATTTACGTGACAATCATGATTTGCATGTGCAAGCATTATCTTTCCCATCCCATTTTCTGTGAATTGCTGTTGCATTTACAATGGGGTTTTTTGTCACAAAAGCTGTGCTAACAAGCATCTCCCCATTAATGACAGCATACATCAAAAAATGTCAGTGGGTTGTTTGTTGCTAGTTGGTTTTTTTTTGTTTTTTTTTTGTTAAGAGAGAGAGAGAGAGAGAGAGAGAGAGAGAGAGAGAGAGAGAGAGAGAGAGAGAGAGAGAGAGAGAGATTTTTACGAGGATATACGATAGGCATTAATGCGCTTCTAAACGTCTCACCCTAATTTGAGGTCCACAATGCAAGAATTAAGCTCTTGAAGCATGCAAAGAGAAGTTAAAAAGGCGCATGGGTTGGCAGGCAGAAACATGGAGATTGCAAGTGTGTGTGTGTGTGTGTGTGTGTGTGTGTGTGTGTGTGTGTGTGTGTGTGTGTGTGTGTGTGTGTGTGTGTGTGTGTGTGAGAGAGAATTTAGAGAGAGAGAGAGAAAAAAAAAAGAGGATGGAAGAGAAAGATCGGGGAAGCAGAAGACACTCAGAGAGAGCGAGAGAGAGAGAGAGAGAGAGAGAGAGAGAGAGAGAGAGAGAGAGAGAGAGAGAGAGAGAGAGAGAGAGAGAGAGAGAGAGAGAGACTACAAGATAATATGTATAATAAGTAAAACAAAGAAATATGATTTCGGCCAGTCACCATTTCACACACACACACACACACACACACACACACACACACACACACACACACACACACACACACACACACACTCAATCACACGCACGCATGCACACACACATGCACGCGCACGCGCACGCACACACACACACACGCACACACACACACACACACACACACACACACACACACACACACACACACACACACATTTCAAAGACATTTCTTTAAGTTACAGAAGAGAGAGAGAGAGAGAGAGAGAGAGAGAGAGAGAGAGAGAAAGAAAGAAAGAAAGAAAGAAAGAAAGAGAGAGAGAGAGAGAGAGAGAGTGAGAGAGAGAGACAGACAGGAAAAGAAGGGAGAAAGAAGAAGGAGAAGAAAAAGAAGAAGAAGATGGAGAAGAAAGAAGAAGCAGGAAAAAAAGAAGAAATTATAATAAAGAAGAAAAAGGAGAAGAAAAAGAACAACAACAATGATGACGACGACGACGACAACAACAACAACAACAACAACCAGATGAAATTGTAGTGAAGAAGAAGATGTGGAGGAGGAGGAGGAGGAGGAGAGAGGAGCAGGAGCAGGACAAAAAAGAAGGGGGATGAAAAGGGAAAGTGATGGCAATCCGCGGCGATGATCGATTCTGTCCGACATGTAGGTCAGGGGTCAGTGCCATGAAGGGACCCCAGTCTGTCAGAGGGCAATGTTCCGGACTTACTGGTTAGCCGCTAATTGCTGTCTTTGGGTCCCGGCCAAGTTCCCAGACCATCGAGGAACGATGGGGTTTGTACAAAAATGAATCTGACGCATCCCTCTTAGTTGTATGGGAGGGGGGGGGGGGGATTTAGGATGCTACGTAGTAGAAGCGAAAGGTGGAAAGGGGGAGGGAAGGAGTGGGAATGTTGAGGTCGCTATTTTCAGAAACTAACAGGGAATAAAGTAAGCTCTAGCTTCTGAATATATTTTTTATAATGATGTTAGATCTACCCAGAACGCTGATTGAATGATAACAGAACGTAGCTGCAAAGTATACTTTAAAGTCAATCCAACAACCACACTGTTTCCCATGATTTTTTAAGCAACTTCTATGAATTGATATGATTGAAACAAAAACTATCCTAAAACACAAGAATTCCTCTGAAAGCTAATACATCGTCCCATAGATTTTATTTCAGAGAGCTGTTTGTCAGGTGACCCACTTTAAATATATATACGTAGCAATACTTTTCAGGGACCAAATAGAAAAGAAACATGCAGTGATAATGTATTTCATGTCCATTGAAATGAAATGCTGGTTTTTTCCCAGCGCTGCATCTTAAAGACAAAACTCATGGCATAAGAACTGACCTTACGATTTCCAGTTTGCAGACAGCTATGTTCTGATATAATTGTTATCCTACACAAAGTGATTCCTAGCGAATGCAGCTTGCACATGATCCTTGCGGAATGGAGAATTTCACTGCTCTTAGAGACCGTACTCTCGCCACGGGACTTATTCACGTGACGATTATGATTTGCATGTGCAAGCATTATCTCTACCCTCCCATTGCTGTTAATTGCTGTTGCATGCACAATGTGTCATGGTGACAAGATCTGTGCTAATAAGCAAGCCCGATTAATGACAACGTACACAAAGAAATGTCAATGGTTGTTTATTGTTTGTTTATTTTGAGAGAGAGGAGAGAGAGAGAGAGAGAGAGAGAGAGAGAGAGAGAGAGAGAGAGAGAGAGGAGAGAGAGAGGAAGAGAGAGAGAGGGGGAGAAAGAGAGAGAGGAGAGAGAGAAGAGAGAGAGAGAGAGAATGAGAGAGAGAGAGAGAGAATTTTTATTTACGAGGACAATATCATTAATAAGGTTTTACACATCCAGTCCTCACCCTGAGTTGGTGTTCACGTCATAAGAACAAAGTACACCGAGATACAAAGAAAAGTTGACAAAGACAGACAGGTGAGAAGGCACACACACACACACACACACACACACAACACACACACACACACACACACACGCACGCACGCACGCACGCACGCACGCACGCACGCACGCACGAACACACACACACACACACACACACACACACACACACACACACACACACACACACACACACTGAAGATTCCAGACAATTAAAGAGAGAGAGAGAGACAGACAGAGAGACACCTAGATAGACAGACAGACTGATAAACAATAAGAGGGAGTAAGAAATTAGAAGAAGAAGAAGACGAAGAAGAAAGACAACAACGATGACAACGACAACGACGTCGACGACGACGACGACGACGACGACGACGACGACGACGACGACGAAGAAGAAGAAGAAGAAGAAGAAGAAGAAGAAGAAGAAGAAGAAGAAGTTTAGGAAAAGAAGAAGAATATGATAGTGAGGCAGGTGAAGAAGCAGGGAGATAAAAAGAAGTGATGGCAATCTCCACCGACTGATCAATGCCCTGTGAAATGTAGGTCATGAAAGGACCTCACTCTGTCAGGGGAGCAATGCTCTGTTACTTACTGGTGTCACGACCGACCCCTGAGTCTGCCCGACAGGATCGTCTAGGTGGAGTGAAGGGAGCGACTGACCTTCACACGCTCCGCAAGAGACCAAACAATAAAGATAACGATACAACACCCCATTTATCACGACCCGCCAAAAGAAACATTTCCAACACACGCACCATGCACACGATCACAATAAATCACGGTCCAACCCACACAACATGCACAATCACGATCAGCACTCCAACGCACACAACAGCCACATCACGAACAAGCACTCCAACGCACACAACATTGCACAATCGCTATCAAGCACCTCCCACACCCACACAATGCCCGATTATAAATACATAATTTCACCAACGACGTACACAATCACAATTACAGCATTCCAGCACAAATGACATGTACACAATTATAAAGAAATATTAATCCAGTATTGACCCTTTCTTCACACCACGGAGTGCGTCCACATCCCTGCCCCTGTCAAGTCCGCAGGAGCACCGCTGTCGCACTAGGTGCTCCGAGCCCGGGTTGGTTCTCGCAGGAGTCGCCCAAAGCCGACACCCTCGACTCCCAATCGTGCAGTGAAGTAGTGTTACCCGGGGGGGGGTGGGGGTGGGGGGACGTAGCTGTTTACGGAGACCCTTGGACGGGGGTCCAGTCCGGCCAGTCGAGACGGCGGGCTTCCCCTAGCAGTCCACGGTCCCGACCAAGCGTGGCCTCGACCAGCGCGTGGCACCATTCTACGTCCGTGGTCACAGCCAGAACGTGGCCTCGACCAGCACGTGCACCATCCAGTTCGTGCTCCAGGAGAAGCCCCCCGGGAGGGGGGGAGGACGTAGCTGGGAGGAGAGTCGGAGAGGAGGAAAAGAAGAAGGAAGGAGAAGGAAGAAGGGTACTGGAACCCTGCCGTCAGTACCGTCCTGACCATTGCGTCAGTCTTAGCACACGCATGATGGGCCGAGGGAAGTGTATATCAACGCACACAAGTAATATCCATTGAATCAAAGTCCTCTCACACGATGCGGTAAAAGACAGCATTAAATCAACAGGTTTATAAAACCAATATGAAATTATCTCCACCCTTCTCTCACTCACGCTTAACGTTTTCCTTCCTTAGGAAATAAATCAACACAGCGACCATGCTTAATAACTGCCACCACCATTTGCAAATAATAATTCAATGCACAACTGGTCACATTTTTATAGAACACATTTCAAAATACACAATTCTCCAACCACGCATCCGAACGACAAATCATGCTCACGCACGCTCGTTGAACATAAAACTCGCTCATCCTTGCACACACAAACAGAACGGTGGCCGAAGATAAAAGACCGTCTAATGTGACATGGCGGACGAGCGAGACCAAGCAAGTTCCAACCCGAATCACCAGGTTCCTCCCTTCCCCACCGACTACCGCATCAACATATACATAAACAGGAGAAAGAAGATTGGAAATACTTTAGAATGGCCAGTTAAAGATTGAATTAACGCAGCAGAAAAGGTCTCACACAATATACCTCATACATTTCAAAACAAAAGCAAAATTGCGCAAAGTGAAGAAAAATCCGCTAACAACAACAAATCAAAACAACAACCACGAAACTGAACTGCTTACCATGCTACCCGTGGGCGACCCCGAAGAGGCGGGGTCAAAGACTCTCTCTACCCTCCTGTCTCAGACCGAGAGGACAGAGGCGAAGATGCGGAACAGAAGACATGATAGTCCCTCTCCTACAGGCCGACTGCAGGAATTTGAAAGTACTGACTGTACTCTCGAACGAAAGGTAAAGAACCAGACTGGAGCACAGCGCCCCCAGAGACATCTTCCGCTCGAGTGAAGAGCTAACCTCCTCAGCAATGGCGCCAACCATGCCATGCTGCGTCACAGAGTGAGCATACTTCAAACTAAAAGAACGAAGCACGTGCGACAGGTAAAAAAAAGGACAGGCGAGGAGGCCGACAGACAGAAATTTCCAGAGAAAGGTACCGGCCACCCGTGAACTTGCAGGATGAATACACGGGCGTGGAATTAGTAGAGAGATGAGAGAAAGCAAACCGAAAGTTGAGCAGAACCACACCAAGTTGCAACTGCACCACAGCCCAACCCTAAGTGACGGATACACGACAACAAGCAAATACAATAAACAAAAAAGTAATTCCCGCCACCCTAGGTGGGTCGAAACGTCGTAGCCTCCGCGACAAACTCGTGACAACCCCCCCTTCTAAAAGCAATCTGATTCTCTGAGATACAGTGCTCCTTTGAACCTTGTCGCATGTGCAACTTCACAACAATGGGACCGAACCCAACTCTCTGTGATCGACAGAGTACGCAAAATCCAATACACACATTCCACGATAGAATCACACCGAGGAAAACAGTAATACTACATTATCAAACAACTAAAGCAAACCTTCCAACCATGAAAAGTAACAATCCGAACCATTGGAGATTCACTACCGTTACACTCACTGAAGTACAACTGTCACTACAACTGAATTACAGATACCAAAGGGATAAAACCCTGTTGAAAGGGAGTGTCGCCTCTGCTGATTTCCCAATGTGCTAACTACGGAGCTCGCTAAGATAGTCAGCATCCGAAAATAACAGGAACCCTGATAATTCCGGAAATAAACGCATGACTTCTGCAGCTCCACTGCCTACCTCATGAGTCGACGACTGACTGTCCGGATCCGGTCCATGCACTGGAGAGGATGAAGATCGCTCCTCCATTACAAACTTCGCGCCGTAATTACTTCTTGGGCACGCCAGTGCGCGTCCAAATCTGCCTGATGAGATCAGGCAACAGTGGGGGTCAACGATAGTCCTAAGCAATCCGGGACAGCTTCTGGTATCGACTTCGCAGAATTGCAACCACACCGAAGAGTAGCGGTGGACCGCGATCGGATGGAGGAAAATGGGTCTCACCAGTCGACCCCCACCTTGCTGAATGCCTCCCCAAAACCCGTGCACTGACCCTAGGGGAACACGCTTTCAAGCTGACCCTTAGGCGTTGTCCGTTGGCAGACAACGCCAACTGCGGCAGTACTGCCTAACCTTGAGTTTCACCCCTTTCCATAAGAATCTTGTCTTACTTCGCCTCGAGAGTCCGCTTGGAAACCCAATTGACCTGCCATGGGGGAATCCCGAGGCCTGCCGGAGAACAGATCCCTCTCAAGCTTTGGGGAACGACAAGCTGTTTGGCCACACGATCTGCCTGAGTGAAAACCCTAAAGAGGATCCCCTTGTGGAGCTTGAAGCTCACCTTGGCGTGTCGGGCCGACTGAGCGGGATGATCCACAAGTATTGTCCTTAGGCGTTGTGGACATCCAAGACCCTGGCCTGAAGATGAAAATGCAAGCAGGAATCGGCCTTGCCAGTAACCCGATAGAGGAACGGCCTGAAGAACGGGACGCAATTCCTGATGCCTGCTTCCTAGCTTGTGGGGGGGGCGGCGTGTGGGTGACTCCCACACACCCTGTACGGGCAGAACCCGTAGACACGGACTGACTGCGTCCGTCTGCGAAGGTGATAGTATTCCCACGATAAGGGAATACAGAGTCGCTCCACCCGCGATGGCCCACACTCGCCCCAAAAGTAGGTGGTGGAATAGAAACGAGTACTGGAAGGACGGGTGGATGTAAAACCAGCCTTCCAAACCGACGCACACAACTGTATCGTAACTACTAGCGCCCCGCTGGGCCTTAGGGGAAACTAAATCCTTAACCACAAAGAGTGTTGATGCACCCGAATCCCTGATGTGTCGACTAAGATGAACCACAACAGAAAGAAAACACTGGACACTCTGTATCACCAGAAGCTGGGATGGACCCACGTTAGCCGAGGACACGAGATGCTGGAAAGGTCTAGCCCCATGACTACCAGCGGCTCTAGGGGCAAACTTTCCTGATGTGGCCAGGACGACCCCAAAGAAAACAAAACCGGGGTGCTGAAATCCCCCGATGAACTGCCTGCCTTGTTCACCCCGCTAGCAGTTGTCGGCGCCTATAGCTACTAAATCCGTGGCGGGATTCCCTCTCCGTATCTGGCGATGCCCATAAGGCCCTGCGAGCTTCAGCAACACCTCAGCTGTGTGAAAGCGCACCGCGAAATCCTGAGGTGCTTCTCAGCCTATCCGGATCCTCAACTCTGGGGACACAGTGTTGGAGAGCTGTTTCAATAGGATTCAGATCCTCCAGCTCCAACTTACTAACAGACGCCAGTAGCCCTAGCGTATTTGCGCAGCCATCACCAAACTGTTGCACATCGAAGGTCAAGTCATTGAATCTCTTCATGTGACCTAAACATCCTCCTGTACGTCTCTGAGGGTAAGGTGGAAACGCTACGCAGAGCCAACTGCATGTCTGCATAAGACGCGCCTTCATTTAGAGTGAGCCACACACTCCCTTTGCAGCACCAGATAATCCAGAAAAAAGGTGCATACCCTTTTGTTCCACAACAAATGGTATGAAACAAGCAAACCTTGTCAAAATGCTCTAAGAACATGTCCAATGTCCACACTAGGGTCATGAACTCTGGAATGCTTTAACTTTGGGCCTCTAACTCTATCACCTGCCAGTGGTATTAACCCCCAGGTTTCCAGAAGCGTGAGGCCGCGAAAAGAATTTGTACCAACTCCTCCCTACGCAGAGCCTTCCATCTGTCATAGATACTTCCCAACGGAGGCTTCCTGCTTAGCAGCCTCCTCCTACGAAGAATAGCCTCTTCCTTATGCATAACCTCCAGTCTGTCAGTCTCCTCTCTACGCAGAGCCTCCATCCTATCTAAGCTCTTCCCTACGGAGGCCTTGCCTCTTCCCTACGTACTACCCCTAGTACGCCAGGGCATCCTGCCAAGCAGCCCTCTTCACTACGCTGCCGCTCCAGAAACAGGGAAGGACAAGAGGTGATATCCTGAGCGGGTTCACCACTCCGACACGGGAGGATGATCCGTCCCTGACCCGTCCCTTGGGTCTCGACTTTCCCATAAGGAAAGTCTTCTGGGGCATGCCCCTTACGAGTGTACGCCGAGAGGAGAAGGTTCGGTCTCTGCACTCAACAGAAAGCCAAGTTAGCTTCGCTATACTCTGACGCTTCCGAGCGGAAGTGCCAGTCGGGGTCTCGACAGGAGACCCCCCAGCGAAGAGGAGTAAAAGTACTCACTGGGCTACCTGCTACAGCACTGGATAGGTAGAATTACCGAAGTCGAAGTACAGGAACTAATAGTAGGACTACAGAAACATTTTGAAATATAACCCTTCTCTTCGACGCACGCGTCGCCATAATACACCATCGCCGGACGTCGCCACTACAATAATAACCTACATTTCCAAATACCGGGGAAAAACACTACCACTAGAATGAAAAAAAAAACAAATAATTTAGGGGCTTGTGTCAATTCTGAGTAGTGTGTGTGAGTGTGTCGTGTGTGCGGACAAGTTCCGGCTGCTCCCACTCTGGCAACAAACCGGCGCACTACCGCACTAGCAACAGTGCGCTGGGGCTCACCGAAAAAAAAAAAAAAAAAAAACAATGTCGGCTGCCCCCACTCTGCAACACCGCGCTCTATCAGCACGAGCAACAGTGCGGTGGGCTGGCCGGAAAAAAAAAAAAAAAAAAAACCTAGCAGAACGGAATCCGGAGAGAGGAAAAAAAAAAAAAAACCCAGCTCCGATACAACCCCCAGAAACTCAACAACCCGGTAGATAAAAAAAAAAAAGAATTGGCTAAATACAAAAACATGAATGGGAAGACTGAGCGGCGAACAGAAGGGTCCAAGACTTACGGCCGTGCCTGCCGTGAGGTACCCGGCGGAAGGAGGTCCTGGAAATAGCGGCGACTCCCTCCTGGCTACCTCGACCCCCGAGTCCCCCCCCACGCCCCCCGAATGTTCCCTCAGTCCACCAAAAAAGACTCCATCACTCTAGAGTCACCCAGCCAACCCCCCAACGAACAAACCACACAAACTGACTAAACATATACAAAACAGACAAAACTACACAGGTACTCTGGCGAACGAGAAGACGAGCACTGCCAGAGCCCTATCACATCCCGGACGAGCCCCCACAATTGTTCACGACCGACCCCTGGAGGTCTGCCCTGCCAGGATCGGTCTAGGAGGGATGAAGGAGTGACTGACCTCACAGCGCTCCGCAAGAGACCACACAATAAATATTACGATTACAACACCCCATTAATGCACACCGAGCAAAAAAAACATTCCAACACACACGCAACCATGCACGATTCACAATAAAGCACTAACGCATACACACAACATGCACAATCACGATCAAGCACTCCCAACGCACACAACATGCACCAATCACTGATCAAGCCTCAACGCACACAACATGCCCAATCGCAATCGAAGCACTCCCACACCCACAACATGCACGATTATAAATAAATATTTTCACCATACGACGTACATCAATCACAATAACAGCATTCCCGCACATATGACATGTACACAATTATAAAGAAATATTTCCAGAAAATGACCCTTTCTCACACCACGGAGTGCGTCACATACCCTGGCCCCTGTCAAGTCCGCAGAGCACCCTGTCGCACAAGGTGCTCCTGAGCCGGGTTGGTTTCACGCAGGGAAGTCGCCCAAAAGCCGACACCCTCGACTCCCAAGCGGGCATGAAGAGTGTGTTCCCGGGGTGGGGGGGGGGGGGGGGGGGGGGGGGGGGGGGGGGGGGTGGGGGGGGGGGGTGGAGGGGGGGGGGGGGGGGGGGGGGGGGTGGGGGGGGGGGGGGGGCGGGGGGGGTGGTGCGGGCGGGGGCGGTGGGAGGGGAGGGGGGGGGGGGGGGGGGGGGGGTGGGGACGGTGAGCTGTTAACTGGAGGTCCTGACGGTGGTCCCAGCCGGCAAGTCGAGAACGCGGGCTTCCCCTACAGTCCACGTTCCCGACCAAGGCGTGGCCTCGAACCAGCGCGTGGCACCTAACACGTCCGTGGTCTCAGCCAGAACGTGGCTTCGACAGCACGTGGCACCATCCAGTTTCGTGCACCAGTGAATCCCCCGGGCGGGGGGGAGGACTTAGCGGGAGGAGGTCGGAGAGGAAAGGAAAAGAAGAAGGAAGTAGGAAGGAAGAAGGGTACTGGAACCCTGCCGTCAGTACCGGTCAGACCATTGCTGACAAGTCTTAGCCACTCGCATGATGGCAGGGAAGTGTAGATTCCAACGCACACAGTAAATCCATTGAATCAAGTCTTCTCACACGATGCAGGTAAAAGACTGGCATTAAGATCAACAGGTTTATAAAAACAAATAATGAAATAATCTCCACCCTACACTCCACACGCTCACGCTTTAACGTTGTCCTTCCTTAAGGAAATAAATCAAACACAGCGACCATCGCTAATAACTGCCACCACAATTGCAAATAATAAATTCAAATGGCACAACTGTCACATTTTATAAACACATTTCAAAATAACACAAATCTTCAAACCCCGCAACCGAACGAACAATCAGCGCACGCACGCTCGTGAAACATAAAACTCGCACTCCTAGCACACACAAAGCCAGACTGTGGCGAAGGATAAAAAGTCCGGCGAATGTGACAGGGCGGACGAGCGAGAGCCAAGCAAGCTCAACCCCTGATCACCATGTACTCTCCCTTTCCGTCCCCACCGACTACCGCATCACCAGATACATAAACGGAGAAAGAATTTCGAAATAATTAAGAATGGCCAGGTTAAAAAGATTGAATTAACCAAGCAAAGGCTCATCACAATATTCCTCTTAACAATTTCGAAAACATAATAAAATAGCGCAAAAGTGAAGACTAAGCCGGCTACACTAACAAATCAAAACAAACAGACCACGAAACTGAAGCTTACCAGCTACCCGTGGTGACCCCGAAGAGGCGTGTCAAAAGGACTCTCCCCCCCCCCCCCCCCCCCACTTACCCACCCTCTGTCCAGTTCGAGAGGACAGATGCGAAGATGCGGAAACTAGAAGAAATATGTCCCTCCTCCTACAGGCCGACGCATGGAATTGAAAGTAACTGACAGGTAACCTCGACGATAAGGAAAAGAACCAGGACTGGAGCAGGCGCCCCAGAGACATCTTTCCGCTCGAGTGTAGAGCTAACCTCCCTCAACAATGCGGCCCAACATGCCATGCTGGCTTCCACAGAGTGAGCATACTTTCAAACTAAAAGAAAAAAACGAAGCACGAGCGACAGTTAAAAAGACAGGCGAGAGGCCGACAGACAGAAAGTTCGAGAGAAAGGTACAGGGGCACCCGTAACTTGCAGGATGAATAGCACGGGCGTGGAATTTGATAGAGAGAGAAGAGAAAGCATACCGAAGTTGAGCTGAACCCACACCAAGGTGCAACTTGCACCACAGCCACCCTAAGGGACGGATACACACAACAGCAACGACAATAAACAAATAAGTAATCCGGCCACCCAAGGTGGGTCGAAACGTCCGTAGGCCTCGCGACAAACTCCGTGACAACTGGGTAGCCGCTAATTGGCTGTCTCTGGGTCCCGGCCAAGTTCCCTGACCATGGAGGGATGAAAGGGGTTTTGAAACAAAAAGAATCCTGACGCATCACTCTTACTTGCCTCGAAGGGGATATAGTAGGTAAGCAGGATAATAAAGAAAATGATGAGGTGAGGAGGAAAAAAGGACATTCTTGGAAAGCAGGAATAAACTGAACTTTAGTCTGAAGGCATTTCTAATGGTAATGATAGGTTTACCTAGGGGTGGTACAATGATAACAGAGCACACTTTCTTTGCGCACCATGCTGGTGAGTTTTCACCTAGTGGCCTGTTTCAAACATATATACCTAGCCACATTCTTTAAGGATCAGATTGAAAGCACTGTGATGTGATCACATCTTCGATTTCATTTCAACCTGAATGTTCATATTTAGCTGGTGTTGTCTCTCAATAACATGATTCATGGTCCACACAATGATGTTGTATTCCTTCATTACAGACTTCTGTATGAAATATTGACGTATCAAAATGACCCAAGTGATTTTAGCTTTGTACACAGCGATGACAAAAAGAAGTGAAAATAGAGAAGGGAAGAGAAGAGAGAGAGAGGAGAGAGAGAGAGAGGAGAGAGAGAGAGGGGAGAGAGAGAGAGAGAGAGAGAGAGAGAAAGAAGAAGAAGAAGAAGAAGAAGAAGAAGAAGAAGAAGAAGAAGAAACTGGTAGTGGAGAAGGAGAAGAAAGAGGAGATGTGGGAAAGCGTAGTTATAGCAGTCTACAGTAACAGATGGATTCTCAGCGGCAGTTAGGTCAGTGGTCAATACTATGAAGATTGCAGTCTGTCAGACAGGCAATCTTCTGGACTTACTTGTCAGTCGCTAATTGCTGTCTTTGTGTCCAGCCAGCCTCTCCCAGACCATGGAGGGATGATGGGGTGTGTACCAAAATACATCTGACGCATCCCTCTTATATGTACGGGAAGAGGGTTAGGTTGACTGTCAGCATGATGATCAAAATTGAGGAGATGAGGTGGGGTAGGATTTGGAGGAGGGAGCAAGTTGCGGGGGTGTAAATTTGGAACAGGAGAGAGAATAAACTGATGTCTAATCTCTAAAGGTACTTTTGACGTCTAAGGTAGATCTACTTGGAGGTTTCAAAAAATATAAGACAGCATGATGTCAATGTGTATCGCTCAAACAAAGCAAGGGAGCATGATGTCAATGTGTATCGCTCAAACAAAGCAAGGGAGCATGATGTCAATGTGTATCGCTCAAACAAAGCAAGGGAGCATGATGTCAATGTGTATCGCTCAAACAAAGCAAGGGAGCATGATGTCAATGTGTATCGCTCAAACAAAGCAAGGGAGCATGATGTCAATGTGTATCGCTCAAACAAAGCAAGGGACCCTTTGTATTTTTCCCTGGTTTGTTCCTTCCTTCCTTTGTTTGTTTGTTTGTTTGTTTGTTTGGATTGTTTGTTTGTTTGTTTGGATTGTTTGTTTGTTTGTTTGGATTGTTTGTTTCCTTTGGGAGGGGAAAGTCACAAGTTCTTCATGGACTGCTTGAAAGAAACAAATTAGCACAAAACACAAGACTTCATTTGAAAACTCACACATTGTCGAATATCGTGATTTTAGTGAGCTTTCCTCTGGAGAACTATATGTCAAATATATATATATATATTTAGCAAAAACCAGTAAGATTAGATAGAGAAAACACTGTGCCGTGATAACAAATTTCATTTGAATAAGGCTGAATGTAGAGATTTTACCAGCATGTGTCTCAAAGATGGAATCCTCGATATACAGTGTGGCGATGCTACATTTGATGTTTCCCTTTATCACAGACAGCGGGATTAAAACAGTGTCACCTTGAGAAGTATCTTTATTGTTAACCGACAGCTGGGACTAAAAAGGGAGAGTGGGGTGGGGTGGGGTCTTTTATGCATGAGCGTGCCTCTGTGTGATAGCATTGTAGTAGATGCTGTCTTAGAATTAAAATAATAAAAAGAGATTAAAAAAAAAGAAAAACAACAGACAGAGTAGTAATATGTTCAGTAGCAGACAACAAGAAAGATAGCATCCCTAGGAACAACAGTGGTACCCTGACCCGTTGTGTGCTGGTCATCTTTCTGTTGTTGTTGTCCTTTAATGGCTTCCCATGGTCAGTTCAGTCCATGAAACGAATGAGGGCGTCCTCTGCATGTGTCGCCTGTCATCATGTAGCTGGTAACAACGTGGATATGATCTCGGTCCCTCTCTGTCTGTCTGTATGTCTGTATGCATGTATGTATGTATGTGTGTCTGCATGTCTGTCTGTCCGTCTCTCTGTCTCTCTCTCTCTCTCTCTCTCTGTCTCTCTCTCTCTCCTCTCTCTCCTCTCTCTCTCTCTCTTCTCTCTCTCTCTCCTTTCTCTCTCTCTCTCTCTCTCTCTCTCTCTCTCTCTTCTCTTTGTCTCTCTGTCTCTCTCTCTCTCTTTTCTCTCTCTCTCTCTCTCTCTCTCTCTCTCTCTCTCTCTCTCTCTCCCCCTCCCGCTCTGTCTTCTCTCCTGTCTATCTGTCGTCTGCCTCTCTCTCTCTCTCTCTCTCTCTC
>CM031628.1:50772533-50775124 GCA_018398815.1 Conus ventricosus | reverse complement strand
TTTCCTCCTCTTTCCTTTCGCCTTCCTCGTCTTCCGTAGTGTGTTTTTCTGCACTCTGTTTCTCTCTGCTGTATCGTCGTCGTGTCGTGTAGTCTTGTGTCGCTCCTGTCCTCTGTCTCTCTCGCTTTTGTCTTCTCCCTTCTCCTCCTGTCTGCCTTTCTTCTTTCTTTCTCTCTCCTCTTCTCTCTTCTGCTCTCGTTCTTCTCTCTCTGTGCAGTTGCGTTGTTTCTGTTCTGTTTGTGTTACTCTGTCTTGTCTGCTTCCTCCTTCTCTGCTTCTCTCTCTCTTCGTTCTCTCTCTCTCTCCTCTCTCTCTCTTCTCTCTCTCTCTCTCTCCTTACGGTGCTAGGAATAGTAGCGTTGTTTGCTTCATGTTTGGTGAGGATTTACTCTGTGCGTTATTAGATTTTGCTTTCCCTCATCTTGGCTGTTAGCCATGTCTAAAAATGTTCAGTGTTCTGTCCTCTCTCTCTCTCTCCCTCTCTCCTCTCTCTCTCTCTCTCTCCTCTCTCTCCTCTCTCTCTCTCTCTCTCTCTCTCTCTCTCTCTCTCTTCTCCCCTTACTCTTTCCTTTTCTCACACCAAACTTCTTTTGGTGCTAATCTCATTGTCGCCTACAGCAGGTGAATTCCAGTGCATAGACAGATGGTGTAACAGAAGCATGACGTCAGTCATGACGTATACAGTGTAGGCGTGGTACAGGAAGGGTCCACAGTGGGAAAGGTGTGGTCCCTGTGGTGCTCTCTCTGAGTGCTATGGAGTCTCCCAGTCTGCTGGTCTGACAGCCACCGTCTCTTCTGCCCAGCACTGGTGCTGCGTTTTGCTCGTCACATTGTGTGTTTCCAGGGAAACGATTGATGTGTGTGTGTGTGTGTGTGTGTGTGTGTGTGTGTGTGTGTGTGTGTGTGTGTGTGTGTGTGTGTGTGTGTGTGTGTGTGTGTGTGTGTGTTTGTAGCTCTCTGTGTGTGTGCCTGTCTGTTTATCTCTTCCTCCCCCCCCCCTCTCTCTCTCTCTTTCTCTCCCCCATTGTGTTTTGTTTCCCCTGGTGTCTCTTTATCTGTTCCTAGTCAATCTCTACAGTGTATTAGTAATCGCACTCAGGTAGATTCAAATAGAAATGTTAACACATCCATCGCCACACACAGAAACAATAAAATAAGCAAGCAGCCAACCCAGTGCAAAAAATCTTGCAGCCCCTAAATTCATCGTACGTGTCTTACTGCCCCTGTCTGGAGTTGTTGCCCGTGAAGCGTGACATTTTGACGATGCGATAGTTTGGCTGTTCTCCACCTCCTCTCTCTCTCTCTCTCTCTCTCTCTCTCTCTCTCTCTCTCTCTCCTCTCTCTCCTCTCTCTCTCTCTCTCCTCTCTCTCTCTCTCTCTGAGTCTCTAATCCCTTACCTCCCCCCCCCCTTCAAGTCCCCCTTCTCTCTCCGTCTGCACAGCCCCAACCCTAAACCATCCCACCCGACCACCACAACATCACCCCACGACACTACACCATCACCACACGACCACTCAACATCACCCCCACCACAACCATCACCACCACGACCACTACAACCATCACCACAACGACCACTACAACCATCACCACCACGACCACTAAACCTCCACAGATCCAAACTCATCCACCGCCCACAACATCACCACCACGACTCTCAAGCAAAAGACCAACTATCCAAAAACTTCCTTCTCACCCACTTTCAAGCAAAATGGTCAATGAAAACCTTCACCATCAAACATGTCAGAGAACTCATGAAATCAGATGAATCCGCTGAGAGGATAAGGGGAAAGAAACAAAGTTCAAAACTTTTCACACACAGTAAAGGAATAAAAGAAAACAAAACAATAGACTGGTCAAATTGTTCCACCCACCGGGGAAGATGAAGGAAAAGAAACACCAAGTATAAAATGTTCCACTCATTTTGTCATGATATTCTATATTAGCCGTAAACTGACTTTCGTTCACAAAAAAGGCGGGGGAAAAAAAAGAAAGAAGAAAGCGTGTCGCAGGGGAATACAGCATCTCTTCAATATATTCGATTGGTATTATCAAGCAGATTTAAACCGTGGTGTTATTAAGGAGACCTAAGCTGACCAAGTGGAACAAGATGCAAAGCATACAAACGTACTCCCAGTTTATCTTGAATACTCGTGAGATTTTTCCATAAACAGGAAAAACCGTTTTGGGCCCTTATAGCCGTTAGTAAACGGCTATTCTCGAAACATCGGCCATCATCTGTAACCCATAATGAACATACTTACAAATTTTCAGAAAGATCGGCCGAGATTTTGATTCCATAAAGAAGAAAGCCTTATGGGCCGTTATAGCCGGTAGTACGGCTATAACAGTAAAATAAACACCGGGCATCATCCGTGACCCATATGAACATACCTACAATTTTCAGAAAGATCAGCTCAGTAGTTTTGTCTGGAGCGAGTGGAACACGTTTTGACCACGGACGGACAAATACACAGACAGACAGACAGACACACAGACAGCATTTCTTCGTTCCCATTGCAAAGTACTCCTGTTCTGTACGAACTGGGGATACAACAAAAACCAGCCTGAAACTACAGCTAGATACAAA
>CM031628.1:50757533-50765033 GCA_018398815.1 Conus ventricosus | reverse complement strand
TCCATCTTGTCCTTATAAATACCACAGGGTTGTACTGGTGATCAAAGGCCCTACATCGTGTTTTCCTCAAACACTCCACTGGGTGTTCTGGTGATCAATGCCTCCATCTGTTGTCTTAAAACCACCCCACAGGGTTGTATGGTGATCAAAGGCTTCCCATCTTGTCCTTAAAATTGCCCACCAAATCATCTCAGCTTGGAAGTTCTAATGATGTATCATGCACTCTCTGAGTTTAGACAGATGGAGAGTCAAGGGAAAAGGTGTGCGCACAGAGAGAGAGAGAGAGAGAGAGACAGAGAGAGAGAGAGAGAGAGAGAGAGAGAGAGAGAGAGAGAGAGAGAGAACGAGATGAGAGCAGAGAGAGAGAGGAGACTACGAATACGAATAGAATACGGATAGGATGCGAATTCGGATTACAAAAGTTTTACTGATCCTATCCTGATCGAAAAGCTTTGAAAAAATAATTGAGATTTATGGAATTCGTTCATTCTTTGTGTAGTGACATGGGAAGATACATAATCGTTCTCCAATGTCATCAACAACCATCTTATTAATCTATCAGTTGGCACAGAGACATACTGTAAAGATAAACCGATGAGTGTAACGATGTCCTTTAATTCTGACAATGAATATCGTGTATGACTTCGTCGCAGCCTGCGTTACACAATGAATCACTTCTTCGGTCTGCACAATACCTGACATTATTTGGGGCATTCGCACTTTGGCTTCCACCTGACTTGCGTGTACTTGGACTGTCCACACCCATTTGCCATCAACATGGTTCAGATTCTCCTGCCCTCTCATAGGTGTTTTCCGGGTTCGTGCTAGGACCCATCTTTTGATGCTGGTTCTTCTTCCTCTTTGGTCCCAGTTTTCAGCAGACATATATGATCGCATGCATGTTCTGATGGGCACCACAGATTCATCACAGTCGATTTTATCGCTGAAATGACCAGCTGTTCTGGCTGGACACGGAACGTATAGCATATTTTACATGCAGGACGCCCACAAAACGAATTGAGATAAGATGATAGCACTGAGTCAGTGCTCGCCTGGCCACAGAAAATATACCCAGTTCGTCCTGCTCTTCCGATTCAGTGGTCTATAGCCTTCTTCTCGCCTCTCCGGTTGTAGTGAACACTAGATCTATGCCATTCTTCTCCAACACACCCATACACTGATTACACTGCTGATGAGCGGCTATCCGAGTACGGTTGTTCGTCACTGTCCTTCAAAATGACGCTACCAAGATTCTGACTCTACCTTTACCTCTCTTTAACAATTATTCTGACTCTACCCTTTTCCTCTTTTAATTTATTGTGACACGGTTCAAGCTGGTTGTTTCCCTGTTTACTTCTCAACAGAGACTGCCAAAGAACACAAAGCACGCTGCTGGACTGGTCTTAGACTCCTCGAAGTTTCCCTGACACTGCACTGCCCTGGTTGCCGATCTCTGGGGACTAGATCGACTATAAACTTTCGCACACTCCCTTCATCCTACTCTGCTCACACCTCTGATCTGCAACTCCCCTCCAACCCTCCTTTGTTGTTTCCTCTGATCCTGCGAAACACCTCCAACCCTCCTTTGTTGTTACCATGATCCTGCGCACACCCTCCAACCCCTCCTGTGCTCCACCTCTGATCCTGCGCACACACCCTCCAACCCCTCCTTTGTTGTTACGTCTCTGATCCCGCACACACCCTCACCCTCTGTGCTACCACCTCTGATCTGCGCCTGGATAAATTACAGAGCCCTCGTCGGCACAGTTATTCCCGACAAATGTTTCCCACCGTCAGCACAGCTGCCCCCGACATATGTGTCCCACCGTCAGCACAGCTCTTCCCCCGACATATGTGTGCCACGTCAGCAAGCTCTTCCCCCGGTATATGTGACCACAGTCAAGCACAGCCTTCCCCACATATGTGTCCCCACCGTCAGCACTGCTCTTCCCCCAGGACATATGTGTCCCACCGTCAGCACTGCTCTTCCCCCGACTATGGTGCCACGTCAGCACTGCACTCCCCGAATATGTGTCCCCACCGCCGCACAGCTCTTCCCCGTCTTATGTTTGTCCACGTCAGCATGCTTCTTCCCCCGACATTATGGGCTCACCCCGGTCAGCACAGCTCTTCCCCTGACATATTGTGTCCCACCGTCAGCATCTGCTCTTCCCGACATAATGTGTCACTGTCAGCTCAGCCTCCTTCCACTGATATGTGTCCCACCGTCAGCACAGCTCTGCCCCTGACTATGTGTCCACCGTCAGCCACTGTCTGCCCCCGAACATATGTGTCCCCCGTCAGCACAGCTCTTCCCCCGACATTATGTGTCCTCCGTCAGCATGCTCTTCCGACATTATGTTTCCCACGTCAGCCAGCTCTTCCCCCGACATATGTTTGCCCATGTGTCCCACGTCTGCACAGCTCTTCCCCGACATATGTGTCCACGTCAGCCCTGCTTTCCCCCGACATATGTTTGACCCATTGCTTACATTAAAAGCCAAGATCAACGGTTCAAATGATTTCTTTTCTTTCCAATGTCAGTTAGACACATGGGAAAACCTGGACCTTTGTCCGTTGACAAACAGACTATCTGACTGCACTCAAGACAGGCCTCCAAACGCTTTCTTTCCCATAACAGGGTAGTACACATAATGTTTTGTGCGTTCGCATGATGATGTATCTACCTACGATATGGATTTAGGAATGTTTGAATGTTATTCTTACATCACTGCCGTGGGATACATGCGTGAGTTGCATGACTGAATTCGGGTTAATCTGACGAAATCTTGTTGAGTGTGTCTCTTAGACATGCGGTCCGGACCAAATACTATCATTAAGAAATAGAGTTTGGTTCTTTCCGCCCAGATGACATGAAAATAAAGCACATGACAAGACACGATGCATTTCAACCACTTGGGTCTTCTTCAGGCGAAAAATAATAAATCACATTTAACAAACAATGAACGCAAAACGAAAAAAAACGAAAAATGACTCATCCGTGTGTCCTGTGGAGGGCGGGGAGAATAGCCGGTTAGCGGAAATGCCATGGGGGATTATGGGAGAGGAAAAGGGGTGGGGGGGGGGTGCGAAGGGGGGAGGTGTGTGGGTGTGTGTGTGATATGATAGGGTTGTGTGTCTAGTTTATTGGGATTTGGTGTATTATACTTTTGTATGGTTGTGGTAATGGTGGATTGATAATAATGGTAGGGGGGGGGGAAAAAAGGGGGGGGGGGGGAAACTGAGGAAAAAAAAGAAAAAAAAAGGGGGATGGGTGAATAAAATAAATGTGTCGTTTGGGTGCTCAAAGAGGGTAGTGGTAGTTATGCCTTGGGTAGTGAGAAGGTGTGAGGGTAATGAAAGAAGTGGTCAGTGGGGAAGGGGGGGAAAAAATGTGTGTGTGTGTGGGTGTGCGTGTGGGCATGTGTGTTGTGTGTGTGTGTGTGTGTGTTTGTGTGTGTGTGTGTGTGTGTGTGTGAGTTGTGTGTGTGTGGTGTGTGTGTGTGTGTGTGGTGTGTGTGTGTGTGTGTGTGTGTGTGGTTGCAAGTTTAGTGTGGGTGTGGGTGGGTGTGCGATTTTGTGGTATATATAGTGGGTTGTTGTTCAGTGGTGGACCGGGTAATCGTGTACTTGGGTTGGGATTGCAGATGGATGCGGGAGGTGAAGGGAAGAGCAGGGGGGGGGGAGTGTAGGTGGTGGGAGGGGGGAGGAGGGAGTACGGGGTAGATCAGAGGGTAGGTAGTTGAGTGGTCTCGGAATGGGGTTGTGTGGAATGTGAAAGATGAAGGAGGGTCAAAAAAAAAAAAGAAAAAAAGAAAAAAAAGGGTTCAAGTGGGGGGGGGGGGGGGGGGAGGATTTAAGGGGCAGGATAACCAAAATTACGATTAAATAGATGGAGGGTGCTGTAACTACTGTATGAAGTGAGTGAAGGGGATGTGGTGGGGGTGTATGTTTGTGTGTGTGTTGGTAGGGGCGATATTGCAACTGATGTGGAAGTGGTGGGTATGTGTGTTTGGTTTAGTGTGGAATATGGTGCCTTGATACTATATTGATACGATATATCAAAGTGAATACGCTAACACTTTCTATACAAATACAAATAAGAGAGAGGGAGAGAGAGTAGAGAGAGAGGGGAGAGAGAGGGAGAGAGAGATGAAGGGAGAGAGGAGAGGAGAGAGAGAGAGATAGAGAGAGAACTCAAGATAGTTTATTCACGTTTTAGGCCATAGCACAGAGAGAGACGAGATGAGAGAGAGTGAGACGTGTGGAGAGAGAGTCGAGAGAGAGAGAGAGAGAGAGAGAGAGAGAGACAAGACAGAAGACAGACAGACAGAAGACAGACAGACTGGACAGACAGACAGACAGACAGACAAACAGAGACAGACAGGACAAAGTTGGTAGACACAGAGAGACAGAAGGATTGTAGAGGCACATGACACAAAGCAGGTGACGAGGTCAGAGGAAATTATCATTTTCATTGGTAGTTTTTTTTTCTTGTCTCACGTTCATGGCATGTCCCACTCCACCCTCCTCCGGTCCTGTACCATCATACACCGCTTTGTCTCTTTCTTCTGTTTTTTTTTTTCGTTCGGGATCTGTTCTCCTCTCTCCGCCCCCCCCCCCCCCCCCCCCCCCCGCTCCTCCTCCTCCTCCTCCTCCTCTCCTTCTCCTCTCCTCCTCTCCTCTCCAATAATTGATCTGTCTCTTTTGGATTCATTGCTCTTTCTTTGTTGCCCTCCTTTTGGGCTTTTATTTCGGTTCCTACCACGAATGAATGGTATGCAGCATCTGAAATCTGTTATACAGATCAAGGACATTGCTCGCAAAATAATTGAATTAATGAATGAACTCATGAACGAAAGAATGATTGAATGAACGAAACGACGAATGCATGTATATATGAATGATGAATGAATGAATGATGAATGAATGATGAATAAAATGAATGAATGAATGAATGAATGAATGAATGAATGAATGAATGAATGAGGAAATTCTAAACGGATGAAAGAACTTGATTAATAGACAAAAACAGCAGATAAACAGACAGACAAACGGATAGACTGTCTGACAGACTGACAGACAGACAGACTGAGAGGACAGAGGAGCAGAGAGAGTGGAGGAGACGAGAGAGAGAGAGCGAAGAGATCCGAGAGGGAGACAGAGGAGAAGAGAGCGATGTGAGAGAGATGTGAGAGGAGATGAGACTGACATCACACTCACACTGACATCTTTTATTACATTGGCTAAATGCACTTTTGTCAGGGATTACAAACGCCCTTTTTTTGCATGAAGAAAGAAACAAATAACCTGCAAATTAGGTGTCCAGCCAACTCAGCAAAATCAAGGATATAGTTCCATTTTCTATCACTCATTTGTGTTTCTTGTGTAATGTTGCTAGTACCAAAGTTCTCACACACCAAAACCATTCCCTTCACCATACGCATACTGGTCCATCCTATCTTCCATCGACTTGCACGCACGCATTTATATCCTTATCCCTTTCCCAGTCACACAATATTCGGTACACAGATAATTTATCTCTGGCTAGATATTATGAAACATTCACTAGAACCATCTAGTTTCTGGTTCAATTAGTAGTCTAAGTCAATGAAAACGAAATATTAATGATATCCCCTCAGTGTTTTGAACTTTTATTCATTCATAATTTTCTTGAGAGAGAGAGAGAGAGAGAGAGAGAGGGAGGGGAGAGAGAGAGAGAGAGAGAGAAACTCTCTCTGAACTCTGAGATTTAATTGTAAGGCCACCGACCTGTATACAATGGGTACACGTTTGCTGATAATATCATGAACATGGGAACACATCAGCAAAAGGAAGTAATTTCTTTCAGGAAACACTATAAACAAACAATTACACGTGGAAATAATTCAAGGAAACAGACCAAGATGAACAAATATATTTTCACTTGCGTTTGAAACCAATCACAACACATATTTATATATTAGTTTCCGTTCATAAGTTCATGTCTAGTTTTCAGAGCATAAAATATATACAGATAGAGAGAGAGAGAGAGAGAGAGAGAGAGAGAAGAGAGAGAGAGAGAGAGAGTGAGAGAGAGAGGAGAGAGTGTAGGTAGGTAGACAGGTAGGTAGATAGACAGACAGACAGACAGGTAGACAGAACGATATGGATAGATAGATAGATAGATAGATAGATAGATAGATAGATAGATAGAATAGATAGATAGATAGATAGATAGAAGATAGATAGATAGATAGATAGATAGATAGATAGACACACAGACTGACACACAGATAGACAGACAGAGAGATAGACAGACAACTCCGCAGAGAGACTGAATGAATGAACGAATGAATACAGGAAACGAATTGACCGAGTGAACGAGGTGACGGAGTAAGCGAAACAAGGAACGAGCCAAGAAAGAAGGAAGGCGTGAATCACCAAAACATGCAAGAAGGAAGGAAGGCGTGAATCACCAAAACATGCAAGCAATCAAAGAAGCAGACAAACAAACATCAATTCATTTTCGCAATATTCATGTTCTCTCCTGCCGACAACTTCCATTATCGAAGAATTCTCCAGCGTGGAATAGAGCTTTTTGTTTCCTTTTTTTTTCTTCCTGTTTCAACGAGTGGAAGCCTAAAGTAAACCCAGAAAAAAAGGAACAACAAGATAACGTTTACTCCCCCAGGTGTCAGAAGAGGCGTCGGAAAATTCCGGTATCTTTGAAAGATTAGTTTTCGTGAGGAAAACAAAAGCACTCAACGTTTCTGCAACAGTAGGATTCTATCTGTAACAGCAGCAGCAGCAGCAACGACAACGAGAACAGTAACTGCAACAATAACAGCAACAACGACAAAAACAAAACAAAAACCACAGCAGCACAGCAACAACAACATATAAAAATCATAATCGTCATCATCGTCACCCATCTACAATAAAAACAATAACAACAAAACAAAAACCACAGCAGCAGCAGCAACAACATAAAAATCATCATCGTCATCATCGTCACCCATCTACATAAACAACAATAACAACAAAACAAAAACCACAGCAGCAGCAGCAACAACATAAAAATCATCATCGTCATCATCGTCACCCATCTACATAAACAACAATAACAACAAAACAAAAACCACAGCAGCAACAACAACATAAAAATCATAATCGTCATCATCGTCACCCATCTACATAAACAACAATAACAACAAAACAAAAACCACAGCAGCAACAACAACATAAAAATCATCATCGTCATCATCGTCACCATCTACATAAACAACAATAACAACAAAACTAACAACATGTGAGTAAATGAAAAGTAATTTTGTTCGCACAAGAAAACCGTTTCGTTTGAGTTTGGGTTGTCAGGTTTAAAGGTAAACAGGGCGCGCGCGCGCGCGTGCGTGCGTGCGTGCGTGCGTGCGTGCGTGCGTGCGTGCGCACGCGTGCGCGCGCTGCGCGCGCGTGTGTGTGTGTGTGTGTGTTGTTGTGTGGTTGTGGTGTGTGGTGGCA
>CM031628.1:50713598-50736834 GCA_018398815.1 Conus ventricosus | reverse complement strand
AAAAAAGGGGTAGGAAAAAATTTCCCATTTTTTGAAAAAAAAATTTCTTTTCCTCGAAGTCATTAAAATTGTTTTAGTATTTTAATACAAAAAGGGAAAAACAGAGTAAAAGTTACAACATTTTCTTCTGCAAGTCTGACCATTGTCGAAAGAAAATGTCACCACAACAACCCCATTCAAACGATTTAATTTGAAGCTGAAACTATTTAGGATTTTTTATTCGGCCCTGGGGGCCTTTACGAAATTTAAAAAATTTCAAAAGGGAAATCAGAGTTCGGAAAGGATGGTAGCCGTTTAAACATGGAACATGAAAATTTATGACAGCCCTTTTGAATCATACATTTAATCGAGGGGAGACTAATTTGAATTTAAACACACAAGTTTTTTAAACACCAGTCGCCAAATTTTTTGGGATTCCGGTTTAGGGGGCTGGAAGGTCTGGTTTTAGTCCAATCAGGTGCGTTTATTTGTAAATTTTTTCTCCTAGTTGGGGTTCTCTGGTGGGTTGCTCGGGGTTTTAAATGAGAAAAACGGAACCTAGTTTCTTCCCCAGAATGAAGACCGCATGTCTACATTTTTTTCCTAAACGAAATGCAAAGGGAAAAAATCCTCGGGCCGTTCGCCGGGTTTTTTGATGGGAAAACGAAAAGTTGCCATTGCCCAAAAACTCCAGGGCTGTTGATTTTTAAATGTCATCAAACTGAAAGTTCGTGGGTCCGTTTTTGGACGGAATGGTGACTCTCCACCATGAGGTGGCCTCACAGTGGTTGTGATTCAGTCTTTTTCCGACGTTGGGGGGGGGTGGGGTGGGGGGGCATCAGAAACAAAGAACTGAAAAACGCCCAGGTTCATTCGGCGGCACTCCGTGTCCCGTGGACGACTTGATACTGCCCGTGACCGTTTTTGTGAAGGCAGTGCTGGAACTGACCGTGTTTGTGAAGGGCAGTGCTGGATATGCCCGCTGTTTGTGAACGGCAGTGTGGATACTGACCGCTTTTGGGAAACGGCAGTGCGGGCCCTGCCCGCTGTTTGTGAACGGCAGTGCTGGGATGCGACTTGACATAACGGGCCTGCCCTTTGTAGATTTCCTGGTAATGGTGGTAGTAGTACTTTTTTTTAAGCTCTTACCTAAGTGACTTTAAAAAAAAAAAAAAATAAATAAATAAATACATTTTTAAAAAAGGTAAATTATGCATGGAGGATTTTTTAAGTGTTGAGTTTTTTTGAGTAAATTAACTTAAATCCCAAACTCAATTTTAAATTCTACAAAAAACTGATTCACTTCCAGAAAACTATAAAGAAAAATCCAACAGAATAGAATGCAAAGTTTTGAAAACATTTAAAGAGTCAAGGTCATTAACTTTTTTTCTGTAATTTATGGTTCTCGAAGGTTTGAACACGGCCCCCATTTTTTAGTTTGTGCAGGACGGAAGAAGAGATGTTTGTGAATTTGATCCACAAACAAAATAACATTTTTACAAAATTTTGTTTTGAGAGCATTTAGACGAATTTAAAATCAAGCGTAATTGTTGGATTTGATTTGACTTAAAAACTCTTAATTTTTAATCCAAATGCGTGTGACAAGTTTTTACACAATTTTGAATTTTGTAATCAAAGGTCTTAAACTTGTCAAAAAAAATTATCCTTTGCCAACTTGTCAAAGTATTTAAAATATTCATGTAGATTTTGCTTAACATTAAGTTTAATTGCCCTGCAGATTGCGTGCTGCCCTTGGCTGCTTGATTACTGTTCTCAAAAATTTTGTGTTTTTATTAATTCTTTTGGTAAACTTTTTTTGTATAGTTTAATGCTCTAGTGGGTGTATTGCGTTTTTGTTACCTTCTCCATGCATATTGTCGCTTTACTGGACTAAAATGAATCGTTTGACAATCTCTTTGGAAGATCGGCTATGAGCATTTTAAAATAAAACAGGGAAAAATAATGCCCCTTGAGGTAATCCTCTAAAGTTTTTGGGGGTTCGAGTACGGTTTCCTTTTCTTACTTGATGAAAACGAGTAAAAGGATTTTTTTAATTTTGTTATACTTTTCCCTTTAATATTGTTTTTTAAGCTTTTGCAATAATTTGTAGTCCCTACTTGATAAAAGCTTTTTAAACGTAAAAAAAGTTGAAAGGATATTCTTCCCCCTGCGAACTGCGTTTGATTGTGTTTGTTATTTATAGATGTTCTGTGTTGTCGGCCTTTCCGAAGCTGCTTTTTTTGGGGGTTTATAATGAAAGTTTTTGCAGAAGGGGACTAATCTTTTTAAATATTTTTTTTCCAAATTTGCAAAGTGTGACGTTAACGAGATGGGTCGTAGTGTTTCTATTGCTTTGGCCCCCCTTCTTTGTATGGGAAAAAACAATTGTCGCTTCCAAATGAAGGCTTTTCCCCTTTTTCCCCAACATCTTTGTTAAATATATGAAAAAAATGAAAGCAGTAAGGTAAGTGTTTTAACATTCATAAAATTTGCCATCTAACCCAAAACGATGCTTTGCTTTATCAAATGTAAAATCTTTTTTTATTTCCCAAGTTTTTTTCTGAATTTACATAGTTTTTTCCTTGTGAATCATTATCATATAAATTTTGATTTTTTTTTATTTTGCTCTTCATTTTCTCTATCTCTTTACTTTCAGTTGATAGACCGATTTTACTTAACTGCAAACATCTCTGCAATGTTTTGCTTTCTTTTTTGTGGTGATTGGTTCTCTTTTTTTGGGGGGACATTGGGGAAAATTAATTCCCGTTCTTCAGGGTTTTATTTTTCCCAGACTTTTTGTATCTTTATGATGTAGTTTTCTTAATACAAAAAAGCCAGTACTGTCTCTTGGCGGGGCTTTAAAACTCGGGTTTTTTTTTGCTTGTTTCCTTTGAGGGTTTGGGTTTTAAAATTTTTCTTGTATGTTATTTAAATTTCCCCCATTTTTCGCTATTTCCCTTTTCCAGTGTCATTCCCGATTTTTCCCAGGTGTTTTGTGTTTCTTTGTTTTAAAGCTTGGGTTAGAGTCATTTGCGCATCTAGGATCCCTTGGTAAATGAAAAATAAGATCATTTTATTTGTATCGTGCATATCCTAACAAAAAACGTGGACATATTTGCTAAAAATTTATCCCAATTAGCAAATTTATATTTGAAACTTTGGGATTACCCTCGTTAGATCTGAAATACCGTGTTGAAATTTAAAAGTTGTTTAATCGGAATATGACCCTATTTAAACAATGAGCAGTGTTTTTTCCATCACAAATGGGAGCTGATCAGGCAAAACCCAGATTTAAAATCAATTGCCGTAGCTCTTGATTAGGGTTACGGGGATTGTGTAACTGCTCTTTTTAATAGAAAAAAGATGAATCTCAACATTTTATGAAGCGATTGCTCGTGATAGGGTACGTTCTTCCCCCAAAAGGGGCTGTGCTTTTAAAATTCCCCTGTTTGACTTTTTTCCCTTTATCTCCCTGAAGCTAGGACCCATTCAGTGTTGTTATCATTGGCCCTTTTGGTAAAAAACTGAAAATAGTTATAATCTTATCAAATTGTACGTACGCCAAAAATGAATTGTTGAAAAAAAGTCCCAGATAGACGAATAAAGTTTGTGTTCATGCTTGAATGTGTGCCTGCTATCTGTACTTTGCACTCAAATCGCCCCGCGTTTCCCACTGGAAAGAAACAAAATTTTGAAAAATGATTAGCCACCCCCTTTTTATTAATAAAAGGATTTGTTTTTTTTGGGTTTATCCCCCCGGTATGGACGAGGAGAGGAAAAAGAGGTTAAATTTCCAACCTGGCGAAGACACCTTTTTTTTTTGTTAGTTCCTCCCCCCCCCTAAATCGGGAGTTGGGGTAGCTTCGGGCTTTCTTTGACTGTCTGACTTTTCCCAGTTCGGGAAGAAGTACGCCGTAACCTGTCAAAGCCCTGACAGTTTGTCTGTGCCCTCCCCTGGCCCCAAGCCCCCGTGTTTCCCCCGGGCACGGAAAGCTGCACAGTGACAGTTTTTAAAAAATGTGTTCCCCCTCTCCCCTTTTTTGCCCCGGGCCATGAAACCTCTGTCTTTTTCAAACCCTCCCCTTTCCCCAAAGCATCCAAGGCCAAAAAAAATTATTTTTTTATCCTAAGCAGAAAAAGCCAACAAATGGGAACCCATACCTTTACTAACCTTACCCAAGGAAAGATTCGATTCATCCCCTCAAAAACAGCAAAAAACAATTTTCCGCTTTGTAACTCTCAACCTTTTAAAAGAGGATTTCTTTTAATCCTGTCAAAAACCCTTTTCCTTTACTCCCTTTTTACAATTTAAAACCCACAATGATTTCAAAATAAATTCGCAATTATATTTGGACACATTTTAGAAAAAATTCATTCTGTAAAAAATGCTTGCTTTTTAAAATTACATCATCTCAAAAATCACAAAAAGATATCAATTTTCGAGAAACCATACATTGATTGCGTTGTGTGTGTGTGTGTGGTTTGTGTTTTTGGGGTGTGTGTGTGTGGGGTGTGTGGTTTTTGTTTTTTATTATCCATCAGAAAACATATTCTTATAAATTAAGTAAATTTTGAATGAAGAAAAAACATATTATTTTATCAACTGTTAATTTAAAACGGAATATCACTTTCACGACATAAATACTCATCCCGTTATAAAAGACTGTAGATTTGGGTTGGAATTTGCAAAAATCTAAAGATTGTTTTTTTCCCAATACTGAATTATATTAAACCTCCTATCTCCTTTTCCCCAAAACTTAACAATTACATACTTTAAAAGGCAAAAGACATGTAAACAGTGTCAGCAAATTTCAGCCCGCGATTTCCCAAACAGGTGAGCGATTTCTGTTCACGAAAAAATGCGAGCCAACCTCTATGGGTGTTTATTTTCTTTTGGCCCCGTTTAAAAATTTTGTCTGGGACAAAACCCCCTTTTTTAAAGTTTTCCCCCCCTAATGAAAGAACGTCCCAACGTCGCACAGAAAAAAAAAATGAGAAAAACATAAAAAACCACCCCTGAGTGATCGAACAGCAACAACATATTCCCAATCAATCAGTCTGGGGAAAAAATGGGCCCAAAAGGTTTCGACCCTTTGTTTGACGCCCCGAAAAAGCGATATTTTGGAGAGCAAGTGCCCCCAAAAAGGAATTTTTAAACCTTCAAGAAAAGGTTTGTCAATGGAGGGTGATGGGTTTTCCCCCAAAAAAACCCCCTTCCCAGAGGTCCCCTGCCCAAACTTTGAAAGACCCAAACAATGGCCAAACACTCCGTTTTTTGCTGTACCGCGTTTTTTGGGGAAGAGCTTTTGCTGACAAAAGTGACAGGATGCAGAGTCCCCTCAAAATCCCGCAAAGATTCCCCCTATTCAATGGAACTGGCATTTTTCTTACCCCAAATGGCTTGGAAAGATCAGCCAATAAGAGGAAAGGGGTTGACAAACATCTGGGGCCTGCAGAGCATTTGACAGTTGGGTCCAAGCAATCGACGTGGGGACTTACAGCCAAAGGTTTGGGGATGGGGGCAGGGACTGTGGCAAATTTGGAAAAGAATTTCCTTAGTTTTCCCCCTAATCCCAACGGCTTTCTGGTTTTGTGGAAGGGACAGGAATCTGTAAAAAATCCTCTAACCTTTTCCGTTGGGGTTGACAAACCCACGACCAACAACATGTCCCGAAACTCAAGTTTGAAAACCAGTAAAAATCTTCGTTGGACGGCGTAAATCCCGCCCCTCAAGGACAAAAGGAACCTACGAAATATCCCCATGCTGCTTCCGGCAAAAGGTCAAGTATGTATCGAAAAAAAATTTACGGGATGGGGTCGCCCCGTGAAGTGTTAGCCCCGGCAAAGTATGGTGAGTTGCCAAACCAAATGGGATCCTCACCCCCTGGGGAAAAACCCTAGGGGTTTTAAAAGGGGTTTTGTGGCGTCTTCTTTATTGACATGATTGCCAAATCCTTTCGTTAAAACCAGTTTTGTGAAGAATTGGCCTGGGAAGCTGTGAGAATAACTGCTCTGTCAGGGATAGGGTTTAGCATCTACCCTGTCACTTTGAATCCGAAAAACTGGTTGAGCCTTTAGGTTTCTTTTCCAGTACGACAGGAGACAAAAAGCAGACTGAGAAGGGTTTGATTACGCCCCTTTTTAACTGTTATCACCTCCCGTTTAATTGTTTCAGGCAGAGTGGTAAGGTATGTTTCGTTGAACCGGCTGCTCAGTGGTGAGAGTACTCATGCAAAAAAAATTCAATGAACATGGCCTGGGTTCCCTTTTTAAAAGTTTAGAAAAAGAAGCAAACAGATTCGCAAATTCCCCCTGTTGTACAGTGCAAGCGGAATCAACCCGAACGTTTGGTATGTTTCCCTTTACGATGAAGGAAGGTGGTGTGGTAAGGGAGACATCAGAGATTCTTGAAGTTGATACAACAGCCCCAATTCCCGCAAGGGTGCTTTGTTTTCGGGAATTCGAGACAAGCGGGAAATCTCCCGACTGTGCCCCAAAAAAAAGACGGAAGGATGTCTTCAAAAAAATGTCATCCCCAAGTAACTGAGACTGTTTCCCGATGCAACAGTGCGAGTGAAATATTTCTTCAGTGTTGGGATGAAAATTTTTCTTTTTCCCCCTGTAATGAGTGTCATTGTCCAAATTTGTACTTGTATGGACCCTTTCCCCTATTAACAAATTTTTTCGAAGTGGAGGGCGGCCGAACCTCATCACCAACACTGAATGATCGATGTTCGATTTTTATCTTGGTATTTTCGAATCCGTTGGATATCAATGAATGTGTGAAAACGAAGCCTTTTTTGCAAAGGGTTTTCGCAGGTTAAAAAAATAGTCCCGACTGTTTTTGCCCCCTGTGAGCCTTTGCCCGTCATGAGTCGCAAAAAATCAAAGGGCCCCCCTGGGCCCAGCCAAGGCAGTTTTAAAGGGACAAATCCTGTCGATTATTCGGCATTTCCGACAAGAAAAAAAAAGCGCAGGAATTAACGATGCCAAAGTTTGGGCTGGTCCTGATGAGCTTCTCAGCATTTGGGTTCAAAGTTCCATGAAACCCTTTTCCCCCATCCTTGATTGAGCTGGTTGGAGACGGTGGAACCTTTTATCGAAAACAGATGAAGGAATTCGAAAACATTTTGATGTGAATGGGGGTCCCTTATCAGACAAAAAATTTTTGGGGAAACCCCCCGACAGGGAAAACGAAAAAGTGCCTCGCTATGAAAACGGCCCTTTCTTCAAAGGATGGGCCCCGGGGGAAACGTGTTGCCCCAAAAAACTAGAGTCAAAAAGGGACCCGTGTTTTTCCCCGAAGGTGGAGAGAAAGACCCACAATGTCCCCCCGCGACTCTAGAGAAAAGGTTCCTCAATCCTTTGGATGGTTTTCCAAGGGCAATCTGGAGTTCGACCTTTCGCTGACTTTCTGAAAACAGTGCAGGTTTGACAAAAATGTCTCACATCCGAGTGACGCCCTGGCCACCCGAACCCATTTGACCCCGCTGTGTTTCCGACCCACAATGACCCGCCCGTACTCCATCATGAGCTGTAAAGAGTACCTTGCCCGAGAGAAGCAGGTACCACCACCTGATTTTAACTGGGCCAATCCTTGGAAAAAGACGGAAAAAGAATGCCATTTTTCGGAAAAGAAAAAAAACCTTTTTTCCCGCTTTGACAGCGAACCCCGTGTTTCCCAAATTTTCTAACTAAAAAATCTCGAATTTTAATTCTCTCAGTTTGATGGGTAACGTGAAGTCTTTAAAAGGAAAATGAAGTGGTTGGGGGAGTGGGTTCGGCTTTTTTTGGCCCGTGTCATGCAGCAGCAGCTTGGGAATCAACGTTGCAAGTACAAACCGGAAAGGAGACATCCTTCCCCGTTTCCCCAAAAAAAGATCGGCTTTGGGTATCTATGCGCAGCACAAAAGCTTTCCACTAAAAAGGGCGATTAATTTACCGGCGGAAAACCCCCAATTACCTCCCCAAAAGGGACAACTTCTGTGTGCGAAACCCCCATATGATGCCCCTCCCCCCGCTTTTTTGACCCAGCAGTAAATAGATCCTGTACCAAAACCTTCACGACTGTTGGATCTGCGTAGAACCTGAAAAAAAGCTCTTTCTTCAAAGGGCTTCCCCCGAACCAACAGCAGAAAACCTTTTAAGGGATTAGACATGGATTGTTTCCCCTAAAAAAGTGGCATGGAGCATTTTTTTTCCCCTTTTGTGCGCTTAAAATTTGTCGGGGATTCCCTTTTTAAAAAAGACCCGTCCATTGCCTCAAAAAAAACGGCGTTCTGTCTTGTCTTGTTGTTTGGAGACCTGTATGAGATGCGACCTTTCTGTCACCCTAGGTTGAGCGGCGAAGGTTCCTGGTAAAATTTAGAGCCCCCTTTAAATTGTGAAAAAGGACCAGGTTGGGTTTTATAAGGTTTTTCATACCAGGTTCAGCTCAAGACCAAAATCCCCTCTGGCTGTTCGAGCGAAAAATTTTGTTTTGGGGGTGTAATTTAATGTTTTAGCAGTTGTACCCTAGATTGTGTCCTTTTAAAACCCCCTCTTTCAAAAATTTGTAGATCCTTGCTGAATCAGTAAAAAATGTTAGCAAAAAAATTTGGGCCGAGAGCACATTTTATTTTTTAATATGTGATAAAATTTCCCATCTATCAAAAAATGAGTCAGAGAATAAAACGCAGGGAAGATTTATCATTTTCAGGGCGGGAAGCGGCTTTTTGAACCCCTCTTTTGAACACTGAAATTTTGTAAGAAGAGCATCCTTTAGTTTTATTGTCTACCAATCCCCTCGACAAATGGAATGGTATAAATAAACGCGTTCCTGGAGTGTGCACCCAAAAACTTGCCCCCTCATGTTTCTTCCCGTTTAGATTTTGGCATAGTTTCAAAACGAAAAATGAAAAGAAACTATTCATCTTTAAATTTTATTAAAAAAAGGGGCTTAGGGTATCTTGAAACGCCAGCCCCTTTACGTAGGGAATCAGCCCTTCCGTGGTTTTCTCCCGAGGTTTGATCGATTCTCTTAGCTTTAATCTGTTCGTTCCCCTTCTAAATTTTAGTTTTTTTTCTTTTTGGTTACTTTCTCTCTCTCTCTAGATTTTGCTTCTCTTTCTCTCTCTTTTCTCTTTCAGAGTTTTTTTCTTTTTTCCTCTTTCGAGTTTTTGTTCTTTTCTCTCTCTTTCCCCTTTCGGTTTTGCTTCTCTTTCCGCTTTGAGTTTAGTTTCTTCCTCTTTCTGAGCTTCTTCTCTTTTTTAGGTTTTTGCTTTTCTTTCCTCTTTCGAGTTTTAGTTCCTTTCCCCTTTTGAAACTCTAATTCCTTCTGTTTCATCTCGCGCACTTTTTTGGCGCTCATTTCTTTCCAAAAATTTTTCAAATATTTGGTTTTAAAAACTCACTTCAAGTCCAAATGCCCTGTGCCTGTCCAAACCCGGCGATTAAATGTTTCATATCCTATTCACTTTTTCCAAAAGAAAAATTATAAATATAGGTATATTTTTCACAAATAAATGTAAAAGAGAAAATAAAAAAAAAAAAAAAAAACACAAACCCAAGGATGGAAAGGACAAAACAAAGGTAAAAATATGGGTGTGGCTATACTAGAATACAGAAAGTCACAGAATGGGCAGACAAGTAGATAAGAGAGGTAGATTCAATTAGAAAGGGAAAAAAGTTGTTTTTTTTTTTCCCAAAAAAGGGAAAAATCCCAAAATCCCCGGTACCCCGAAACTTCTAGTCAATGGGGCACCCCCCCAAAACGGAGGGGGGGAAAAGAAAAAAAAAGCAAAAAAAATTGACAAAAAAATTTTTTAAAAGGAAGTTTTCCAACCAAACCTCTGAAACAGGAAAGTGTTTATCCCCGGAAAAAAAAACTTATAATCCTAACCCGGGGGGGAAAAAAAAAACGGGGTCACCCCTGTAAAAAAAGTCCAGATAGACAGAATAAAGATTATGTTTCATGCTTGAATGTGTGCCGCTTTTTTACTCTGTCACCCAAATCAGACAAACGCGTTCCCCCACTGAAAGGAAACTAAAGTGAAAAATGATTAAGCCACCCCTTTTATTAATAAAAGGAAATAAGTTTTTTTTGGTTATGGCCCCCCGGGGGGAAGAGGAGAGGAAAAGAGGTTAAATTCACCACCCTGGCGAAGCACCGTTTTTTTTTTTTTGTTAGTTCCTCCCGCCCCTCACTCCGGGCAGCTCTGGAGGTAGTCTCGGGCGTTCTTTGACTGTTGACATCTCCCAGTTCCGGGAAGAAGTCACGCCCGTAACCTGTCAAAGACCTGACAGTTTGTCGGGTGCCCATTTTCCGGGCACCAAGACCCGTGCTCATTTCCCTGGCACGGGAAACCCTGCACAGGGGACAGTCTTTTAACATGTGTTCCCCCTTCTCCTTTTTGTCCATGGCTTTGAAACTCTCGTCTTTTCCAAACCTCCCCCTTTCCCCAAAAGTCCATCCACAGGCCATAAAAATTATTCTTATTATCCTAAGCGGGACAAGCACAACAACATAGACACCATACCTTTTACATGAACCTCTACCCAAGGAAAGATTTCGATTCACTACCCTCAAGAACAGCAAAAGCACAATTCCGCTTTGTCAACCTCATCAATACCATTTTACAAGAAGGATTTCCTTTTACTATCCTCGTCATAACCATTTCCTTTAATCCCTTCTTACAATATCAACCACAATGATTTCAGATAAATTCGCAATTATAGTTGACACAATTTATAGACAAAACATACCTTCTGTAAAATAAAGCTTGTCTTATTAACTATACATCTTTCATCAAACATCACACAATAGCATATCAATTTTCGAGAAACCTACATTGATTGCGTGTGTGTGTGTTGTGTGTGTGTGTGGGGGTGTGTGTGTGTGTGTGTGTGTGTGTGTGTGTGTATTACCCATCGCAACATATTCCTTATTCAACATCTAAGTAAAACTATTGAATGAAGGAACAACATCATTCATCTTATCCAACTGTTAATTTCAAACGGAATACATCACATTCACGACAATAAATACCTCCCCCCGTTATAAACGACTGTAGATTTGGGGTTTGGGGAATTCTGCAACTATCAAAAGATTGTTTATTTTCCAATACATGAATTATATTAAACCTCCTATCTCCCTATCTCCACAAGCTTAAACCAATACATACCTTTACAAGGCAAAAAAACATGTCAACAGTGTCAGCTAAAATTCACCCCGCGATTTCCCAAACAGGTGAGCGATTTCTGTTCACGCAAACGCGCACGCACAACCTCTACTGGGTTTTCTTATTTTCTTTTGGCCCAAGCTCTAATTGTCTGGGACAAAAAGCCTTTTGTTAGAATTGTGGAATATCTGATGGAATAGGATTAGGGCACAGTGTGTAACTTACCCCTTCTTTATAAATAGCTGTATTGTTTTTCCCCGTTTGTGTCTTCTTTTTGATAGACGGGAGGGAAGTAATAATTTTCCAACTTAGGTAGCTTTTTCTTTCTTTACATTTAATGACTGGAGGCTTAAGACATGATATTTATGATTTGCGAGATGTTGGACTAATGTTCATAATTAAAAAATTTATTGATCTACAGTTCCTTGAAAAACACTAAATTTGTTTCCTCGCGTCATGTTCTAAAACTAATATTAAAAATTATATGGAAGGAGAAAAGAAATCACTTATAATTAAAGAGGAAAAATGTCAAGAACAATCTTGCTCAGAATACAACGCATACATGGAGGTACTTTTAAAAAACAGTCAAAATGAACAGAGATAACACGCAGTTGCATCAGGTGGCTTGGTCGTCGTGGGCCCGTTCATGGATTCCCCGGTCCAGGGCACTGAAAAGGGGTTTAACCAACGGGGGGCACGTGAGCTGGAAAATCGTAGTATGTTTCCCTGTTGCCCTGTCGCGTCGGGAGGGCCGCTTTGGGGTCTCCCACACCAGACTCCTCACGTGCCGTCCAATGTTTCCTGCAAGCAGGCTAGAGCCCCTTTTGAAGGTGAATTTTGTCATGGAGGTGTGTCAAAGTCTTATGTTATCATTGTCAATGAAACTGTGTTTTTGACTTCAAGAGGTCAGACGTGTTTTTTGCATTGAACAGCTGTCTGTTCACTTCTAATTTCTTCTCCAGAACTTTTGTTTTCTTTGCTAATAACTAACTTCACTTTGGTGTTTTTTCCGCTATTGATTTAATTGTCTGTACAAAATTCTTATGACTTTTTTTTGCCTCTTCTACCCTTTAAGTCATTGACTCCACAATGTACTACAACACAGTCAGGCATTTCCTCTGTATCATCTCTTCTAGGCATTGTTTGACAGCTGTACACTGTGCTGTTTAAGCTTGGAGACCTTGAAATTTATAGGAAATACCCAAGTCTTTTTTTCCTTGAACTCGTTTGCAACAGAATCATGGATGACAAGTACTGTTGGGTAGTCCTGGCCTTCGTCTACTTTTACTTTTGTTTTTCTAGATTCAATGTGATCTTTTCTATTTCCTCTCTGGCACTTTGACGTCATCCTTCCTTGCGTAATTCGACCTTCCGTCCTGTTGAGTGATAGGATGACGTCATTATTTGCTTTTGGTCTGTTCTTAGGCAAAGATTTTGACCAATTTTACTATGATTGCTTTATTTTTTGCAGACGGGGGTAATGGGGTGTTTTGTGTGTGTGTGTGTGTGTGTGTGTGTGTGTGTGTGTGTGTGTGGTGTGTGTGGTGTGCGTGTGTGTGTGGTGTGTGTGTGCGCGGTGTGTGGTGTGTGTGTGTGTGTGTGTGTGTGTGTGTGGTGGTGTGTTGTGTGTGGTGTGGTGTGTTGTGTGTGTGTGGGGTGTGTGTGTGTGTGTGTGCGTGCGTGCGGCGATGCGTGCGTGCATGCGTGCGTGCGTTGTGTGCTGTGCGCATGTGTGTGTGGGGTGTGTGGTGTGTGTGCTTACGACTTAAATGACATTCTTTGGGGGCAGAATTTGTCCTCATCGCCATCCTCACCTTCAGCACCCCCCTCTCCCTCTCTAACATGTCCGATGACCATGAAATGAAACATGCCAGCCAGTTTCATGCCTTGCACAGAGAGGGATGCCATGAGGAAGAAAGAAGAAAAATAAAAAGGATGAAAAGAATAAAAAGAAAAAAGGGGGAAAAAGAAAAGGAAGAAAAAAAGAACAGACAGAGAGAAAGGTAAGCAAGTAATTTAAAATTTAAATTTTAAAGAAAGAAAAAAAAAAGAAAGAAAAAAAAGAATTAAAAAAAAAAAAGAAAGAAAGAAATAAGAAAAAGAAAAAAAAAAATTTTTTAAAAAAAAAAATTAGAAAATAAAAAGCGAAAGATAGAAAGAAAGAAAGAAAAAAAAGAAAGAAAAAAAGGGAAAGAAAAGAAAAAAGAAAATTGAGAAAGAAAAAAGAAAGAAAAGGAAGAAAATCAATAAAACCCCAAAACCCCCAAGAAACCCCCTCTTGGGGGCGAAAAAGGCAGCCTTTTTCCCCACCCCCCGTAACCCCCCCCCCCAACCCCCCCCTCCCCCAACTTCCTCCCCTTTTCCCCCGTACCCCCCCCCCCCCCAACCCCCTCCCCCCTTTCACAGCCAGCGCACACGAAAAAAACCAGTTGCCTCCCTTGGGGCTGCCCGTTAGGCACACAGGGTTGCATCCCCTTGGCTTGACCCGGGAAAAATTTGCGGATTTTAAATGATGTCATTTGGGGCCCCTTGTCAACCGCCCCACTGCCCCCTCCCCCGGCCATCGGGGGGTTCGGGAATGGGAATGGGAGGCGCAGGAGGCTTCTTGCCCTTCTGGGGGATCGGGAAAAGGGGGCGTGTGGGGATTTTCTTGCTCGGAAAAATGGGGCACAAAGCGCACGGCTGGGCCACAGACATTACCCCTGGAGAGAAGAAAAGCGGGGCCCGGCATCTTTAACATACTAAAATTTTCATGCCCCCGCGCGTGCATTATTCCCAAATCACGCTCAGGGCACACGAAACGCACACACACACACACAAACACACAAACAACCCCAACACACACACACCATCCCCACAAAACACACAAAACACACCACACACACCCCAACCCCCACACACAAAACCCAACCCCCGCGCCCCGCCGCGCGCCCCGCGCGCACGCACCATTTACGCATGCCCAAAACACCCAGACAAAATTTCCCAATTTAAAGGGAAGAAACCCTTTGTCTTGGGTATTGTTAGGGGGTTAAAAGGACATTTTAAAAAAATTTAAACCGGGGCATCCCCGCCTATGGTAGGAAATTTATTACTTCATGGGACGGAGAAGAGAGAGAGAGGAGGAGGAGAGGAGGAAGGGGGAGAGAGAGAAAGGGAAGAAACGGGACAGACAGCCAGACAAGAGACAGACAGAGGGAGAGGGGAGAGGGGAGAGAGGAAAAGGGAGAGAGAGGAGGGGGGGGAAGAGAGGGGGGGAGAGAGAAGAGGAGAGAGAGAGAAGGACAGTTAGACAGACACAGAAAGAGAGAGAGAAGAGAGAAGAAGAGAGGAGAGAGGAAAGAGGAGAGAGAGAGAAAAAGAGAGGGGTTTGGGTGTTGGTTGTATGTTGGGGGCCCTAAGAATTGCGGGGTTTCCCCCATTTACCCCCTTTTTTTTTCCCATGGTCTTTTTTCGTGTTCCCTTGCTTTTGAAATATGACGCCAGTTTTTGCGGTGAATTTTAAATAGAGCTTAAACTTTCACCCTTTTGGGCCGGTTTTTTTCTGTTTTTTTAATACCCCTCACATTTAAAACGGCCCAAGTTATATTTTTTGGGGATTACTTAAATTTTGGTTTATATAATGTGTAGGTGTGGTTTTCTTTTTTGGGGTTAAAACCCCTGCGGGGGAAAAGGTTTTTTTATTTTGGGGGGGGGACCCCCCCTTTTCCCCTTCCCCTTCCTCCTCCCCCTCCTTTTCCTCCTCCTTCCTTACCCTCCTCTTCCCCCCTCCTCCCCCACCTCCTCAATAACTTCAAATCGTCGTCGTTTCGTCGACTTTCGTCTTCTGTTCTTCCTTTTTTTATTTTTTTCTTTTTGTCGCTTTTTTCTTTCTTTTTTCTTTTTTTTCCTTTCTTTTTCTTTTTTTCCCTTTTTTCTTTTTTTCTTTTTCCTTTTCCGGGCCTTTATAAGAACCCAGCGCAGAAAGCGCGCAGTAGCGGGTTGTAGAAATTGAAGAAGTTGTAATTTTTGGAAAAATTTGGGAATTAGTTTTGTTGTCGTCTTTCGCCGTCATCGTTGCCCAACATCTTTAACTAATATTGAAATTTTAATAATAACCTTCATCATAATCACTTTAAAACATCTTAATCTTCATCATAACTCATTTGCCCGGTTTTCTTTTTATCATCATCATCATCTTCTCATTCAATCATCCCTTCATCCCCATCATTCTTAATCATCTTCATCACAGTGATAACCCAAAAACCAAATTTCCCGGTTTTCCGGCAAAAATTTACTGGGGGCCAAAAAACCAAGAATATTTTCCTTTCCAAAAAACTAGGCTGTAGAAACTCCCCCCCCCCCCCCTTCCGGGAAATGCGGCCGTCTTTTTAAAAAAACGAGTTAAAGCCCCTTTAAACCTTTTTGGGCCATTTAGGTATCCTTTGTCTGCTTTCTCATCGGAAACCCAAATTCCCCGGGACCTATCCCCCCCCCCCCCCCCCCCCCCCCCCCCCTTTCCTCCGAGTCGCAAAGTTCGGGAAGATTTCTTTTGGGTTTTCGGGCGTGATGACAAGATTTTCATCTCAGAAAAATAAAAGATGGGGGGATGGGGGGGGGGGGAGAGAGGGGAAGGGAGGGGAGGGGGGGACAAGGACGGGGGCGTGCAAAAGGGGGAAAATGGTGGACATGCAGGTGGAGGGTGGGGGGGAGGGAGAGGGGTGGGGGGGGGGGGGGGGGGCCAAAACCCCCCCCCAAAAACCAAAGTTTGGGTCCAAATTTCCCCTACAAATCGCAGATTAGTTTTCCCTTTTTGGAAAGTCCTGCTGGTCAGGGTTCTCCCCCAAAGGGCAATTTTTGGGGCCTTCCCCAAAACCCCCTCTCTGTTGCCCGAGCGAGGGAGTGAGAAAAACGCCCTGCCCTTGATGGGCGGGGATAGGGAGGAGAGAGGGGGAAAAGAGAGATTTTTTCCCCCCCTTAAAAGGGAAAATTAATAAATGTTAGCGGAAAATTTTCCGGGGGGGGGGGGGGGGGGGGGGGGAAGAGAGAAAGAAGAGAGAAGAAAAGAGAGAGGGGAAAAGGAAGGGGGGGGAAAAGAGAGAAAGACCAGAAAAAAACAAAAACAGACAGAGACAGACAGAGACAGACAGACAATAAGGGGGACAAAGGAGAGAGACAGACAAAAACGAGGGAGGGGGAGAAGAGGGGAGGGGGAGAGTTTTAGAAGAGGGAGAGAGAGAGGGGGGGGAGAGGAGAGATAAGACAACAGAAACGGGACAGACGGGAACAAAAAAAGACAGACAGACGGGAAAGACAGACAGACAGAAAGTTTAGACAGACAAAACAGAGAGAGGGGGGAAAAGAGAGAGGAGGAAAAAAAAGGAGAGAGGAAGGGGAGAGGGAGGAGGGGGAGGGCCTAAACCCCCCCCCCCCCCAAACCCCCCCCTTTCCCCTCCGCCCCTCTCTCCCCTTTCCTCCGCTCCGCCTTTAATTTCTTTGGAACCCCACCCCAAACCCCCCCCCCATTCCCGGCGACCCTCCCCCCCCCCCCTTCATGCTCCGCACCCCCCCCCCCCCCCCCCCCCCCCGTTTCCCCCCGGCCCACACCCCCCAAAAAACCCAACCCCCAAAAACCCTAACCACATCCCCCCCACCCCCACCCCCCGTCCCCTTCCTTCTTGCAGAATGGTTTTGTGGGGCCCGATGCTAAATTAAAGGGAGCCCAGTTTAAAAATTTCAAATAAAACTCGTTCACAAAGGGGAAAGCAACGGGGGGGGAAAGGGAGAGAGAGAGAGAGAGAGAGAGAGGAGAGGAAAGAGGGGAAGAGGGGAGAGGGGGGGGAGATGGGGGGAGAAGGGGGAAAGGGGGGAGAGGGGAGAGAGAGAGAAAGAAAAAAAAAGGGGGAGAGAGAGAAAAGAGAAGGAGGGGGGGAAGGGGGAAAGAGAGAAGGGGGAAAAAGGAGAGGGGGGAAAAAAGAGAGAGAAAAGAGAGAGAAGAAAAGAGAGAGAGAGAGAGAGAGAAAAAAGGAGAGAGAGAGGGGAAAAGAGAAAGGGGAAAAGAAAAAGAGAGGGAAGGGGAAAAGGAAGAGAGGGGAGAAAAGAGAGAGAAAGGGAGTGGCGGGTGGGTTTTGGGGGAAAGCAGAAAACACGAAGGGGGGGGGAAAGGAGGGGGGGGGGGGGTTTGGGGGAGGAAGGATGTGGGGTGGGGGGGGAGGGGGGGGGTAAATTTGGATCGAGGGGGGGGCGGGAGGGAGGGGTGTTTTTGGCAAACCAGTAAAACCCGGCTTTTTAAAAGCTGGGGTTCTGCATTTTTAAAGGAAAAAGCGAAAACCTTTTTAAAAAAAGGGTTTTCCTTCTTAAACCAAACCCACAAAAAGGTTTCACATGACGAAGCCCGGCGACCCCCCACACCCCACACACCCACAAAACCCACAAAAACCCCCACCCCAAAAACACCCCCAAACAAAAACACACACACACACACACCCCCCAACACACAAAACCAACACACACCAAAACACACACACACCCCAAAACACACACAAAACAGGGCACAATCAAAAGCACACCGCCACCCCAACACCGGTTATAAGATAAAAAGCAGATAAGTCCCCACGCATAGTACAACACCAAGAGGGGGAGGGGGGGGGGGACAATTAGTGTTCCCCTCTCTCTCTTTCTCCCTTCCCCTTTTCTCTCTTTTATCGCTCCTCTCTCTAAAAACCCCCCCCCCCAACACACACCCCACACACACACCCCCAACCCCACCACACACTACCAACACACCAACACACACACACACACCACCACCCACACACACCCACCACCACACAAATTTACCCACCCCCCCAAAACCCCAAAAACAACCCACACCCACACGCACCCAAAACCAAACACCCCGCGCACCGACAACAACACCCACCCCCCCCACCTCTCCGAAACCCCCAAGCACCGCACCACCAACCACCACCACCACCACAAAACACACACACACACACGAAACCACGCACCAAACCACGCACCACCAAAAACCACCACCACACACACACACACACCCCCATAAAACGCACAACAACACAACCAAACAAAAACACAAAAAAACACACCCCCACCCCAAACACACACAAAAAACAACACAACACACACACCAACACACACACACACAAAAACCCCACCCCACACACACACACCCCAAAATACCCCAAACTCAAACACCCCCACACACACAAAACCACACACACACACACCACACAAAAACACCCCCCTCACACTCAACCCCAACACACCACACACAAAAACAATCACCACAAAACAACACACAAATACCCACACACACACACACCACCACACCCCACCACCCACCACAAACAAAAACACAAAAAACCCACACCAAAAACCACACAAAAACAAAAACCACAACACCACAACAAAACACACACACACACACACCCCCACACACCCCCACACACACACACCCACCACAAAAAACCACCCACACACAAAAACACACGGGAAAAACGTGGATATCAAAATTTGGGGGGCCCTTGTAATAGATTTTTGTGTATATTTAGGGGTGTGGAATAAAAAAGGGATGACCCCAAAATTTCAGTGAAATAGATTTCAGGGGTTGAATGGGGTTTGGGGGCCAAACAAAAAGAAAACTAATTTCATGAAATTAGTTTTTCTTTTTATATAGGGACGGGGGGTTTTTAAAAAAAAATGCCCCCCCATCAATTTTCAGTGTAAAGATTTCAGTGGGGGTTGGGACGGGGGGCAAAAAAAGATGACACTCAATTTCAGGGTTGTTTAAATTTAAATGTTGGGTGGGGGCAAAACAAGGGGGCACTAAATTTCCCGAGAAAACGGGGGCCCGGGGAAAATTCAAAAAGTTTTCCGAAAGGCGGGGGCACCGCGGGAAACTTTTTTTTGGAAAAGTACTTAGGGGTTTTAAATTTTTTTCCGAATTTCCAACACCCCAAAAACTTTCCCACCGGCAAATTTACCCTTTTGGGCCCCCCCCTCCCCACCCCCCCCCCCAACTTCCCCCTCCCTCCTAACCCCCCACCCCCTCCCCCCACCTTTACCCCACTTCCCTTTCCTTTAGGGGGCGTTTTTCTGCCCCGGGGGAACCCGGGGGTCCTGGTCTTTGGGCCGCTCAGCCTCTCCCCTTCGTGCCCCCTCGCTCTATAAACCCTTTTCCTCTCTCTCCTCCCCTTCCCCTCTTCTCTCCCTCCCCCTCTTCTTTCTTCTTCTTCTTCGTCTTCTTCTTTTTCTTCTTTTTTCCCTTTATTCTTCCATTTCCCCTTCTTTTTCTTCTTCTTTCCCTCTTCTAATTTTTTCTTTCTTCCCCCCTTCTCGATCAAAAAAAGCTTAGGGTTTGGGGACACTAAACATGTTGGTTATTACTCGAAGAGGAAGAAATCATGGGGAAACCCTTTTTTAATGATCCCAAAATTTAAAGGGGGGTTAAAAAAAAAACCAAAAAGGGAAAAAAGGGGTTTTTTTTAGGTTTTTTTAAAAAAAAAATTTTGTTTTTTTCCAAAAAAATTTTTTAAAAAAAATTTTTTTTTAAAAGGGGGTTTTTTTTTTTAAAAAAAAAAAAAATAAAACCAAAGGGAATTAAGGGGGGTTTTTCCCTTTTTTAAAAGGGTTTTTTTTTTTTAAAAAAATTTTAAAAAAAAAAAATTTTTAAAAAGGGGGGGGGGGGGGAAAAAAAACCCCTTTTTTTTGGGGGGTTTTTTAAAAACCCCAATTTTTTTAAAATTTTTTTTTTTTTCCAAAAAAAAATTTTTTTTTTTAAATTTTTTTTTTTAAGGGAAAAATTTTGGAAATTTTAAAAAATTTAAAAATTTAACCTTTTTTTTTTGGGGGGGGGAAAAAATTTTTTTTTTTTTTGGGGGGGTTTTAAAGGGTTTTTTTTAAAAATTTTTTGGGGTTTTTTTTTTTTTTAAACCCTTTTTTTTGGGGTTTTTTTTTTTTTTTTTAAAAAAAAATTTTTTTTTTTTTTGGGGGGGGTTTTTTTTTAAAAAAAAGGGAAAAAGGTTTTTTTTTTGGGAAAAATTTTTAAAAAAAGGAAATTTTTTTTAAAAAAAGGGGGGGAAAAAAAAAAAAAGGGGGGAAAAAAATTTTTTTTGGGGGGGGGAAAAAAGGGTTTTTTTCCCCCAAAAAAAATTTTGGGGGGGGTTTTTTTTTAAAAAAAATTTTTTTGGGGAAAAAAAAGGGGGGGAAAAAATTTTTAAATTTTTTTTTTTAAAAACCGGGGGGGGGTTTTTTTTTGGGGGGGTTTTTTAAATTTTTTTTTTTTTAAAAGGGGGTTTTTTGGGCCCCCCCCTTGGAAAAAACAATTTAAGTTTTTTTGGGTTCCCCCCTTTCCCCCCGGGGGGAATTAAAAAAAATTTTTGGGGTTTTTTAAAAGGGGGTTAAAAAAATTTTTTTTAAAAAAAAAAAAAAAAGGGGGTTGTTTTTTAAAAAAAAAAAATTAAAGGGGGCAAAAAAAAATTTAAAAAAAAAAAAAATTAAAAAAAAAATTTTTTTTTTTAAAAAAAAATTTTTTAAAAAAGGTTTTTAAAAAAAAAAAATTTAAAATTTTTTTTTTGGGGGGAAAAAATTTTTTTCCCCGGAAAAATTAAAACCCTTTTTTTTTTTTTTCCCCCTTTTTTAAAAAAAAATTTTCCCCCAAAAGGGGAAAAAAATTTTGGTTTTTTTCCCTTAAGAATTTTTTTTTCCCCCCCCCCCCCCCCCCCCCCCCCCCCCCCTTTGGAAAACCCCCCGGGAAAAATTTTTTGGTTTAAAAAATTTTTTTTTCCCCCCCCCCCCCCCCCCCCCCCCCCCCCCCCAAACCCAAAAACCCCCCCCTTTTTTTCCCAAAACCCCTTTTTTTTTCCCCCAAAATAAATTCCCTAAATTCCCCAAAAAAAAATAAAAAAAAATTTTTTTTTTTTTCTAAACCCCACTTTTTCCACCCCTACTAAAACCCCCCCCCCCCCCCCCCAAAAAAAAAAAAAAAACCCAATACAAAAAAAACCCCCCCCCCCCCCCAAAAAAAAAAAAATACTATTTTAAAAAACCCCCCCAAAAAATTTTTTTAAAAAAAATAACCCCTACAAAAACCCCCCCCACCCAAAAATACTACTACTTCCCCAAAAAAAAACCCCCCCCCCCCCCCAAAAAATTTTTACTACTACTAAACCCCCCAAAAAAATTTTTTTTTTAAAAAAAAAAAAACCCTCCCACTACTACATTTTACTTTTAAAAAAAAACCCCCCCCCAAAAAATTTTTTTACCACCAAATAATAACCCCCCTTTTTTTTTTAAAAAAAAAAAAATTTCCCCCCCCAAAACCCTTACTACTTCCCCCCCCTTTTTTTAAAAAAAACCCCACCAAACCCCATTTTTTTCCCCCACTTTTCCCCCCCCCCCCCTTTTTTTTTTTCCCCCCCCCAAAAAAAATTTTTTTTTTTTTTTTTTTTTTTTTTTTTCCCCCCTTTAAATTTCCCCCTTTCCTTTTAAAAAAACCCCACCCCCTTTTTTTTTTTTTTACCCAAAATTTCCCTTTTTTCCCCCCAAAAAAAAAATTTAAATTCTACCACCACCACCCCCCCCCCCCCAAAAAAAATTTTTAAAAAAAAACCCCCCCCCCCTTTTAATATTTTTAAAAAGGGGGGTTTTTCCCCTTTCCCCCCTTTTCTTATTGGGGGGTTTTTTTAAAAAAAACCCCCCTTTTTTAAAAAAAAAGTTTATTTTTAAAGGGGGGGGTTTTTTGGGGGGGGGGAAAAGGGGGGGAAAAAAAGGGGGGGGGAAAAAAGGGGGCCCCCAAAATTTTTTAGTAAAAAGGGGCCCCTTTTTTTTTTTTGGGGTAGGTTTTTTTGGGGTTTTTTTTTAAAAAATTTTTTTAAAAAAATTTTTTTTTTTAAAAATTAAAATTTTTTTTTTCTTTTTTTTAAAAGGGGGGGGGGTTTTTTTTTTTTAAAAAAAATTTTTTAAAAAAAAAAATTTTTAAAGGAAAAAACCCTTTTCCCCCTTTTTTTTTCCCCCCTTTTTTTTTTTCCCCCCAGGGGGAAATTGGGGGAAAAAAAAGGGGGGGGGAAAAAAAAATTTAAAAAAAAAAAAAAAAACCCCCCCCAAAAAAAGGGGCCCGGGGAAAAAAAAAAGAAAAAAAAAATTTTTAAAGGGGGAAAAAAAAAAGACAAAAAAAAAAAAAAAGGGGGAGAGAGGAGAGAAAAAAAAGAAAAAATTTAAAAAAAAAAAAAAAGGGGGGGAAAACAGACCCCAGACAGACAAAAAAAACAAAAACCCCAAAAAAAAAAAAGGGGGGGGGGGGAAAGGAAAAAAAGGGGGAAAAAAAAGGGGGAAAAGAAAAAAAAAAAGAAGAAGGGAAAAAAAAAAACAAAAAAAAAAAAAGGGGAAAAAACCCCCAAAAAAAAAAAAAGGGGGGGGGGAAAAAAAAAGGGAAAAAAAAAAAAAAAAACCCCAAAAAAAAAAACCCCCCCCCGAAAAGGGGCCCCCCCCAAAACAAAACCCAAAAAAAAAACCCCCCCCCCAAAAAAAAAAAAACCCCCCAAAAAAAAAAAAAAAATTTTTTTTTAAAAAAAATTTTTTTGCAAACCGGGAAAAAACCCCCCGGTTTTTTTTTTTGGGGGTTTTTTAAAAAATTAAAAAAAACCCCCCGGGGGGTTTTTTAAAAAAAAAAAAGGGTTTTTTTTTTGGGGAATTTTTTTTTTTAAAAAAAAATTTTTTTTTTTTTTCTCCTCTTTTTTCTTTTTTTTTTTTTATCCCCCTTTTTTTTTTTTTCCCCCGGGTTTTTTAAAATTTTTAAATTTTCCTAAAAAAAATTTAAAGGAATTTTCCAAAATTGGTTTGGAAAAAAATTTTTTTTAAATTTTCCCGGAAAATTAAAAAAATTTTCCCCCCCAAAAAATTTTTTGGGAAAAAAAAAAAATTTTTTTTTTTTTAATTTTTTAAAAAAAAAGGGGGTTAAAATTTTTGAATTTAAACCCTTTTTTTTTTTTCCCCTTTTTAAAAATTTTAAAAATTTTTTTTTTTAAAACTTTTTTTTCCCAAAAAAAATTAAAAAAGGGGGAAAAAAAAAGGGGGTTTTAAAAAAAAAAGTTTGGGAAATTTTT
>CM031628.1:50698598-50703598 GCA_018398815.1 Conus ventricosus | reverse complement strand
TTTCTCTAGTGGCCAACATGCCTTCCTCCAGGGGCCAACATGCCTTCCTCCAGGGGCCAACATGCCCTCCTCCAAGGGTCAACATGCCTTCCTCCGGGGCCAACATGCCTTCCTCTAAGGGCCAACATACCTTCTCCAGGGCCAACATGCCTTCCTCCAGGGCCAACATGCCTTCTCCAGGGGCCAACATGCCTTCCTCCAGGCGCCAACATACCTTCCTCCAGGGACCAACATGCCTTCCTCCAAGGGCCAACATGCCTTCCACTATTGGCCAACATACCCCCTTTCCAGGGGCCAACATCCTTCCTCCAGTGGCCAACATGCGTCCTCCAGGGGCCAACATACCTTCCTCCAGGGGCCAACATACCTTCCTCCAGGGGCCAACATGCCTTCCTCTAGTGGTCAACATGCCTTCCTCTAGGGCCAACATGCCTTCCTCCAAGGGCCAACATGCCTTCCTCCAGGGCCAACATGCCTTCCTCTAAGGGCCAACATGCCTTCCTCTAGTGGCAACATGCCTTCCTCCAGGGGCCAACATGCCTTCCCCCAGGGGCCAACATGCTTCCTCCAATGGTCCAAAACAAATGATCCTAAATTCTTTTAGATGGAGGAGGTGGAGGGGGGGGGGGGGGGGGGGGGGGGTAGCAAATACCCTTACCTCGGCCCGCAGACTCTTCCTCGACAGTGTCTTAGGGAAATGTGATACAGGGGCCAACATTCCTTCCTCCAGGGGCCAACATGCCTTCCTCCAGGGCCAACATGCCTTCCTCTAAGGGCCAACATGCCTTCTTCTAAGGGTCAACATGCCTTCCTCTAAGGACCAACATGCCTTCCTCCAAGGGCCAACATGCTTCCTCCAGGGGCCAACATGCCTTCCTCTAAGGGCCAACATACCTTCCTCTAAGGACCAACATGCCTTCCTCCAGGGGCCAACATGCCTTCCTCCAAGGGTCAACATGCCTTCCTCTACGGGCCAACATGCCTTCCTCTAAAGACCAACATGCCTTCCTCCAGGGGCCAACATGCCTTCCTCTAAGGGCCAACATGCTTTCCTCCAGGGGCCAACATGCTTTTCTCCAGGGGCCAACATACCTTCCTCTAGTGGTCAACATGCCTTCTTCCAGGGTCCAACATGCCTTCCTCTAAGGGCCAACATGCCTCTTTCCAGGGGCCAACATGCCTTCCTCCAGGGGCCAACATGCCTTCTTCCAGGGCCAACATGCCTTCCTCCAGGGCCAACATGCCTTCCTCTAAGGGCCAACATGCCTTCCTCCAGGGCCAACATGCCTTCCTCCGGGGGCCAACATGCCTTCCTCCAGGGTGAACATGCCTTCCTCTAAGGGCCAACATGCCTTCCTCTAAGGGCCAACATGCCTTCCTCCAGGGGCCAACATGCCTTCCTCAAGGGCCAACATGCCTTCCTCTAAGGGCAACATACCTTCCTCCAGGGGCCAACATGCCTTCCTCTAAGGACCAACACGCCTTCCTCTAAGGGTCAACACGCCTACCTCCATGGGTCAACATGCCTTCCTCTAAGGGCCAACATGCCTTCCTCTAAGGGCCAACATGCCTTCCTCCAGGGGGCCAACATGCCTTCCACTAAGGGCCAACATGCCTTCCTCCAGGGCCAACATGCCTTCCTCCAAGGCCAACATGCCTTCCTCTAGTGGCCAACATGCCTTCCTCCAGGGGCCAACATGCCTTCCTCCAGGGGCCAACATGCCTTCCTCTAAGGGCCAACATGCCTTTCTCTAGTGGCCAACATGCCTTCCTCAGGGCCAACATGCCTTCCTCCAGGGGCCAACATGCCCTCCTCCAAGGGTCAACATGCCTTCCTCCAGGGGCCAACATGCCTTCCTCTAAGGGCCAACATACCTTCCTCCAGGGGCTAACATGCCTTCCTCCAGGGGCCAACATGCCTTCCTCCAGGGGCCAACATGCCTTCCTCCAGGGGCCAACATACCTTCCTCCAGGGACCAACATGCCTTCCTCCAAGGGCCAACATGCCTTCCACTATTGGCCAACATACCTTCCTCCAGGGGCCAACATCCTTCCTCCAGTGGCCAACATGCCTTCCTCCAGGGCCAACATACCTTCCTCCAGGGGCCAACATACCTTCCTCCAGGGGCCAACATGCCTTCCTCTAGTGGCCAACATGCCTTCCTCTAGGGGCCACCATGCCTTCCTCTAACGGCCAACATGCCTTCCTCTAAGGGCCAACATGCCTTCCTCTAAGGGCCAACATGCCTTCCTCTAGTGGCCAACATGCCATCCTCCAAGGGCCAACATGCCTTCCTCCAGGGTCGACATGCCTTCCTCCAAGGGTCAACATGCCTTCCTCCAGGGGCCAACATGCCTTCCTCTAAGGGCCAACATGCCTTCCTCCAGGGCCAACATGCCTTCCTCTAAGGGTCAACATGCCTTCCTCCAGGGCCAACATGCCTTCCTCCAGGGGCCAACATGCCTTCGTCTAGTGGCAACATGCCTTTCTCCAGGGGCCAACATGCCTTCGTTCAGGGCCAACATACCTTCCTCCAGGGGCCAACATACCTTCCTCCAGGGTCCAACATGCTTCCTCTAGTGGCCAACATACCTTCCTCCAGGGGCCAACATGCCTTCCTCTAGTGGCCAACATGCCTTCCTCCAGGTCCAACATACCTTCCTCCAGGGGCCAACATACCTTCCTCCAGGGGCCAACATGCCTTCCTCTAGTGGCCAAATGCCTTCCTCCAGGGGCCAACATGTCTTCCTCTAGTGGCCAACATGCCTTCCTCCAGGGGCCAACATGCCTTCCTCCAGGACAAACATACCTTCCTGCAGGGCCAACATGCCTTCCTCTAGTGGCCAACATGCCTTCCTCCAGGGGCCAACATGCCTTCCTAAAGGGGCCAACATACCTTCCTCTAGTGGCCAACATGCCTTCCTCCAGGGGCCAACATGCCTTCCTCCAGGGCCAAAGCATGCCTTCCTCTAGTGGCCAACATGCCTTCCTCCAGGGGCCAACATGCCTTCCTCTAAGGGCCAACATGCCTTCCTCCAGGGGCCAACATGCCTTCCTATAGTGGCCAACATGCCTTCCTCCAGGGGCCAACATGCCTTCCTCTAAGCGCCAACATGCCTTCCTCTAAAGACCAACGTGCCTTCCTCCAAGGGCCAACATGCCTTCCTCCAGGGGCCAACATGCTTCCTCTAAGGGCCAACATGCCTTCCTCTAAGGACCAACATGCCTTCCTCCAGGGGCCAACATGCCTTCCTCCAAGGGTCAACATGCCTTCCTCTAAGGGCCAACATGCCTTCCTCTAAGGACCAACATGCCTTCCTCCAGGGGCCAACATGCCTTCATCTAAGGGCCAACATGCCTTCCTCCAGGGGCCAACATGCTTTCCTCTAGGGGCCAACATACCTTCCCTGGTGGTCAAATGCCTTCCTCCAGGGGCCAACATGCCTTCCTCTAAGGGCCAACATGCCTTCCTTCAGGGCCAACATGCCTTCCTGCAGGGGCCAACATGCCTTCCTCCAGGGCCAACATGCCTTCCTCTAATGCCAACATGCCTTCCTCCAGGGGCCAACATGCCTTCCTCCAGGGCCAACATGCCTTCCTCCAGGGGTCAACATGCCTTCCTCTAAGGGCAGCATGCCTTCCTCTAGTGGCCAACATGCCTTCCTCCAGGGGCCATCATGCCTTCCTCTAAGGGCCAACATGCCTTCCCTAAGGGCCAACAACATTCCTCCAGGGGTCAACATGCCTTCCTCTAAGGACCAACATGCCTTCCTCTAAGGGTCAACACGCCTACCTCCATGGGTCAACATGCCTTCCTCTAAGGGCCAACATGCCTTCCTCTAATGGCCAACATGCCTTCCTCTAAGGGCCAACATGCCTTCCTCCAGGGGCCAACATGCCTTCCTCTAAGGGCCAATATGCCTTCCTCTAAGGGCCAACATGCCTTCCTCCAGGGGCCAACATGCCTTCCTCCAAGGGTCAACACGCCTTCCTCCAGGGGCCAACATGCCTTCCTCTAGGGTCAACACGCCTTCCTCCAGGGTCCAACATGCCTTCCTCCAGGGGCCAACATGCCTTCCTCTAAGGCCCAACATGCCTTCCTCTAAGGGCCAACATGCCTTCCTCCAGGGGCAACATGCCTTCTTCCAGGGGCCAACATGCCTTCCTCCAGTGGCCAACATGCCTTCCTCTAAGGGCCAACATGCCTTCCTCCAGGGGTCAACACGCCTACCTCCAGGGGTCAACATGCCTTCCTCTAAGGGCCAACATGCCTTCCTCTAATGGCCAACATGCCTTCCTCTAAGGGCCAACATGCCTTCCTCCGGGGGCCAACATGCCTTCCTCAAAAGGCCAATATGCCTTCCCTAAGGGCCAACATGCCTTCCTCCAGGGGCCAACATGCCTTCCTCCAAGGGTCAACACGCCTTCCCCAGGGGCCAACATGCCTTCCTCTATGGGTCAAAAACGCCTTCCTCCAGGGTCCAACATGCCTTCCTCCAGGGGCCAACATGCCTTCCTCTAAGGCCCAACACCCTTCCTCTAAGGGCCAACATCCCTTTCCCCTCCAGGGGCAACATGCCTTCTTCCAGGGCCAACATGCCTTCCTCCAGTGGCCAACATGCTTCCTCTAAGGGCCAACATGCCTTCCTCCAGGGCCAACATGCCTTCCTCCAGGGGCCAACATGCCTTCCTCCAGGGCCAACATGCCTTCCTCCCAGGGCAACATGCCGTCCTCTAAGGGCCAACATGCCTTCCTCCAGGGCCAACATGCCTTCCTCCAGGGGCCACATGCCTTCCTCTAAGGGCCAACATGCCTTCCTCCAAGGGTCAACATGCCTTCCTCCAGGGTCAACATGCCTTCCTCCAGGGGCCAACATGCCTTCCTCTAAGGGCCAACATGCCTTCCTCTAAGGCCAACATGTCTTCCTCTATGGGCCAACATGCCTTCCTCCAAGGTCAACATGCCTTCCTCCAGGGCCAACATGCCTTCCCTCCAGGG
>CM031628.1:50678598-50688598 GCA_018398815.1 Conus ventricosus | reverse complement strand
TACCAGCAACAGAGAACAGTTATCCAGAGATAGTTCTATTTGATGTTAGAGTCAGACTGTGAAAACTATGCCAGCAACAGAGAGCAGTTATCCAGAGATAGTTCTATTGATGTTAGAGTCAGACTGTGAAAACTATGCCAGCAACAGAGAACAGTTATCCAGAGATAGTTCTATTTGATGTTAGAGTCAGACTGTGAAAACTATGCCAGCAACAGAGAACAGTTATCCAGAGATAGTTCTATTTGATGTTAGAGTCAGACTGTGAAAACTATGCTAGCAACAGAATAGTTATCCAGAGATAGTTCTATTTGATGTTAGAGTCAGACTGTGAAAACTATGCTAGCAACAGAACAGTTATCCAGAGATAGTTCTATTTGATGTTAGAGTCAGACTGTGAAACTATGCCAGCAACAGAGAACAGTTATCCAGAGATAGTTCTATTTGATGTTAGAGTCAGACTGTGAAAACTATGCTAGCAACAGAGAACAGTTATCCAGAGATAGTTCTATTTGATGTTAGAGTCAGACTGTGAAAACTATGCTAGCAACAGAACAGTTATCCAGAGATAGTTCTCTTTGATGTTAGAGTCAGACTGTGAAAACTATGCTGGTAACAGAACAGTTATCCAGAGATAGTTCTATTTGATGTTAGAGTCAGACTGTGAAAACTATGCTAGCAACAGAATAGTTATCCAGAGATAGTTCTATTTGATGTTAGAGTCAGACTGTGAAAACTATGCTAGCAACAGAATAGTTATCCAGAGATAGTTCTATTTGATGTTAGAGTCAGACTGTGAAAAGAACAGTAATAAGAGATATGCGGAGGGGAGATGGGACATCTCTTTCCTCTGCAGTACAGTATGTCATTGATGTAGAATGTAAGCAAAAATGATCCATTGTAGCAGCCTACAAGAAACATGTGGTCAGGTTCCATATGGGTATGCCATGCCGGAGATTGTCATGCTTAGCCTAGTAGTTTTGAGACATGGTTTAGTATTCTGTTTGTTTACCTTTTTCTTATTTATTCCGTTGACCTTAGTATCAATGTGTGTGTGTGTGTGTGTGTGTGTGTGTGTGTGTGTGTGTGTGTGTGTGTGTGTGTGTGTGTGTCCAGACAGAGATAGAGAGACACGTATGTATGTATGCATGTAGTATGTATGTATGTATGTATGTATTAATAGAAAAAGACAAGAAAATGAATTAAATGCAAAAGAAGGAAAATAATTTTTTTAAGAAAGGAGCAAGTGATGGAATTAAAAGAATGAAAGAAAATAAAAACTAAAGAAAGAAAGGGACAACGAGAAAAAAAGAAGAAAAAAAAGAAAAAAGAAGGAAAGTACGACGGCCAGAAGAGGAACAAATCAAAAGTTATGAAAAAAAATAACGGATTGAAGAAGAAGAAGAGAAGAAAGAAGAAGAAGAAGAAGAAAAAGAACAAGAAAAAGAACAAGAAGAAGAACAAGAAAATGAAGGAGGAAGAGGAGGAGGAGGAGAGGGAAAATAAGAGTAAATGGGAAAATGAACGAATGAATTAATGACTGAATGAATGAAAAGAACGGCAGAAAAGGGGAGGGAACGGACGGGTTCACTGAATATTTCAAGGGGCGTAATGCATGTTCGCTCGCAGATTTCCACGCGGGCGCGGCGTCTGTGACCTGTGACCCTTTTCCGCTTCATTAGTTCCCCAGCGTATCGTTCGGCATTACATCACACGTTGATCACGTGTCATGGTGACCTGCACGCGCACCACGCGCTCCACCGCGCGCATGCGCTTGGTATGGTAACGAGGTCTGTTGCTATCAGTCGTTTTAATGTGGGGTTGTGTGGCGTGTCTGTTGCTATCAGTCGTTTTAATGTGGGGTTGTGTGGCGTGTCTGTTGCTATCAGTCGTTTTAATGTGGGGTTGTGTGGCGTGTCTGTGGGAACATTTTGAGGTAGTCGTGTGTTTGGTCATGGCTACGCATGTCGGACTGTTTGGTCAGCATCATTAGTGGAGAATTTGGAAATTAAAGAGAAGAACAAAAAAATAATGAAAGAAAGAAAGAAAAATAGAGCGGTATTGATGTACTATGCATGACGTATTCAAGTACATTGTACATTTTTATGTATTAAGAATTATTTCAGTACCTATCTATACGTCCTGATTTATTTACACATTAAATATATATATATATATATATATATATATAATATATATAGAGAGAGAGAGAGAGAGGGGAGAGAGAGAGAGAGAGAGAGAGAGAGAATGAATAATACACAATGTACATGTTGCCCTTTATTCGTGAATTAGTTTTTATAATTATGAGTCGTTCAGGTGTAAATGATGTTATTTGGGGGCAGATAGATTGTTAGCTGGGCTACAAACGACATCATTGGAAAGAAGAGACTGCATGAGCGGCGGATTGAAAGGAGAGAGAAAGGGGGGGGGGATACAGGCGACGGGAAAGGGGGGGGGGGGGCGGTAGGGCTCCGACATCAAATGTGTATCCACTCTCTTGAAGTCTGATTTCTTTAGCCTCGTTTAACAAGCAATTAAAACGGCGCCCTACCCCCCAAAATAATAACAACAACAGCAACAACAACAGTAATGATAATAGTAACGATGATGATGAGGATGAGGATGATAATGATTATGATAATGTTGATGATAATAATAATAATAACAATAATAATAACAACAATAACACTGACAGTAATAATAAATGATGATGATGACCATGAGGAGGAGGAGGAGGAGGAGGAGGAGGGAGGAGGAGGATTTTGGTTTAAAAATGTCTTTATTTAAAAAAAATGATCTGCCTATGTTGCCTAACCCAGTAGACCAGTTATTGCCTCCCTTTCCTTCCCTTCTAACACAGCATAATAATCCTCAAACGGTAGGAGAGTAGAGAGGCAGCATGTGCATGCGTGCATGCGTGCGTGCGTTCGTGCTTGTGTGTGTGTGTGGTGTGTGTGTGTGTGTGTGTGTGTGTGTGTTGTGTGTGTGTGTGTGTGTGTGCTGGGGCAGAGAGAAGGGCAGATGTGTAAGGGGGGGGGTGTGGGTTGGGGTTCAAACGAGGGTCACTTATTAACAAGTGTCAAAAACTTTATCACAAACAAGTGTTTTACGAGCGTTTAAGCTGTGCCACATTTGCTATCACTTCACACACAAACGCCTGGAAACGCCGCAATAGCATGGTGAACAACTGCACACGCCAGTGCCTGCGCCATTTTGGACATTGTTAGTGTGTAATTGTGTGCGTCGTTCTATCGCCTGGTCACAACGATTTTATGATAATTGATGTAATTAGGCATGGTGCCCACATTATGGAAATACGTCTGCTTCGTTAACACTGGGACGAGAAGAGAGAGAGAGAGAGAGAGAGAGAGAGAGTAAAATTTGCCATACCCCTTTAGAAAGGGCCTTTACTCTATAATTTATAGCTGGAAATTGACATTGGTATTCAGCATGTTACAAACATGATTTACTCTTTGAATGATTTGAACAAGCCTTTCGCTGATATGTTTTCAAACCGACTTCATTTAGTGATGACCTTAAAGAAGTTTATTTAAACAGACATGGGTTGTTCACATACTCTGGGCGGTGAATGATTCCCCAAAATCTCTCAGCTCTGAAAACAACAGAGCTCAAACAACTCGTCTTTGATTTACTTTTCGACGTCATGGACAGGCCAAATTTTCCATCACAAATAAATAGCGAAAATAAATATAGTGATTATAATCTTTGTAGATATTTGTTTGTTTTGTTAGCATATAAAGAGAAATAGCACGGAACTGAAATATACTCAGAGGCATAAAAACGCGAAAACAAACTGTATAGAAATTTTGATGTAATTTGGCTACCGATTCCTTTGAACTGGTAATAGAAGTGAGAAAAAGCAATCGAACACCGCAAAAGTGTCCTTTCAAAGTTCATTCTGGTAGAAAATAAGGTCACATGAACTTGACCTTGACCCTGTGTTAACCCGCAGAATGTCAGTATCTGGTGTGACCACCTCGAGCATTGATCACAGCTGTGCACCTGCGGTACATCGAGCGCACCAGAGTGTTGGTCTGCCTCTGGGGGACTTGCCACCACACCTGGCCCACAGCGACAGCAAGCTGAGCTGCTGTCTGGGGTCTGGGGTTGAGCTGGTTCAACTGCCTCTGAAGGGCATCCCAGAAATGCTCTATTGGGTTAAGGTCGGGAGAACGGGCTGGGTGAGGCAGCAGATTGATGTTGTTCTGCCTCAGGAAGTTCTGCGTAGCACGGGCAGTGTGCGGCCTTGCGTTGTCCTGCTGAAACAGGTTCTGTGGATGCCGCTGGAAATGCGGCAGGATGTGGGGCCTCAGAACTTGGTCGATGTAATGAACAGCAGTGACCCCGTTAACCCGTCCCCGGACCCACATTCTGGAAGATGACTGGCCCAATACGGCGATTTATGCCGATAGCCCCCCAGATCATGGTGCTTTCACCACCCCCTGGGTCCCTTTCGGTGATGTTGGCATCCGTGAAGCGTTCCCCCGCTCTACTCCAGATCCGGATGCGGCCATCGCCTGGGGCGACGCAGAACCGGCTTTCATCACTGAAGAGGACTCGGCCCAGTCCCGATGGCGCCAATGCACGTGGATCTGTGCCCACTGCAGACGGTTCTGGCGATGCTGGAGTGTCAGGATAGGTCGCCGGGCTGGACGCCTGCATTGGAGACCAACTGTGTTCAGTCGGCGACGCACGGTCCTGTTGCTGATTGGCCTGCCATGGTTGCCTACGGTGTTCCTGGCTGTGTTGGCAGCGGTTTGGTAAGGCTCCCGTCGATTCTGACGAAGAAGATGGCGGTCTTGGGCTGCTGTGGTGACCCTCGGTCTGCCGCTCCTCGGTCTGTCATCAGTGGTGTTTCTTGCTTGAAAGCGGTCCAGAAGGCGATAGACGGTGGAAATGTGGACTCCGAATGCGATAGCGACCTGCCTCATTGGAACCCAGGCCTGCAGTTGCCCCATTGCTATGCAACGATCTTGACGAGAAAGTCTCGGCATTATGTTGGCGCCTCTGGAAGGGATGATTTGAACTTTTTGGGGTTTGGAAATTTATAGCCCCACAATGGGGGCCACATTGAGTTGCAATTCACATTGATGCACATGGCGTAGGTAGTCCACATGGCAAATGCACTCCTCGTGCCAAAAACGCTGACCCGGCAACATTCACCCACTGTTACGAGGTTACAACCGGCCAAGACACCACGCACTGCTAATGTTGCACGTGCCAACGACATTGCTTACGTCCTGTTCACAATGTGAACAATCGTGCACTGTCTCAATTTTTTTCGCGTTTTTTATGCCTCTGAGTATATATACTATTTACACATACCACTGCGTGGAAGAAGAACATTGCTTCTAATTCAGCATTAATCGGTCCTTCGTGGCGTGTGTAAACATAGATATTCACAATACCTTTACGTTTGTTCAGCTGTACAAAACTAATACCATATTCAAACCTTTCCATTCTTACATTGGTCAGCCCTTTCTTTGTATTTCTATTGTCATTTTTACATTGGTCAGCCCTTTCTTTGTATTTCTATTGTCTATCTCTAGCAGCGTTGTGTATGCATTATGTGGAGGTCTGTAGTCCTGCATCGGAATTAATCAGCCAGTACCAATCATGCTGAGAGCGAGCGAGAGAGAGATGGAGACAGACAGACAGATAGACAAACAGAGAGAGAGAGAGAGAGAGAGAGAGAGAGAGAGAGAGAGAGAGAGAGAGAGAGAGAGAGAAAAGACAGACAGACAGACAGACAGACAGACAGACAGACAGAGACTATGTCCAGTTGTGTGCGCAAGCATTCGTTAGGGTGGATCGTACGTATTCTCTCTCTCTCTCTCTCTCTCTCTCTCTCTCTCTCTCTCTCTCTCTCTCTCTCTCTCTCTCTCTCTCTCTGTGTGTGTGTGTGTGGTGTGTGTGTGTGTGTGTGTGTGTGTGTGTGTGTGTGTGTGTGTGTCTGTTGATTGCTTAATGGGTTACGTTGAGGCTTATCCCCTGGCACCCAGTTCTAGCATGGCAGTGATGACGGCAATATTCATCCCACGGGGAGCAGACGGATGAAGGGGGAGAACGGGAAGACGGGGCAAAGGGGAACGGGGTGAATGGAGGATGGGAGGAAGATGAAGGGTGAGGTGCATGTGGTGGTGGTGGGGTGGGGAGGAGGAGGATGTGGATGCCATCGTACTCCACATTAATGTTTTCGGAATAGGAACTCATAACGGAGGGTTGCGAGAATGTCAATATTATGGGAGATCGCGTTCCGGATCGAATATTGATAACTGCTCATGATGCAGATGAAGTGCCGAGCTGGTGTGTCGAGTTGATAAGCGTTGGTATTTTCATCGTTGCTGTCATTATCGTCATCATCCTCATCTTTAACCCCACCCCAACCCCTCTACCTCTTTTTCCTACTTTTCTCTTATTACCATAGAAGACGCGTAGGTGGTCAGGAATCGCAGTAGCCTTCTAACAGGAAGCCCTGCAGAGTGGAGGGGGGAGTCTTTTCAAAACAGACTGAAGTCGAGTCCTGTCCGTCACCCTGTCGATTGGTTCTTTCCGTATAAATTGTATAATTGCTTTCTGCAAACGCTGTGGTGATAATGTGTTCTTTTTTTCCCCAACTCTCTTTGGCTAAGCCTTTATTTTCCTTCGTTCTTTCTATCGTTCTTGCGTGTTTGTTCTTTCTTTTCTTTCATTTTTTTCCTATTGTTCTTTTTTTCTTTCTTTCTTTCTTTCTTTCTTCCTTCCTTTCTGTCTTTCTTTCTTCCTTCCTTTCTGTCTTTCCTTCTTTCTTTCTTCCTTCCTTTCTGTTTTTCATTCTTCCTTTCTTCCTTCCTTCCTTTCTTTTCTTTCTCTTTTCTTTCTTTCTTTCTTTCTTTCTTTCTTTCTTCTTTCTTTCTTTCTTTTCTTCCTCCTTTCTTTCTTTCGTTTCTTTCATTTTGTTTTTCTTTCTCTGCTTCTTTCTTTCTTTATACTCATCTTTCAGTCTTTCCTCCTTTTTAGAAATAGAGTTTGTTTCTTACCGCCAATGACATTGACAAACAAAGCACATGACAAGACACGATGCATTTCAACCACTTGGGTCTTCTTAGGCGAAAAAATAAATCACATTTAACATTTGGGACAGTACAAACAAAGAACGAAAAACGAAAAAAAGAACGAAAAATGACTCATCTGTTGTTGTCCATGAGGTGAGGAGAATAGCCGGTAGGCGGAAATGACATGGGGGATTATGGGAGAGGAAAAGGAGGGGGGTGGGGGGTGCGTAGGGGGAGGTGTGTGTGTGTGACATGATAGGGTTGTGTGTCTAGTTTATTGGGATGGTGTGATATCTTTGTGACGGTTGTGGTAATGGTGGATTGATAATAATGGTAAGGGGGGAAAAGGGGGGGGGGGGGGAACTGAGGGGAAAAAAAAAGGTTTAGGTGAATAAAATAAATGATTTCGTTGGGTGATGAAAGAGGTAGTGGTAGTTATGCGTGGGTAGCACAGAATGGTAAGGGGGGGGAAAGGGGGGGGGGGACTGAGGGGAAAAAAAAAGGTTTAGGTGAATAAAATAAATGATTTCGTTGGGTGATGAAAGAGGTAGTGGTAGTTATGCGTGGGTAGCACAACTACCACACGCATAACTACCACTACCTCTTTCATCACCCAACGAAATCATTTATTTTATTCACCTAAACCTTTTTTTTTTCTCCTCAGTTTACCCCCCCCCCCCCCCCCCTTTTTCCCCCTTACCATTATTATCAATCCACCATTACCACAACCGTCACAAAGATATCACACCATCCCAATAAACTAGACACACAACCCTATCATGTCACACACACACACCTCCCCCTACGCAACCCCCCCCCCCCCCCCCTCCTTTTCCTCTCCCATAATCCCCCATGTCATTTCCGTCTACCGGCTATTCTCCCCACCACATGGACAACAACAGATGAGTCATTTTTCGTTCTTTTTTCGTTTTTCGTTCTTTGTTTGTACAGTCCCAAATGTTAAATGTGATTTATTTTTTTCGCCTAAGAAGACCCAAGTGGTTGAAATGCATCGTGTCTTGTCATGTGCTTTGTTTGTCAATGTCATTGGCGGTAAGAAACAAACTCTATTTCTAAATTTTGCTTCGTTCGCCGCCATCAGTCACTCCATTTTGAAACTTTCCTCCTTTTGTTTGGTCTTTCTTAACTGTCAGCGTATGCTGTTGTTGTTGTTGTTGTTGTTGTTGTTTCCCCCGTTGTCGCCCATTCTTCTGTTTTTGCTTTGAAAAGTCTGTACATTTTTCCCCTCACGTAAAAAATGTTAAAAAAAAAGAAAGAAAAAAAAAAACGAAAAAAAACCCACCACCACCACCACCACCACCACCACCAACATGTTTCTGCCACTATTACTGTTGCATGTTGACGATCTGGAAACGAGTTTCTACTGTCTGTGCACAGCGCACGTTAGCTGTCCCTATGGCAGTGTTTGATCCTGTGGTGTCATTATGTCGGCTCTGTCCACATCGCACGTTAGCTGTCCCTACGGCAGTGTTTGATCCTGTGGTGTCATTATGTCGGCTCTGTCCACATCGGACGTTAGCTGTCCCAATGGCAGTGTTTGATCCTGTGGTGTCATTATGTCGGCTCTGTCATGTTACTTTTAAAGTTTTAATTGTAGTAAAGGGAGGGAAGACGTGTCAATCTCCGGAATTTTACAAAAAGATATTTTCTCATCTTCCAGGCCCCATAAAAGTGGGAGGTTGGGGGAAAGAGGAGAGGAGGACGCGCACCTGACATACCGTTTATATGCTGCCAATATTGGGGAGGGAGGGAAAGGAGGGGTGGGGGCAGTGATGGGGCAGAGGAAGGTCTGTTCCCCTTCTCCCTAATGTTTTCATTGAGGGGACCGCTATCCACTGCCAAACCCCCACCCCCACCCTTCAACCTAACCCTTTCCCCCTCACCCGATTTCAGCACTGCTGTGTGTAGAATGGTGATGGATGGCGAGTTTATGGATGACGAGATACATGACCATAGCTGGCGATTCCAGCACCGCTGTGTGTAGAATGGTGATGGATGGCGAGTTTATGGATGACGAGATACATGACCATAGCTGGCGAGCTACCAGCGTCAAAGCTGTGGGTCCTGTTGCAGTACAAAATGTCAGTGTCACTCGGTGACATTTTGTTCCGACGTTGCGGCACAATATGTCACCCCGTCACAAAATTTCAGGCCTGGTGACAATTTTTTTTAACCGACCTTGCAATACAAAATATCACCCCGACACAAAATATCACCCCTGGTGACAATTTTTTTTTAACCGACGTCGCAGTACAAAAATGTCACCCCAATACAGAATATCGACCTAGGTGACATTTCAAACTGGCAGGTCACATTTTCAAGTCTGCTTAGGAGAAAAAAAATTGCCGCCATTTATCAATGTGTCGTTTTAGGTCGGATCAGACTATTCGCTTTTATCTATGTGATCTAGGTGTACACCGTAGGGTTGGGAAGGTACGTATGCCTAAATGATGATTACAGTCGGGTTTAGATTCAATATCTGAAAACAAACTGTCAAAATGAAGAGAGAGAGAGAGAGAGAGAGAGAGAGAGAGAGAGAGAGAGAGAGAGAGAGAGAGAGAGAGAGAGTGGGGGGGGGGGGACTTCTGGCCCAATAATACCGTACGATTACCATGGGCGTCGTCGTTGTGGAAATCGTTCTGTTAACACTGAAATATAAGCACAGTGAGGTATGTCAGAAATTAACTTTCTGATATCACCCCCACCGCTGCCATTAGTACCACGGTCAGAACGTTTCACTGAGATCATAGACAATAGCACCATCACTAACTTGTGAATCTGTCTCACAAAAGGTCTCTGGTCAGACTCAACTTAAAACCATGCATCCACATACATTCATATTCGGTGACAATTCCTTTGGTGAACATAAATATGTGATTCTCCGGTACAAAATATCTCCCAGATGCCAGGTGATATTTAATATACTG
>CM031628.1:50671098-50673598 GCA_018398815.1 Conus ventricosus | reverse complement strand
GAGAAGGCAGAGGGAGAAGGGGGAGGACCGACCCCTTCACGACACTTCAGTGAAAGAGGTCGTCGAGGGGGCAGAGGGAGAAGGGGGAGGACCGACCCCTTCACGACACTTCAGTGGAAGAGGTCGTCAAGGGGGCAGAGGGAGAAGGGGAGGACCGACCCCTTCACGACACTTCAGTGGAAGAGGTCGGCGAGGAGGCAGAGGGAGAAGGGAGAGGGAATTGGTGTTAGAGAGCAGAGAGGGAGTGTGTCTCTGTACTGTGTGTGTGTGTGTGGGGGGGGGGGGGGGGGGAGGGTGCGTGGGTGGAGCAAAATGCTGAAGGGAAATGGTTTGAAATGGATGGGGAAGAAGATGGGAGAAGGGGAAAAGATGAAGGGGGATGGCAGGGGGATGGAGCCAGAGCAGGCGCAGTGCTGATTAATCCTAGCATGGAGAACAACGAGGGGGTGGGGTGGGGGTGGTAGGGGGAGTGGCAGAGGGGAGGGAGGGGGGAGGGAGGGGAGGGGGAGAGAGGAACGGGTGAGGAAGTGTACGGAGGGAGTGAGGTTGGGGGGAAGGAGTAGGGGTGTAAGGAGGGGGTTGTGGGGAGGGGGAGTGTGTGGAGAAAGATGGATATTACAGAACAGTTTGTATAAGGAAAGGGCTTTGCAAGCTGTCTCTAAACGGACGCAGCCCTCATCGTTCCGCTGTGTGGCAGAAACATGGGCACGTTTAGGCCTGCGTTACCAATAACGACACGACTACGCGGCGCTGGCTGCACGAAACCTATTGCTTTCTTTCCTTTCTTTCTTTCTTTCTTTGTTCTCTGGTCTGTTTCTTTGTTTCTTTGTTTGTTTATTTCATGGGAACTGTAACCCGAGAGCAGGCGCACCACGTATGCAGCAAGAATTTAGGAATGGCACGGTCGTGTGGTGCATCATGAGGTATGCTGCTGAAGGCGAGTTTTGATTCTGAGGCTGTTTTGCTTTGGCCAGAAAAACTCTCAGATGAAGTGTCCCCGTGTGTTTTCAGAAGGTGTATTTTAAAGGGTTGTGTGAAGGAGCTTTTAGTGACTGGTGAGTTGACGTCAGCGCTGTGGCAGCACTGATATGGTCCTCTGTGGTCGGCTGGGCTGAAAGCAACAATAGCTTTCTTATGGAGTAACGGGAGGAGTCTCGCTACTTCAACGCGGTGACAGCCCTAATGTGGCCCTTTGCGGTTGGCTGGGCTATAAGCAACATTACCTTACCCTACCTCTAAGATGGAGTTCCGTGCTGATGAGGCTGAAATGACTGATTAGGATATCTGGGGGAGTTCCGTGCCTGATGAGACTGAAATGACTGACTAGGATATCTGGGGGAGCGTGGACCTCCACCATGGCCGAACGTGCTCAGACGCCACCCTCCCTTTGATTCCAATCCACGCCTTAGTATGAGAGAGAGAGACAGAGATGACAAGACAAGACAAGACAAGACAAAATTCTTTATTAACGAGGATAATAGATAAGCACTGATGTGCTTTTTTACATCCAGTCCTCGCCCTGAGTAGGGTCAACAATCAAAAATAAAATGAGGCAATAGAAGAAGCATGCAAAAGTGGCTAGAACAAAAATTAGACATGGAATTATTTAAAAAAAAAAAAGAATAAAGAAAAACAGAAGTAATTGAGAGAGAGAAAAGCGGGGGGGGGGGGGGGGGGAGACGAGAGAGACGCAGGAGCGAAAGGAGTGCAGGGAAGGGCGAGAGAGAGAGAGAGAAGAGAGAGAGAGAGAGAGAGAGAGAGAGAGAGAGAGAGAGAGGGGGGGGGTGAGGGAGAGACGGAGAGGGAGAAAGAGGCGAGATTGGGGTGCGGGAAAGAGCATGTTTAGAATAGTCTGACAATCAAAGATACCAAGGAGTTGCAAGACAATCGATTTTGAAGCACCAGGAAGGAAAACACACCCACACACACCCACACACACACACACACACACACACACACACACACACACACACACACACACACACACACACACACACACTCACACACACACACAGACATTCACGCGCGCGCGCACACACACACACACACCACACACACACACACACACACACACACACACACACACACAACACAACACACACACACACACACACACACACACACACACACACACACACACACACACACACACACACAAATGGAGAAAAAAAAAGCATAATGATAGCCCAGTCACCACGGGTACAAGGGGGAGGGGGGTGTCATAGAGATAATAAATCAAGTCATTCCAGCAGAACCGTGAGAGACAGAGAGAGAGAGAAGGAGAGACAGACAGACAGACAGAGACAGAGAGACAGAGACAGAGAGTCACATAAGAATACAAGCATTACGACATAGTGACGAGAGGGCAAGAGGTAGTAGGAACACACACACACACACACACACACACACACACACACACACACACACACACACACACAGACACACACACACACACACACACACACACACACACACACACACACACACACACACACACACA
>CM031628.1:50660809-50668498 GCA_018398815.1 Conus ventricosus | reverse complement strand
GTCAAGGTATAGGGGGCGAGGATTTCAGGGCGTGACTTTGGGTCAAAAGGGACAGGGGGCGAGGATTTCAGGGCGTGACATGAGAGGGGGAACAGTATTTAAAATTTCTGGGCAATGACGGGGTAGGCGTACAAGGGGGGGTCAGTGTGGGGTGTGACAGATGGGCAATTGGGGCGGAGGAGGCGTGGATACTAGACGTGACATGGGTGGGTGTATTGGACAGTGGGGGGGGGGGGGGGCGTGCTGGAAGCGAGGGGGCTTGGATGAAGGCGTGATATGGGTGCCTTATTGGGGCAGATGGAAGCGAGGGGGCTTGGGGAAGGGCGTGATATGGGTGCCTTATTGGGGCAGATGGAAGCGAGGGGGGGGGGGGGGGGGGGCGTGGATGAAGGGCGTGATATGGGTGCCTTATTGGGGCAGATGGAAGCGAGGGGGGTTGGATGAAGGGCGTGATATGGGTGCCTTATTGGGGCAGATGGAAGCGAGGGGGCTTGGTGGAAGGGCGTGATATGGGTGCCTTATTGGGGCAGATGGAAGCGATGGGGGGTTGGATGAAGGGCGTAATATGGGTGCCTTATTGGGGCAGATGGAAGCGAGGGGGGTTGGATGAAGGGCGTGATATGGGTGCTTATTGGGGCAGATGGAAGCGAGGGGGCTTGGTGGAAGGGCGTGATTGCGTGCCTTATTGGGGCAGATGGAAGCGGAGGGGGTTGGATGAAGGGCGTGATATGGGTGCCATATTGGGGCAGATGGAAGCGAGGGGGCTGCGATGAAGGGCGTGATATGGGTGCCTTATTGGGGCAGATGGAAGCGAGGGGGGTGGATGAAGGGCGTGATATGGGTGCCTTATTGGGGCAGATGGAAGCGAGGGGGGGGGGGGGTGGATGAAGGGCGTGATATGGGTGCCTTATTGGGGCAGATGGAAGCGAGGGGGGTTGGATGAAGGGCGTGATATGGGTGCCTTATTGGGGCAGATGGAAGCGAGGGAGGTTGGTGAAGAGCGTGATATGGGTGCCTTATTGGGGCAGATGGAAACGAGGGGCTTGGTGGGAAGGGCGTGATATGGTGCCTTATTGGGGCAGATGGAAGCGAGGGGAGTTGGATGAAGGGCGTGATATGGGTTTCCTTATTGGGGCAGATGGAAGCGAGGGGGCTTGGTGGGAAAGGGGGTGATATGGGTGCCTTATTGGGGCAGATGGAAGCGAGGGTGCTTGGTGGAAGGCGTGATACGGGGGCCTTTTTGGGGCAGATTGAAGCGAGGGGGCTTGGTTGAGGGCGTGATAGAGTGCCTTATTGGGGCAGATGGAAGGAGGGGCTTGGTGGAAGGGCGTGATATGGGTGCCTATTGGGGCAGATGGAGCGAGGGGCTTGGGGGAAGGGCGGATTTTGGGTGCCTTATTGGGGCAGATGGAAGCGAGGGGGGTTGGATGAAGGGCGTGATATGGGTGCCATATTGGGGCAGATGGAAGCGAGGGGGCTCGGATGAAGGGCTGATATGGGTGCCTTATTGGGGGAGATGGAACCGAGGGGGGGTTTGGATGAAGGGCTCATATGGGCGCCTTATTGGGGCAGATGGAAGCCCAGGGGGGGGGGGGGGTGGATGAAGGGCGTGATATGGGTGCCTTTTTGTGGCAGATGGAAGCGAGGGGGTGGATGAAGGCGTGATATGTGCCTATGGGGAGATGGACGGGGGGGTGGATGAAGGGCGTGTATATGGGTGCCTTATTGGGGCAGATGGAAAGCGGGGGGGGGGGGGGGATAAAAGGGCGTGATATGGGTGCCTTATTGGGGCGATGAACGGGGGGTTGGATGAAGGGGTGTATGGGGCCTTATGGGGCAATGACGAGGGGGGTTGGATGAAGGGCGTGATATGGGTGCCTTATTGGGCAGATGGAAGCGAGGGGGCTTGGTGGAAGGGCGTGATATGGGTGCCTTATTGGGGCAAAAAACGAGACAAGGGGTGTGACGTGTTTGGCGCATTGGGGCAGGGGGGCGGAAGGAGCGTGACCTGGGTTTTTCTATTGGGTGTCCGGATGGTGTGCGGTGCGTGTCTTGTTGTCTGACTCTCGCTCTCAAAATTTGGCGATGCGTGTTCGACTTTTCCCTACACACACCCAAAACCATACGAACATGGACAGCAGGAAAACACACGATTTTTTTTATTGCTGCCTGAACCATCAATATGAATTGTTTACAAAATCAATACATGCCACTAAAATAACTACAGATCGATTCACGTAAATTTAGACATCAATACAAAAGGGACACTTCATCATCATATATCAGCGTATCATATTACATATCTTGATATAACCCCGCAGATCTCGCCGGCGCCCTCCACGTGTCTCACATATACAATCAACACACTCGGTTCCCAGTACCCAAGCCACAGTCTGCAGCACTAAAAGAAGACAGAAGGATAACCAAGGTCCCCAAACGGGGAAGCACAGCGGTTCACAAATGCAAGCGATGAAGAAGAACAAATGCAGATTCACAAGGCACAGCAATCTATAGAAGAAGAGCCGCAGATTCACAAAGCACAGTAAACAATTTTTGAATCCCCGGCGAACACGATTTCAGCAAAGTCCCATAGAACACAATAAACTTCGACGTTTGGTTGATCTAACAAAATTTAGCTTCTCCCTGTATGATGTTACAGTGTTCATATCAACAAATTCAGCCCACGGCACACATGTGGTGGTACAATTAGAGCACAAATATTATTGCAGGAGTTTTAAGTCACTCTTGGCGACACGCTTCACAACATTTTTATACAAAATAAATTTCCTGGTACATATTTCGCTGGTACCGTCATGAGAAGTATCGCACATACACAGTGAACTTCGACGCACTACTGACTTGAAAGTCAGCCTCTCCACATGGTATCACTACGGAGGAAAACGACGATTAAAACAATAATAAAGTAGGCTGGACACCAAAGCCTCGGCCGGTTAGTTCTTGCGCCCTTCTTTCGTTCAACATTATTATGTTCGTCATGTTCCTATGTCATTTCAAGTTGACGTCATAATTTACGTTGACGTCACATTGGGGATAGAGGGGGGGGGGGGGTGAAGGGCGTGCGTGACATGGTGGGCGTATTGGCGCACAGGGGTCACGGATGAAGGGCGTGACATGGTGGATGTTTTATTGGAGCAGATGGGCGCGGTTTGCAAGGTGTTGCATAGGTGGATGTGTTGGGACAGAGGGGGCGCAGATGCAGGATTTGACATGGGAGGGTGAGGAGGACGGGCGCGGATGCAGGGCGTGATATGGCTGGGTGTTAAGAAAGGGGGAGGGGGGGAGAGAAAGAGAGGGAGAGAGCGGGAGCGTGGATCCACATTGGTGGGCACATTGAGGAAGAGAGAGTGTATGCAGGGCTTTGACATCATGGGTACATGCGGGAGCTGGATGGGGAGGAGCAAACGGAGGTAGGACGTGCGGAGTACGGGGGACATGGCTGCGGGAATGCCATGGGTGTGGCCACGTGGATGCTGTTTGTGACATGGGTGAGGTGAGGGGTTCACAGATGCAGTGTACAACATGGTGGCGAGTGTGGAGGACGCGAATACAATACATTATAATATAGGTGGGGGGTTGGCGGTCGCGGACGCAGGGCGTATTCGGGCAGAGGCGGCGCAGATGAAGGGCATGTCATGGGAAATGGACAGGGGGGTGGGGTGGGGGGGGTGGAGGTGCAATTCTAGGGCATGACATGGGTGGGGGGGGGGGGGGGATAAGAGTTGCGTATCAGAGTAACGTCTGTGGAAAACACAGAATGCAGATTTTGGGGCTTCACATGTGCGCCCATTTTAGGGTTGCGTCAATTTTAGGGCGTGACATGGGTGGGACTGGGTGGGGAGGGTCAGTGCGCAGGTCGTGATATGTATGAGCTGGACGGGACAGGGGAAATGTAGGTATCACGTTTGGGGGTACCGGGGACGTGGGTACAGGGAATACTATGGGCACAGCGTCGCGGATGCAGTTTGTGACACGCATGAAGGGCGTGACCGGTGGGCATATCGGGCAGAGGGGGCGTGGATGAAGGGTATGACTCGGGTGGGTGTATTGGGACAGAAAGAACGGTAGAAGGGTGTGACAAGGTGGGTGTATTAGAGAAGAGAGGGCGCGGATAAAGGACGTACAACGGTAGGGGGTTTGGGGAGGGGGGGGGGGACGCGCATTGAAGGGCGTGACGTTGGTGGGTGTATCTGGGCAGAGGGACTGGATGAAGGGCGTGATGTGAACAGGCCGATTAGGGCGGATGGGCATTGGAGTAAGGGGGGGAGGGGGCGTATGAAGGGCGTGATGTGAACAGGCGATTTAGGGCGGACGGGGCATTGGAGTAAGGGGGGGGGGGGGGGCGTATGAAGGGCGTGACGTGGGTGGGCGGGCGAAACCGGAGTGGGGGAGATGGGGGTGGAGCGGATGCAGCAGGAGAAATGGATGGGCATAACGGAATGATAGCTGGGAGGCGCGTTGATTGCACATGGGTGGCGTAATGGGGAGGAGGGGAGCGCGTCAGCGAACTCAAATGGGGGGAGGGGAGGGGTGGGATGGAAAAGGCGCGGACGCGGGGACATGGACGGGTGCACGTGGGAGAAGGTGGGGAGGAGCAGATGAAAGATAGGACGTGAGGGTACGGGAGACGTGGATCCAGGGTACGCTATGGACACTGGGTCATGGATCTAGGGTACGCTATGGACACTGAGTCATGGATCTAGGGCACGCTATGGACACTGAGTCATGGATCTAGGGCACGCTATGGACACTGGGTCATGGATCTAGGGCACGCTATGGACACTGGGTCATGGATGGAGGGTTGGGCGTGGATGGGCGTATTAGGGCAGAGGGGGCGTGGATGCAGGGCGTGTGTGACACGAGTAGGTGTATTGGGGCAGAGGGGGCGTGGAAGAAGAACGCCACATGGAGGGCGTATTGTGGTGATGGCGTGGATGAAGGGCGTGATTTCATTGGCGTATTGTGGTGATGGCGTGGATGAAGGGCGTGATTTCATTGGCGTATTGTGGTGATGGCGTGGATGAAGGGCGTGATTTCATTGGCGTATTGTGGTGATGGCGTGGATGAAGGGCGTGATTTCATTGGCGTATTGTGGTGATGGCGTGGATGAAGGGCGTGATTTCATTGGCGTATTGTGGTGATGGCGTGGATGAAGGGCGTGATTTCATTGGCGTATTGTGGTGATGGCGTGGATGAAGGGCGTGATTGTATTGGGGCAGAGGAGGCGTAGATGAAGGGGGTTACGTGGGTGGGCGTTTGAAGGGGAGGGGGGGGGGGGGGCAGCTGAAGAAGGACTTGACATAGTAGCTGTATTGTGGCAGAGGAGGTGTGGACGAAGGGCGTTACATGGGAGGGCGTTTTGGGGAAGGGGCAGCTGAAGAAGGACTTGACATAGTAGCTGTATGGGGCAGAGGAGGCGTGGACGAAGGGCGTTACATGGGAGGGCGTTTTGGGGAGGGGGGCAGTGATGAAGGACTTGACATAGTAGCTGTATTGTGGCAGATGAGGTGTGGACGAAGGGCGTTACATGGGAGGGCGTTTTGGGGAAGGGGCAGCTGAAGAAGGACTTGACATAGTAGCTGTATTGGGGCAGAGGAGGCGTGGACGAAGGGCGTTACATGGGAGGGCGTTTTGGGGAGGGGGCAGCTGATGAAGGACTTGACATAGTAGCTGTATTGGGGCAGAGAGAGCGCCGATGAAAGGACATGGCTATCTTATTGGGGCAGAGGGGTAGCGGATGAAGGGCGTTGCATGGTGCGCATATTGGGGAAGTGTGGGAAGTGGGTGGGGAGGAGCGAATGCAGGGTGTGACGTGTGGAGGGACGTGGATGCAGGGTATGCCATGGGTACAGCGTCGTGGATGCAGGGTTGTGACGTGGGGAAGGACGTGATGCAGGGTATGACGTGTGGAGGGACGTGGATGCAGGGTATGCCATGGGTACAGCGTCGTGATTGCAGGGTGTGACGTGGGGAGGGACGTGAATGCAGGGGGGGGGGGAGGGGTAGGGGAGGTGCAAATGCAGGGCGTGACATGGGTTAGCGGGTGGAGGGGGTGGCAAGGTTGGGGGGGGGGGGACAGGGGTAGGGGAGGTGCAAATGCAGGGCGTGACATGGGTTAGGGGGTGGAGGGGTGGATGTGGGGCATAACCTCGGTGGGATAGGGGGCGTGGATGCAGCGTGTGTGACATTGGTGGGAGGTAAGGAAAGGCCGGGTGAAGGGTGTGTGAGTTTTTTCGGCAGCCAGATTGGACTTCGCCACAGGCTCAAGTTTTGAAATCTGGGACGACCCAGTCGAGTTTTATCCTCTCTATGGAAGCGTCTTTGAGAGCGTCGCTGAAATTTGCCAGCTAGCACTGCAGGTATCTGCATCCCTCGGGACTGGTTGACGCCGAAGGGGTAGTGTACAGCCCTGTCATACAGTCTCTGTTCGGAACGGAGTTCCACAGCGACATTTTCACGATCCTTATCTTCTTCGTCCAGCATTAAGTATATATATCAAATGTATGTCCCAAAGTATGTACCAACGTATATCCAAAGCTCTGGCCTCAGTTTCGATCTCAACTCTACTTCTCTGCCCTTGGTGAGTTTGTTTTGAGTTGAGGTCGTCGTTATTGCCAAGGTCATGGGGACCGTCGTTGGACAGTGGCGGCGCCATCCGACGGAGGACGATCCCTCATGCTGGTTTCGTGGCTAAGCATTCACTGTCGTCAGTATGGACTTTGGTGTGATGTCCTGTGTATGTTGGATCAGAACGGGCACCACCGGAGTGACTCGGCAGCAGTGCAGTGTCTCCTCTGCCGTGGTGCCTCTAGGCCACTTGACACGGACTGCTGCCGGTGGATTGTCAGTATCGGCGCTGCAGTGGGACGAGCCTGGAGATAGCTGTGAGCGAGCAGCCGGAATGAGCGGTGCCGGAGTACTGCCGCTGGACTTGATAGGTGTTGGCACTGCTCATAGCTGTGCATTCGTAGAGGTTTCTTTAGAACTCGGTTAAGTCCAAAGCTGGCTTTTATAAGAATGATCTTGAAGCGTTACTCTGTCTCTATCTCCGTCTCTGTCGTGGTCTCTTCGTCTCTATCTCTGTCTGTCTGTCTGTCTGTCTCTCTCTTTCTCTCTTTATCTCTCTTCTCTCTCTCTCTCTCTCTCTCTCTCTTTTCTCTGTCTGTCTCTCTCTCTCTCTTCTCTCTCTCTCTCTCTCTCTCTCTCTCTCTCTCTCTCTCTCTCTTTCCTTCTCTCTGTCTGTCTGCTTGTCTGTCTGTCTGTCTGTCTCTCTCTCTCTCTCTCTCTCTCTCTCTCTCTCTCTCTCTCACTCTCTATCTCTCTCTTTCCTTCTCTCTGTCTGTCTGTCTGCCTGTCTGTCTGTCTGGGGTCTCTGTCTGTCTGTCTGTCTCTCTTCTTCTTCTTCATCTTCATCTTCATCTTCTTCTTTTTCTTGTTCTTCTTGTTCTTCTTGTTCTTGTTCTTCTTCTTCTTCTTCTTCTTCTTCTTCTTGTTCTTCTTGTTCTTTTTGTTCTTCTTCTTCTTCTTGTTCTTCTTCTTCTTCTTCTTCTTTTTCTTCTTCTTGTTCTTCTTCTTCTTCTTGTTCTTGTTCTTCTTCTTGTTCTTCTTTTTCTTCTTCTTCTTCTTGTTCTTCTTCTTCTTCTTCTTCTTCTTCTTCTTCTTTTTTTCTTC
>CM031628.1:50653309-50655809 GCA_018398815.1 Conus ventricosus | reverse complement strand
ATGTCGCCAACAGAAATAACGCAAACATACAAACAAACAAGCAAACGAACAATCCAAAAGAAATAGAACACGAAGACAGTCAAGAACGACAACCAGAAGAGAAAACGGAGAAAAATGAAGGCAGGAAACAGAAGGAAAAAAAAAACACCCAGAGAGATAGGGACATAAGATGAAGACAGAAATACCAGCAGAAGAAGAACGGAGAATGAAAACAATTCCCTGTCAGACAGAAGGGGACGAAGGAAAGAAGGAAGGAAGAAAGGAAAGGAAAGACTGACAGACAGACAGGGAGACAGCCAGGCAGACTGACAGACAGACAGGGAGACAGCCAGGCAGACTGACAGACAGACAGGGAGACAGCCAGGCAGGCAGACAGACAGACAGGGAGACAGCCAGGCAGGCAGACAGACAGACAGGGAGACAGCCAGGCAGGCAGACAGACAGACAGGGAGACAGCCAGGCAGGCAGGCAGACAGAAAGAGAAGGGGAAGAAAGTGGAAGAAAGCGAGAACCAAACCAGGGGCAGAAAAGGAAGGGGGAAAAGGGGGTGAAAGTCCGCGTGGGGGGGGGGGGGGTGAAGACAGATGGGAAAAGCAAGAAACAAAACGGGGGGAGGGTATAGTGAAGACAGAAGGGAGAATAGGACGGAAGAAAGAAAACGAACAAAAAATGACAACCGTAGCAGCAGCAGCAGCAACATCAACAACAACAACTACAACAACAACAACTTGATAGAGCATGTTTGAAACGACAGCAATCCACTATGGAGAGAGTTGGGAGGGAGGGAGGGTGGGTGGGGAGTGATACTGTCGCCTGGTTTGAACGAAGTACTAGAGTGACGGCCAAAACGAATGAAGAGAAGGGGAAGGCGGAGAAGAGGAGCAGCAGCAACAACAACAGCAGCAGCAACAACAACAACAGCAGCAGCAGCAACAACAACAGCAGCAGCAACAACAACAACAGCAGCAGCAGCAACAACAACAGCAGCAGCAGCAGCAGCAACAACAACCACTACTACTACAGCCACAACTGCTGCTGCTGCTGCTGCTACTACTACTACGACTACGACTACGACTACGAGAGCGACGAAATGAGCGCCAGGGGTTCAAAGAAAAGAGAAAGAAATTCTTCATCCTCATTCCTTTTCTCTTATCGCTGTATCTTTTCCGGCTTGTTCAGGGCTGGAATTTTTCGTATTCTTCAGTGTCTTCTTTTGTCGCAGAGGTCAAGGATGTCGTTTGAGATCCATGCTTGGTGTTTCTTCCTCTGTCGCCCAAGTACCTCCTCTGCTGTTTCGCAGACTGCCTCATTGAAGCTGTTTGTGAGGTCGTTGATGTCATTGTCCAGGAGGTTGAGTGCCGCGAACCGCCCCCCGAGCTGTGCCTGGAATGCCTCTTCTATCTCTGGGTCTTTTAACTTCTCCAGGTCAAACTTGATGCGTGGCTGCGCAGCTTGGTACTTTTTCTTCAATTTGATCTTCATTGTGAGCAGCACGAGATCGTGGTCGCTGCCTATATCAGCTCCGGGGTATGTCCTCGTCTTTGCTTTATTGATGCTTGATTTGAAGCGCCGCGGAGTGAGGACAAAGTCGATCTGGTTGTGAGTCATTCCGTTCGGCGCATGCCAGGTTGTTCTTCTTGACAGTTTGTGGGGGTAAAGGGTGTTGGCAATGGTGAGCCGTTGGGTGCAGGCAAACTCCAGAAGGCGAAGTCCCCTGTCGGTAGTTTCCCCTGTGCCGTATTGACCCACTGTTCCAGCCCAGTCTTTGTAGGCATCTGGGCCGACTTTGGCGTTGAAGTCCCCTGAACTATGATGATGTCTTTCTTGGGGGCTTTTCTGATGGTGTCTTCTACTTTCTCGTAGAATTCTTCCACCGCCTGATCTTCGTGGCTGGTAGTTGGAGCATACACCTGTATGATGTTGATGTTCTTTGGTTTGCTGACACACGAAATGCTGATGATTCTGCTGTTAACAGGTGTGCAGCTCATGATGCATCCAGTGATTTCTTTGCGTACGATGAAAGCTACGCCTTTTTCATGTAGTGACTCTTCGCCACTGTACCACATCTTGTGACCTTCCTCTGTGATTGCTTCTCCAAAGCCTGTCCATCTTACTTCCGACATACCCACAATGTCCCATTGGTAACGTCTCAGCTCGTGCTCTAGTTCTCTTACTTTGCCGCACTGATGGAGTGTACGAACATTCCAGGTTCCAATGGTAATTTTCTCAGTTGGCAGCTTGTATGATGTCTTTGCCCCAGTAGCTGACTTTTCACTTCCACCCTGGTGCTTGTCAGTGGGAAGCGCGGTCGTTGGTAACCCGGGCCCCGACCGATCCGGTATGTTGCTGGCTATGGTTGTATCTCTCATGACTTTTCTGTGGGCTTAGGTTAATCCTTGGTGGCGCCAATCCCCTCTCCAAGTCTCCTACTGTGACAGGTAGTACTGGGCTACAGCTTTACCAGTAGCAGACCATTTGCTTGACCTGACCTGAACAAGCC
>CM031628.1:50645809-50648309 GCA_018398815.1 Conus ventricosus | reverse complement strand
GTAGGAGGAGGATCGGGATGTGTGTGCGTGCTTGCGTGCGTGCGTGCGTGTGTGTGTGTGTGTGTGAGGAATAAGGATGGGGGGACTAGAGAGAGAGAAAGGGGGAGAAAAGAATTCATGTCTTGAAAAAAAAAAACCCATGGGAGTTAATAGAACGAATTTAGGGGACTTGGAAGAATAATTCTGTGAGATCTCAAAAGAAAAAAAAAAGAAGAAATTATTTAACACGGAAGAAATAATTCATAGGAGTTCGAAAAATAAATTCACGGGGACTTTGAAAAAATGATGTCTTGGACTTCGAACAAAGAACTGAGGGGTTTTGGAAGAGGAAAATCATAAGGATGGAAAGAAGGAAGTCATGTGACTTCAGTGTAAGATTTTATGGGATTTTAAAGGACTTGATGGCCTTCCGGAGACAAAATTTTATGGAAGCTGGAAAAAAAAGAAATTCGTGGAGGCTAGAAGAAGGTAATGGACCTGAAAGAAAGAATGTATAAGACTTCAAAGAAAAAGTCATGAGACGGCAAGGAAGACCTTTGTGGAACGTAGAAGAATACATGAAACCTCAAAGAAAAATTATAGAATTTTACAGAAAGAATTGATGGGATTTCGAATAGGGAATTTGTAGGACTGCGAAGGAGGAATTTTAAAGAAAGAAAACATTCCTGGGACCTCAAAAAATTTCATCGTACTTCAAAGAATGATATCATGGAACTTCGAAGGAAAAAAAGATTCATAGCACTTAGAAGACGAATTTGATGGGATTCGAAGAAGGAAATTGTAGCACTTCAAAGAAAATTCATGGGATTGGAAAAGGAATTGTCGGGTTTTTGAACGCGAAATTGTTGGATTCCGAATTCATAGAATTTATGAAACTTCAAAGAAGAATTTCATGGGGTTTGCAGAATGTATGAGACTCATAAGAGTCATAAGAATTCGTAGCATTTACGAGAAGAAATTCATAGGACACTAGGAAGAGATTTATGTGACTTAAAAGAATATATGAAACCAAAAAAAAAGTCATCGATAGAACGTAAAAGAAGGGATTGATGGGATTTCGAAAAAAGAACTCGGTGGACTGAAAAGAAGAAATTTGGGAACTTAAAAAAAGAGAAAAGGAATTTTTAAAAAAACTACTGGGACTTCGAAGAAGTTCTTATACTTATGGAACTATGGAATTTGGGAAGAAACACAAAGTCATGGGACTTTAAATAGGGATTTGATGGGACTTTCAAGAAGGAATTGATGGGATTTGGAAGAAGGAATTGATAGGTTTGGGAACAGGAAAATTTTGGGGACTCCGAAGACGTAATTCATGGGACCACAAGAAAAAAGGGTCGGGGGATTTGGAAGAAGGCTGGGACTCACAAGTGTCAAAGGATTATAGCACTTCGAAGAAGGAATTCATGAGACAGCAAATAAGACATTTATGGAACTTCAAATATAATGTGGAATCTCACACGAGGAATTTACAGGACTTTAAAGAAAGAGAAAGCTCCAGGGATTTCGAAGAAGTTCATCGGACTTCAAGGTATGAAATTGTTGAACTTCAAAGAACACAGTCGTGCGACTTTGAAAGGGGTTTGATGGGACTTTGGGGAAAGGGAAATTTTAAATGGGACTTCAAAAGATATCTATGGGACTCCTAAGAGGAATTTATAGGTCCTCAAGGGAAGGGATTTATAAGTGGAGTGGAGTGTTTTGAATTCATGGAACTTCAAAGTAGTTTTGTGAGAAATGCAAAAAATTAATATATTGGAGTTCGGAGAAAGAATTCGCCGAATTGCAGAGAAGGATTTACGGAACTTCGAAGAAGAACTTTAATGGACAGAAAAGAAGGAATTCATGGGAATTTAAATGAGTTCATGAGATCAAAAGAAGGAATTTAAAAAAGTTCAAAGAACTTCATGCAACTAAAAAATAGGAAATTCTGGGACGTTGAAGGGTGAGTTCGTGGAACTTACATGAAGGAATCTACAGAACATGACAGAAGGAATTGTGTGGGTTTGGGGGGGGGGGGGGAGTGAACCTTACGGGTCTTACAATAAGCAATTGTAAGAAGAACTTACGGGACTTAAGAGAAGGAATTTTATGAAGAACTTCATGAGATTTAAGACAAAAACATGCAAAAAGAACTTCATGGAATGTAAAAGAAGGATGGTGCTTCGTAGAAGAAAATTTTATGAGACTTAGAAGAAGGAAGTAGAATGACTTCAAAGAAAGGGGTTCGTGGGACTTAAAAGGGGGGAAATTTTGTGACCCTTCGAAAAAGGAAATCATAAGTCTGTACCATCTCTCTCAGCCCCTTGTTTTTGTTTTTCCCTCCTCCAATATACATCTCCCTTTCTACCTCAGCCCCCCCCCCCTCCCCCTCCACCTCCCTTCTTCCCTCTTTTTTTCCAACCCCTTTTCACCTGTTTGAAGAATAATCTAAAGTGGAATTAGATATGTATTTCAGTTATTTCGATCTCAGTATTGCTGATGACTGGCGCCCTCGTGC
>CM031628.1:50606198-50644809 GCA_018398815.1 Conus ventricosus | reverse complement strand
GATCGTTCAGTCAGCCATTCGTTAAGTCGGTCAGTCGGTCGTCAAGTCATTCATTCGTTCAGTCGGTTTTTCAGTCAGTCATTCGTTCAGTCGGTTTTTCAGTCAGTCATTCGTTCAGTCGGTTTTTCAGTCAGTCATTCGTTCAGTCGGCCGGGCGTACGGTGAAGCACAGATGCAGGGCGTGACATGGGTGGGGGCACACGGAAAGCGGATGCTGGTCGTGACATGATGGGCGTAGATGGAAAGGGGGGGGGGGGGGGGGGGGGAGGAGGGAGGAGAAGCGAATACAGGGCGTGACGTGTGGGGGACACGTGGGACGCGAATGCAGGGTATGCCATGGGTGCGAGGCTGAGGATGCAGCGTACAACATGGTTGTGGGTACAAAGAACGGAGAAACAGCGTTTGACCTGGGTGGGGGGTATTGCTGGGCGTGACATGAGTGTGAGGTGATGGAGAGGAGGTGCAGGGAGTAACATGGGGGGGGGGGGGGAGGGGTTACAGGGAGCGCGGATTTCAGGGCTGGACATGGGTGGGAGGGGGGGGGGGGGGGGGGGGGTGGGGTGGGGGGGTATTGGTGGGGAAGAGGTGGGTGACGATGTCAGGCGTAACACGGGTGGGGGGGTACAGGGATGTGAACGCAGGGTGTAACATGGGTGGGAGTCCAGGGAGCGCAGCTTTTAGAGCTTGACATGGGTGGTGGTAGGGGACGCGAATTTTAGATCATGACATGGGTGGTGGTAGGGGACGCGAATTTTGATCATGACATGGGTTGGGGTTCGGAGGGGGTGGGGTAGAGAGAGGGGGAGGGCGTGTAGAATCCAGGGCGTGACATGAGTGGGAATATGGGGGGGGGGGGGGGGGGGGGGGGGGCGGATTTCAGCGCCTGACCTGAGTGGGATCAAGGAGGGTGTGCGGATTTTAGAGCATGATATAGGTAGGTGTACAGGGTGACCAGTTTTCGAGGCTTGACATGGGTCAAGGTATAGGGGGCGAGGATTTCAGGGCGGAGACATGAGTCAAGGTAGGGGGGGGGGGGGGGGGGGGGGGGGGCGAGGATTTCAGGGCGTGACATGAGTCAAGGTATAGGGGGCGAGGATTTCAGGGCGTGACATGGGTCAAGGTACAGGGGGCGAGGATTTCAGGGCGTGACATGAGAGGGGGAACAGTATTAAGATTTCTGGGCATGACGGGGTAGGCGTACAAGGGGCGTCAGTGTGGGGTGTGACAGATGGGCGAATTGGGGCGGAGGAGGCGTGGATATCTAGACGTGACATGGGTGGGTGTATTGGGACAGTGGGGGGGGGGGGGGGGCGTGCTGGGAAGCGAGGGGGGCTTGGATGAAGGGCGTGATATGGGTGCCTTATTGGGGCAGATGGAAGCGAGGGGGCTTGGTGGAAGGGCGTGATATGGGTGCCTTATTGGGGCAGATGGAAGCGAGGGGGGGGGGGGGGGGGGGGGCGTGGATGAAGGGCGTGATATGGGTGCCTTATTGGGGCAGATGGAAGCGAGGGGGGTTGGATGAGGGCGTGATATGGGTGCCTTATTGGGGCAGATGGAAGCGAGGGGGCTTGGTGGAAGGGCGTGATATGGGTGCCTTATTGGGGCAGATGGAAGCGATGGGGGGTTGGATGAAGGGCGTAATATGGGTGCCTTATTGGGGCAGATGGAAGCGAGGGGGGTTGGATGAAGGGCGTGATATGGGTGCCTTATTGGGGCAGATGGAAGCGAGGGGGCTTGGTGGAAGGGCGTGATATGCGTGCCTTATTGGGGCAGATGGAAGCGAGGGGGGTTGGATGAAGGGCGTGATATGGGTGCCATATTGGGGCAGATGGAAGCGAGGGGGCTCGGATGAAGGGCGTGATATGGGTGCCTTATTGGGGCATGATGGAAGCGAGGGGGGTTGGATGAAGGGCGTGATATGGGTGCCTTATTGGGGCAGATGGAAGCGAGGGGGGGGGGGGGGTGGATGAAGGGCGTGATATGGGTGCCTTATTGGGGCAGATGGAAGCGAGGGGGGTTGGATGAAGGGCGTGATATGGGTGCCTTATTGGGGCAGATGAAGGAGGGTTGATGAAGAGGTGTTGGGTGCTTATGGGCAGATGGAAGCGAGGGGGCTTGTGGAAGGGCGTGTATGGGTGCTTATTGGGGCAGATGGAAGCGAGGGGGTTGGATGAGGCGTGATATGGGTGCTTATTGGGGCAGATGAAGCGAGGGGGCTGGGGGAAGGGCGTGATATGGGTGCCTTATTGGGGCAGATGGAAGCGAGGGTGCTTGGTGGAAGGGCGTGATACGGGTGCCTTATTGGGGCAGATGGAAGCGAGGGGGCTTGGTGAAGGGCGTGATATGAGTGCCTTATTGGGGCAGATGGAAGCGAGGGGCTTGGTGGAAGGGCGTGATATGGGTGCCTTATTGGGGCAGAGGGAAAGCGAGGGGGCTTGGTGGAAGGGCGTGATATGGGTGCCTTATTGGGGCGATGGAGGAGGGGGTTGGATGAAGGGCGTGATATGGTGCCATATTGGGGCAGTGAAGCGAGGGGGCTCGGATGAAGGGCGTGATATGGTGCCTTATTGGGGCAGATGGAACGAGGGGGGTTGGATGAAGGGCGTCATATGGGCGCCTTATTGGGGCAGATGGAAGCGAGGGGGGGGGGGGGGGTGGATGAAGGGCGTGATATGGGTGCCTTATTGTGGCAGATGGAAGCGAGGGGGGTGGATGAAGGGCGTGATATGGGTGCCTTATTGGGGCAGATGGAACCGAGGGGGGTTGGATGAAGGGCGTGATATGGGTGCCTTATTGGGGCAGATGGAAGCGAGGGGGGGGGGGGGATGAAGGGCGTGATATGGGTGCCTTATTGGGGCAGATGGAAGCGAGGGGGGTTGGATGAAGGGCGTGATATGGGTGCCTTATTTGGGGCAGATGGAAGCGAGGGGGGTTGGATGAAGGGCGTGATATGGGTGCCTTATTGGGGCAGATGGAAGCGAGGGGGCTTGGTGGAAGGGCGTGATATGGGTGCCTTATTGGGGCAGAAAACGAGGACAAGGGGTGTGACGTGTTTGGCGCATTGGGGCAGAGGGGGCGGAAGGAAGCGTGACCTGGGTGTCTTATTGGGTGTCACGGATGGTGTGCGGTGCGTGTCTTGTTGTCTGACTCTCGCTCTCAAAAGTTTGGCGATGCGTGTTCGACTTTTCCCTACACACACCCACACCATACGAACATGGACAGCCAGGCAACACACGATTTTTTTTATATGCTGCCTGAACCATCAATATGAATTGTTACAAAATCAATACATGCCACTACATAACATACAGATCGATTCACGTCAATTAAGACATCAATACATAAGACACTTCAATCATCATATATCAGCGTATCATATTACATATCTTGATATAACTCGCAGATCTCGCCGGCGCCGTCCACAGTGTCTCACATTTTACAATCAACACACTCGGTTCCACAGTACCCAAGCCACAGTCTGCAGCACTAAAAGAAGACAGAAGGATAACCAAGGTCCCCAAACGGTAAGCACAGCGGTTCACAAATGCAAGCGATGAAGAAGAACAACTGCAGATTCACAAGGCACAGCAATCTATAGAAGAAGAGCCGCAGATTCACAAAGCACAGTAAACAATATTGAATCCCCGGCGAACACGATTTCAGCAAAGTCCATAGAACACAATAAACTTCGACGTATTGTTGATCTAAAACAAAATTTAGCTTCTCCGTGTATTGATGTTACAGTGTTCATATCAACAAATTCAGCCCACCGGCACACATGTGGTGGTACAATTAGAGCACAAATATTATTGCAGGAGTTTTAAGTCACTCTTGGCGACACAGCATTCACAACATTTTTTATAACAAATAAATTCCTGGTACATATTTCGCTGGTCCGTCATGAGAAGTATGCACATAACAGTGAACTTCGACGCACTACTGACTTTAAGTCAGCCTTCCACATGGTATCACTACGGAGAAAGACGATTAAAACTAAAGGGGTAGCTTAGGGGGTGGGGGGGGGAAGGGGGGGGGGGGGGAAGGGGGGGGGGGGGGGGAGGGAAAGGGCGTTTAAAAATTTGGGGGAGGGGGTTTGGGGGGGTTTTGGGGAAGGGGCAGTGAAGAAGGACTTGAAATAGTGTTTGGGGGCAGAGGGGGCGTGGCAAGGGCGTTACAGGGGAGGGCTTTTTGGGGGGGGGCAGTGATAAAGGACTTGAAAGTAGCTTTATTTGGCAGATGAGGTGTGGCAAAGGGGTTTAAAGGGGGAGGGCGTTTTGGGGAAGGGAGTGAAAAAGGATTGAATAGTATGTATTGGGGCAGAGGGGGCGTGGACAAAGGGCTTTACATGGGAGGGCTTTTTGGGGGGAGGGGCAGCTGTGAAGGATTTGCTAGTTTATTGGGGCGAGAGAGCGCCGATGAAAGGAATGGCTTTTATTGGGCAGGGGGGTAGCGGATAAAGGGGCGTTCGGGTGGCTTTTGGGGGAAGTGGGGAAAAGTGGGTGGGGGGGAGCGAATGCGGGTGTCGGTGGAGGGATGGATGCAGGGTATGCAGGGGTACAGCGTCGTGGATGCAGGGTGTGACGGGGGGAAAGGATTGAATGCAGGGTTTTTGACGGTGGAGGGACGTGGATGCGGGTTTGCCATGGGTACAGCGTCTGGCAGGGGGTGGTGGGGGGGGACGTGAATGCAGGGGGGGGGGGAGGGGGGTGGGGGAGGTGCAAATGCAGGGCGTGACATGGGTTAGGGGTGGGGGGGGGGTGCAAGGTTGGGGGGGGGGACAGGGAGGGAGGTTTAAAATGAGGGCGGCATGGTTAGGGGGTGGAGGGTGGATGTAGGAAAACCCCGGGTGGGATGGGGGCGTGGGGCAGCGTTGTTTTGGTGGGGGGAAAGGAAAACCCCGGGTGAAGGGTGTGGGGTTTTTTTCGGCCCCAAATTTGGGGATTCCCCACGGCCCCAAGTTTTTAAAATTGGGGACGCCCCACCCGGTTTTACCCTTCTAGGGAAAGGCTTTGAGAGCGTCGCTGAAATTTCCCACTAGATGCGGGTATCTGCACCTGGGGATGGTGACGCCGGGGGGGTGTGTCCCAGCCCTTTACAGTCTCTGTTGGGAAAGGGGTTTCCAAAGCGACATTTTCACGCCCTTATTTTTTTTTGCCCACATTAAGTATATTATAAAATGTATTCCAATGTATGTAAAAAGTATACCAAGTTTGGCCCCTCATTTCGATCTCAACTTATTCTCTCCCTTTTGGGAGTTTGTTTTGAGTTGAGGTCGTCGTTATTGCCAAGGTCAGGGGGACCGTGTTGGCAGTGGGGGCGCCACCCGACGGAGGACGACCCCTCATGTGGTTTCGTGGCTAAGCTTTCACTGTCGTCAGTATGGACTTTGGGTGAGGCCTGTTATGTTGGTCAGAAGGGGGCACCCCCGGAGTGATGGGGCAGCAGTGCGTGTCTCCTCCCCGTGGTCCTCTAGGCCACTTGACACGGACTGCGGGGCCGGTGGATTGTCGTATGGGCGCTCCCTGGGACGAGCCTGGAGATAGTTGAGGGCGCCGGAATGAGCGGTGCCGGAAGTACTGCCGTGGATTGATAGGTGTGGCATGTCAACTGTGCATTCGTAGGGTTTCTTTAGAACTGGGTTTTAACCCCAAAGCTGGCTTTTATAGAATGACTTGAAGCTTACTCTGTCTCATTCCGTCTTGTGTGGTCTCTTCGTCTTATCTCTGTCTTCTGTTGTTGTCTCTCTTTTTCCTTTTTATCTCTTCTCTCTCTCTCTCTCTCTCTCTCTCTCTCTCTTTCTTTTTCTCTCCTTTTTCTTCTCTCTCTCTTCTCTCCCCCCCCCTTCTCTCTCTCTCTCTCTCCTCTTTTCCTTCTCTCTGTCTGTTGTTGTCTGTCTGTCTGTTTGCTCTCTCCCTTCTCTCTCTCCTCTCCTCTCTCTCTCTCACTCCTATCCTTCTTTCTTCTCTCTTCTGTCTGTTCCCTGCTGTCTTCTTGTCTCTGTCTGTCTTCTGTCTTCTTCTTCTTCTTCATTTCATCTTCATTTCTTTTTCTTTTGTTTTCTTGTTTTTTCTTGTTCTTGTTTTCTTCTTCTTCTTTTTCTTCTTTTGTTTCTTCTTGTTTCTTTGTTCTTCTTTTCTTCTTGTTTTCTTCTTCTTTTTTCTTTTTCTTTTCTTGTTTTCTTTTCTTTTGTTCTTGTTCTTTTTCTTGTTCTTTTCTTTTCTTTTTCTTTTGTTCTTCTTTTCTTCTTCTTTTTTTTCTCTTCTTCTTTTTTCTTCTTCTTTTTTCTTCTTTTCTTTTTTACAATTTGTTTTTGTGGGGCAAAAACAGACATTTCTTTTCTGTTGTCCTCTGTTGGTGTGTCCTTTTTTTTTGTTTGCTTCTTTGAAATTTCCCATCTTCCGTTGCTTCTCTGCTCCTGTTTACCGTAAAAGACGAAATCATAGTGGCGTTGTATTTTTTCGCACCCTGTCATTTTTTTTAACAGACTTTTTTTGCTTCCAACCTACCATTCCCCAAAACCTTCTGTTTATCCTGTGAAACAACGAAATCAAAGGGCGTTGTTTTTGTGTCACCCTCGCATTTTTATAACAAAAATGTTGCTATACTACCATTCACCAAATTCCCAATGCAAATGTCCTGAAATACAAAAAAAAAAAAAAAAAAAAACAGCGTAGCAGACATAAACGACAGAGACAAACGGACAGATAAAGAGGATTTTTTTTTTGTTCAACATTTCATCTGCAGCGTACTTCCGCTTTGTTTTATTTTATTGCCATTGTTCTTCAAGGGATTTCGTTCTGTATCTTTTTTTAAATTCTTTTTTCTTTTTTTTTTCTGTCTTTTGTTGTCTGTTTCCTCTCTCTCTCCCTCCTTCCCCCCCTCCCCCTTTTATTTTTGTGCTTGCCCCCTCTCTCACTCACTACTCTCTCCTCTCTTCTCCTCTTTCTCTCCTCTCTCTTTTCTCTCCCCTCCCCCCCTTTTTCTCTCCCCCCCCCCTCTCTCTCTCTCTCTCTCTCTTCTCTCTTCCTTTTCCTCCCTTTCTCCTCCCCCCCCCCCCTTTTCTCTTCTCTCTCTTCTCTCTCTTTTCTCTCTCTCTCTCTCTCTCTCTCTCTTCTAAAGTGTTATCCCCTTTTCATTCCCCATTGGGGGGGGCCGAGGCCGAGAGACGCGTTGTCTTTTCTTTAAATCAAAGGATTTTCAGAACGGCAAAGCATCGATTGATGGTGAAAAGCTCTCTTCTCTCTCTCTCTTTCCCCCTCTCTTTTTCCTCTCTCTCTTCTTCCCCCTCTCCCCCTCTCTCTCTTCTCTTAAACTATCGACATCTTTTAGCTATCTACCCATTGTTACCATCATCTCTTTTTACTTTATTTCTCTTCCCTCCTTTTTTTTTTTTTTTTTTTGTTCTCTCCCCTTTTGGCCCCCTCTCTCTCTCTCCTTCTCTCTCTCTCTCCTCTCTCTCTCTCTCCCTTTTTTTCCTCTTGGGGTTGTGTGGTGTGTGTGAGGTGCGTGCGTGCTGGGTGTTTGCGCGCGGCGCCGTAATGTTGTTGTTTCTCTTGTTGTGCTTCCTTTTTGACTAATTTTTACCTTTACGCCCGGGAAAGGGGATGTCGCCGGGTTTGTGGAACTTTTTTGGAACTTTTTTGGGCCCGGCGATGCCGAGCGTTTCTGCGAAAGGGGCAGGCGGGCGTTCCGTTCCGCAGGAGAGGTTTTCATTAACTGCAGTCTTTCAGTACGTGTGTTTCCCCCTCTCTTTTTTATTGGGGCGTTTAATTTTAGGGAGAAGTGTGTGTGTTTGTGTGTTGTGTGGTGTGGTGTGGGGTGTGGTGTTGTGTGTGTGTGTATGTTGTGCGTATGTGGGGTGCGTGCGTGTGTGTGGGGGGGTGTGGTGTGTGTGTGTGTGCGCGCGTGGTGGTGGTGTGTTGTGGTGTGTGTGTGTGTGTGCGTGTGTTGTGTGTGTGGTGTGTGTGTGTTGTGCACGTATTTATTGTGGTTGGGGTCGTGCGTGTGTGTGTGTGGTTGGGGGTCGTGCTTGTGTGTGTGTTTGGGGGGGTGGTTGCGTGGGGTGTGTGTGTGGTGTTTTTTAGTTTGTCGTATGCGTTTCTAGATGGGGGGGTCTGCACTCCGACCGTTTTTTTTTGTTTTTTTTCAGTGCTTTTTGGTTTTGTGTTTGTTTTTGTCGCTGTTCTTGGTTTTATTTTCTTCGCCGTGTGTAGAGCATATATAAATATAATTTATTTTTAATATATATATATAATTTTAAATATATTTTAAATATTTAATACAATTTAAAATTTAAAAATTTTTATATTAAATTTATTAAAATTTTTTTAATTTTGTAAAAGGGGGGGTAAAACTTTACATTTCCATGGGGATTCATGTCAAAGGTCTGGGGAATTTTTCTTTTTTAAAAGCGTTGGGAAATAATTCTTTTAATGTTCTTCACCCTTTTTTAAAAAACTTTTGGTTTTCTACCCCATTTGTAAAAAAATTTTTTTTAATTTTTTAAAAAAATTAAATAATTTTTTTAATTTTAACTATTTTAAAAAAAAAAAATTTTTAATTTTTTTAAATATTTGGTGTGTTTTTTGACTGTGCTTGGAAAACGGCGCGGTTGGGAAAGTTTCCCGGCCTTTTTGTTGGGAAAATTTTTAAAAAAAAAAAAAAGGGGTAGAAAAAAAATAAAAAAAAGGGAAAGGAAAAGAAGGATTTTTTTTTTAAAAAAAAAAGTTAAAGAAGAAAAAGAGAAGAAGGGGAAAAAAAATTAAAAAAAAGAGTGGAAAAAAAGGGGAAAAGAGGAAAAAAAAAATTTAAAAAAAAAAAAAATATAAAAATTAAAAAAATTAAAATTAAAAAAATTAAAAAAAAAAAAAGTGTTTAAAGGGAAAAATTTCTCAGGGCCCGGGGGAATATCGGAGGAAAAAAAAAGGCCCCCAGAATTTTAAAAACCTTTTTTTGTACCAGAAAAAAAAGGAAAAAACCAAGAAAAAAAAAATAAAATTAAAAAAAAAATAAATAAAAAAATTTATATAAAAAAAAGGTTTTTGGGGGGGTTTTTTTGGCGGTGTTTGGGGGCCCCTTTTTGGGTTTTGGGGGGTCCCCCCGTTCCTGTGGTTTAAACGGGAAAAAATCATTTAAAGAAAAAAAAGAAAAAAAAAAAGAGGGAAAAAAAAGGAGGGAGAAAAAAGGGGGAAAAAAAAGGGAAAGAAAAAGGGAGGGAAAAGAAAAAGGGAGGAGAAAGAAAGAAGGGAAAAGAAAAAGGAGAAGAGGGGAAAAAAAAAAGAGGAAGGAAAAAAGAAGGGGAAAAAAAGGGAAAAGGGGGAAAAAGGAAGGGGTTGGGTAGGGGAACTTAAAAAAAAAATTTAACAACCAAAAAAAGGAAAGGTTCTCGGGGCTTAAAACAGGAAAAAAAAAATCTCGGAAAAAATACGTTTTTGTCACAAAAACAAACAAAAGGAAAGAAAACAAAGACAGAAACAAACTCAAAACTGACGGAAAGAAACGAAAAAAAATAAAGAACAAAATATACAAAGAAAGCTAGTAGAAAAACTCTAGAAACAGATTTACGCAACAAAATTATGAAAAAAAAATGCGAAGGATCACTCGATTCTGTGGAGAAAAAACATTAAACGGAGATCATATAAGACCAAAAAAAAAGCAAAAAAAAAAAAAGAAGAAAAAAACGGCAGCTTGGGTAGATCCCAAAAGAGCTAGACAATTATACGGACGAGCGCAGGCATCTAGACCTACCAAGGTCGAGGTCAGATCCAGAACTGACCATTCAATCGCAGACTTGTATCACAGATTCGCGTCATAATGAATGAGTTCGTTCTTAGGCCATATTTGATGTTTCCAGCAAGGTTCTTTAGGTTTCTCAATTTTCAGCTCAATGTTGGTTGTCGGATTCCAGCTGCGGACTTTTGATTCGGATATACAACCAAATTGTAACGGCTCGTCTTTCGACTGTATATTCTAGCTGCCTACCAGCTCTCGCTCCAATCGGGTCAGCAGTTTTCTGCGCATTCGTGTTCAGATACAAACAAATCAACAAATGCGTGTGAAAATATAAACCGTTGCTATGGTTCACGATAGCAAAGGATACAGAGAGAGAGAGAGAGAGAGAGAGAGAGAGAGAGAGAGAGAGAGGAGAAGAGAGAGAGAGATTGATCATCTTTATCTCCTAGGGTAAGAGATAAGAAAGTATATATATATATATGCTTTTTTTTTTACACCCGGCCCTTGCCCCTCTGAGGGACTGGGAATGACTAGCAACTAACTAAGCATGACTAGCTATTAAACCATACAAACAAACATAGGTATGCATAGAAAATAATGCATAAAAACATGGATGAGTATTTTTTCCATCATCGTGGATGTATAGGTCAAGAGAGAGAGAGAGAGAGAGGTAAAGGGACGAATTTTTGTGTGTGTGAAACTAGTTGAGGAAACTTTAAAAAGAAAACAAAAGAAAACGGGCGGAAACTGGCAGAGAAAAACGACCAACAAGAATAACAACATTAACAGCAAAGCACAAAAACAGAAAAGAAAGCCGAACAAAATACTGTATCTACATTTCAGATTGATATGAAGCCTCACTTGATGTCGCCAACAGAAATAACGCAAACATACAAACAAAAAAAGCAAACGAACAATCCAAAAAGAAATAGAACACGAAGACAGTCAAGAACGACAACCAGAAGAGAAAACGGAGAAAAATGAAGGCAGGAAACAGAAGGAAAAAAAAAACACCCAGAGAGATAGGGGCATAAGATGAAGACAGAAATAGACCAGCAGAAGAAGAACGGAGAATGAAAACAATTCCCTGTCAGACAGAAGGGGACGAAGGAAAGAAGGAAGGAAGAAAGGAAAGGAAAGACTGACAGACAGACAGGGGGACAGCCAGGCAGACTGACAGACAGACAGGGAGACAGCCAGGCAGACTGACAGACAGACAGGGAGACAGCCAGGCAGGCAGACAGACAGACAGGGAGACAGCCAGGCAGGCAGACAGACAGACAGGGAGACAGCCAGGCAGGCAGACAGACAGACAGGGAGACAGCCAGGGAGGCAGGCAGACAGAAAGAGAAGGGGAAGAAAGTGGAAGAAAGCGAGAACCAAACCAGGGGCAGAAAAGGAAGGGGGGAAAAGGGGGTGAAAGTCCGCGTGGGGGGGGGGGGGGGGTGAAGACAGTTTGGGAAAAGCAAGAAAAAAACGGGGGGAGGGTATAGTGAAGACAAAAGGGGAGAATAGGAGGGAAAAAAGGAAAAACGAAAAAAAAAAGACAACCGTACGCAGCACAGCAACTAAACCCAACAACAACTAAAAACAAAAACAATTTGATAGAGCATTTTTAAAAACCCACAGAAAATCCACTATGGAGATTTTTTGGGGGGGAGGGGGGGTGGGGGGGGAAGTGATACTGTCCCCCGGGTTTGAACGAAGTATTTAAGTGACGGCCAAAACGAATGAAGAAAAAGGGGAAAGGGGCGGAGAAGAGGAGCAGCAGCAACAAAAACACAGCAGCAAAAACCCCAACACCAGCAGCACAACAACAACACCCCGGCAGCAACAACAACAACAGCAGCCGCAGCAAAAAACAACAGCAGCAGCAGCAGCAGCAACAACAACCACTCCACTACAGCCACAAACTGGGGCTCTGCTGCTGCTCCCTCTACAACGACTACGACCCTAACTACAGAGCGACAAAATGGCGCCAGGGTTCAAAGAAAAGAAAAAAGAAATTTTTCCCAATCCTCTTTCCCTTTTTCCCTCTTATCGCTGTATCTTTTCCGGCTTTTTCCCAGGGCTTGGGGTTTTTTTCGAAATTTTTCCAGAAACTTCTTTTGCCGCAGGGGTCAAGGATGTCGTTTGAGATCCATGCTTGGTTTTTCTTCCTCTTCCCCCCAAGTCCCTTTCCCCCGCTTTTTCGCAACTGCCCATTGAATTTTTTTGTGAGGTCGTTGTTCCCTTGGGTCCAGGGGGTTTGAGTGCCGCGAACCGCCCCCCGACTGTGCCGGAATGCCTTTTTCTACCCTCGGGGTTTTTTTAAAAATTTCCCTCCAGGTCAACTTGATGCGGGGCTGCGCAGTTTGGGTATTTTTTTTCAATTGATTTTAAATTGTGGAAAGCACAGACCGTGGTCGCTCCCTTTAAAACACCCCGGGGGAATTCCTCGTTTTTTGCTTTTTTAAATTCTTGTTTTTAAAAGGGGCCGCGGAGTGAGGACAAAGTCGATCTTTTTGGTGAGTCTTTTTCCGTTGGGGCCCCTGCCAGGTTGTTCCCCTTGACAGTTTGGGGGGGAAAAGGGTGTTGGCAATGGGGAGCCTTTTGGGTGCAGGCAAACTCCAAAGGGCGAAGTCCCCCGCGGTAGTTTCCCCTTGCCGTTTGACCCACTTTTCCACCCCCGTTTTTGTAGGCATCGGGCCGACTTTGGCTTTGAACCCCCCTTAACTAGGATGATGCCCTTTTTTTGGGGGCCCTTTTTCTGAGGGTGTCTTCTATTTTCCCTCGTAAATTTTTTTCCACCGCCTAAATTTTCCCGTGGCTGGTATTGGACATACCCCCGTATAAATTTTGATGTTTTTTGGGTTTGGCTGACACACAAAAATGCTGAGATCGCTGTTAACGGGTGTGCACTCTTTGATGCATCCAGTGATTTTTTTTTGCGTACGATGAAAGCTACGCCCTTTTCCCATGTAGGGGACTCTTCGCCACTGTACCACATCTTGTGACCTTCCTCTGTGATTTGCTTCCCCCAAACCCCTTCCCATTTTATTTCCCGGGCATACCCACAATGCCCTTTGGTACGTCTCAGCTCTTGCTCTGGGTTCTTTTAAATTTTTGCCCCCAGGGATGGAGTGTACGAACTTTCCCCATTTTCCAAAATGGAAATTTTTCTCAGTTGGCACTTTATGATGTCTTTGCCCCATCCTGCTTTTCACTTCCACCCTGGTGTTTTTGCCCAGGGGGAAGCGGGGCCCTTTTTGGAAACCCCGGGGCCCCCCCGACCGATCCGGTATTTTTGCTGCTAGGGGTTGTATCCCCCCCTCATGATTTTTTTTCTGTGGGCTTGGTTTAAACCTTTGGGGCCCCAATCCCCCTCCAAGCCCCCACTGTGAAGGTAGAAAAAAACGGGGCCTACAGTTTTTACCAGTAGCAGACCATTTCCCTTGACCTGACCTGAACAAGCCGCCCCAGAAACCCGAAAAACCAAAAATTTTTTGTAAAAAAGGAAATGATTGAACCAAAAGAACAATGGATCAAAATGGGTGCGAAAAAACACAAAATGTTTAAACCCACAAAAAAAACCCTTTCCCAAGACGCAGCAAAACAATCGAAGTCACGAGGTTTACCTCAGGCGAGCTGCTGAAAAGAAAGCTCCGCTTTTTTGGGAAACAGTTTGGACACAGGTTTTCCAAGAACTTTACAACTACCCTATACACCCAAAGACAGTCTGTTTGGGGGGGATCAACACCATCAAGGCACCCCTTAAACCAAACTACCAGTGTTTGGAGAAAAAAGTGAAGAACCATGGGCACCCTTTCCGGGCGGGGGAAATCACCTGGACAAAAACAATTTCCAGCAGAGCTGCTCAAACATGGGGGGGAAGGGAAATTTGGTCACTCAGTAACATCGTTTTTGTCAGAAGATCGGGGAGAAAAAACCAGGGGCCCCACAAAAAGGGACTCGGTCACTCATCACCCCCCTTTCCCAAAAAGGAAATCTACCCCCAAATGCAAATTTACGAACAATAAGTCCATTACCACACCATAAAATCATCTCAGGGGCCCAATTTAAATCGACTGAAGAAAGAGGGGGAAGAACACCTGGGGAAGAACAAGCTGGTTTCCCAAAGCGGGCAGAAGCACAGTAAAAACAGTTTTCCACCTCCGGGATACTATGGAGAAACATCTGCAACATCAGAGAGACCTGTTCCACAACTTCTTTGACTTTAGGAAGCTTTTGACAGGGTGGGGCAAAAGGGGTCTGGGCGGGTGCTCAAAAATTTTTGGCATAGAGGGGGGTCTCGCCCAAAAAACCATCCAGGCGCGATAACACCCCCAAAATCGCCAGCCTCCTCAACAACCAATAGGGGACTACTTAAAAGCCCACAGTTGGGTCCGTCAAAGGCTGCCTGTTTCCCTCCCTAATTTAAAACCCTTTTCCGGGAAAACATGCGTAAACCCTCCATGACTTCCACCCAAACTGTCCCCCATCGGGGAAAAAACCATCAATAATCTGGGGGTTTCCCCAGATGACATCGACCGATGGGGGGCGCAACGGAAGAACTAAAAGACCTGACAAAGAGACGAAAAAAGGGGCGGGGTGCATATGGAATGGAAGTGGGGCCCCGGAAAAAGCAAAGTCCTGGTCAACAGCAAAACCAAACCCCCCAAAGCAAAAAATTTACATGAAGGGCCCAACGCTTGAAGAAAAGGGGGGGGCGTTTTCCCAAATACCTTGGCCCACTCTCCCCAAAGACGGCCCGCTCCAAAACCAGAAATCAAGACCCAGACTAGCGATCGCAACAGCCCAATGGCAAAGCTAAACAAAAATCTGGAAGAGCGGGGAAAACAGCTTCCTTAAAAAGATAAGCTGTACAAGTCCCGGTGCTGTTCCCAACCCTGCGGGAAAGGGCTTTTAAAAGCTGGACCATGACGCACAGACCACCAAGAAAAATCCAAAACGTTTGAAACTAAATGCTTCGGGGCGCTTGCTGGGGAAACCCCCTTGGCAAGCCCGGGAAGACAAACGCCCTTTGTGAAAACCAAATAGCACACTTTGCGGGCCCCCAAAACCCCCTCTAGGCAACAGTCAAGAAGAGGAAGCGGGCGGGGTTGGGGGCATTTTCAAACCCCCCAATTCACTGCCCAAAAAAACATCCAGGGCACGCGGGAAGGGGGCAGACAAAGGGGGACGCAACCAAAATGCGGATGGCCAACATAAAAAAGGGGCCCAGGATGGAGGGGCCCAACCTGGCGACAGGCAGAGGACAGGGGGGCCGGATGGGGGTGCCGGTTCGGGGAGTGTCCCTCACCCTTCCTTTTACCCCATCAGGGGAAAGAGAATGAAAAAGATGAAAATAAAATCTTTTCCATTTTCTGCTATCACATACGCGCCACGCACGCACACAAAAACCGCGCGCGCCACACGCACGCACAAAAACGCACGTACGCAAAGACGCACCGCGCGCGCGCAACACAAACACATTCGCGCACACCCATTTCGCGCGCACGTACACACACACACACACCCCCACACACACACACACAAAACACACACACACACACACACACACACACCAAAACAGAGCCGCACGCCCCAAAGCACACCCCAACACAACCCACACACACACACACTAAACCCCCTCACACGCTCGCTCGCACGCACGCCCCGCCCGCCACAAAACACGCCCACACAAACACACCCACACACACCACACACACACACACAACACACCACCACACACACACACTTGCCCCCGCACGCGAACACACACACATGCCCCGCACCCCAAAACCCGCACACACAAAACGCCCCACACACGAAACGCACGCACGCACGCACGCACGCACACACTTCCCCATCCGACAGTGGGGGAAAAAAAAAGGGGTTTGGAAAAAAAATTAATAAACCATCACTGGTTTTCCAAAGCGGAAATCCCCCCCGGGAAAATCAGAATTAAGGATTTTTTTGAAAGCCTCTCCAAGAAACCCTTTCCTCCCCCCCCCCCCCCCCCCCCCCCCCCCTCTTTTTTTCCGCTCTCACCCCCCCCTTCCCCCCCTTTCCCCTCAAAAAATCGCACCCGGAGACAAGAACATTATTGATGGAAACAAAATGGTTCTGATTGGGTAGAGGGGGTTTGGGGGGGAGAGGGTGGGAAAAGAGGATTGGGGGGAAAAACCCTGCATTCCCCGTTTCCCAAATGTGGTGGTGTTTTGGGGGTTTTGTGTGTGGTGTGGTGTGTGTGTGGGGTGTTTTGTGCGCGCGCGCGCGGCCCGGGGGGGTCACGTGTGTGAGAGAAAGTGGGGGTGTGTGTGGTGTGGTGTGTTGTGTTGGGGTGTTTGTGTGTGGGGTGTGTGTGTTTTTGCCGCGCGCGCAAAGCGTCCTGCGTTCTTTCGTGGGGTGTGGGCGTGGGGCGTGGGGTGTGGGGGTTCGTGTACACACACACACACACACACCCACACGCACACCGCACACACACACAAAACCACAAAACACAACACACACCCACACACACAAAAACACACAACAGAGCTTTCATCGAAAGAGTTTCCCTGGGGTTTAAAAATTTGTTTCTAGTATTCCCCAAAACCCCCAAAAAATTGCCCTACACACCGGGAAATTTCCCCCCACGCACTCCTTGCCCCCATTGCGATACATTGAAAAAAAAAAGTATCCGTTGTTGCTGTAAATTTTCACCAAAACATTTGATCAAACAAACCAAAACACTAAGAGCCAAAAAGACCGAAAAAGTGGAAAACCCTGCAAACGCGCTGGAGTTCATAAAAACAGACTGTCTGAACAAAAAAGAACATACAACCTTCACGGCCACACAGAATCCTATTCGCTGGGGGTAGGAAAAGGGCCCTTTCCTTTTAAAAGTTCCGGGCCGGAGGGGGAAATAAACCCCCCATTGACTGAAAACCAGAAAAAAAGCAAAAATGCAACTGTTAAAGAGACGAGCAGGCCCCTTTTCCCCCCCAATTTTTAAAAAAACACCAACCCCTTTCCCTGTTTGCTATACCGAACATCTTGAAGAAAAAAAACTCAAAATTTAATTTGCTTTCGGAAAAGAGCTTGGGCAAGCTTTCCCGGTCTTTTCCCTTTTAGCTTTCGTTCTTTCCCCTTGTCTCTCTCGACAGTCCAATTGGGATCTCCTCCGGGTTTTTTCTTGTTTCCCTTTTTTTTTTTTTTTCTTTGTTTGTTTTTAAAAATTTGTTTTTACCTTCTTTGGGGGAAAAATTTTGACAAAAATTTTTTTTGAAAGGGGTGAAAGTGACGAAAGACCAAAAACGTGCGGGTGATTACGACTCAGATGAACCCCGACAAAAACCCGCCCCTGACAACACCTTCTCCCCAAATTTCACAACCAGGTGGGGAATGGAAAGCCTAACAGAACGTTTTTTTTGTAGCCGGAGTGATTTTCGAATGAGCTTTCCCTAAACTGATGGTCTGTTTTTTTGGGCGCTGCTTTCCACGGGTTTTCAAAGATTCCAAAACCCATTCAGAATCTTCCGACTTAAAACGCCTCTTGTTGTTGCTGTTGTTTTTTGTTGGTTTTTTATTGTTGTTTTTGTTTTTTTTTTGGGGTTTTTTTTTTTTTTGTTTTTTTTTTTGGGTTTTGGGGGGGGCGGGTTTTTTTTCTTTTTTGAACTCAACACCCACAAACCCCACTTTTTTAAAGGGGGGTCAAACGTACAAAAAAGGAAACTTTAAAGGAAAAAATTTTTAAGCCCACGTTGAACACGGAAAAGGGGCGTATTTTTAAACCGCCCAAACGCGGAAAACGCAAAAAGGTGTGCGTCATCCCTAAGGGCCCCCATGATCAGCCCCGATGAAAGTCAAACGATGACGACTGGATGAAAAACCACGTCAGAACAGATGTTAAAAAAAAGCACCCCCTTGTCAATAGGGCCAAAAAGGGGAACCCAAAAGAATTTCTTTTTTTTTCTTTCTTTTAAAATAGAGAAAACTTTTAGTAAAGTTGTCCCGCAAGAAAAAAAGTCACGGGGGGGGTAAGGGGGAGGAAAGTAAAGGGAGTAAAGGGGGGGTAAGGGGGGGAGGGGTCGAGACACCAACCCGGCTAAATTTTAAAATCAACGCCAGTTTTTGGGAAAAATCCCTTTGGCCGAATCACAAAAATCTGCTCCCCCCCCCCCCCCCCCCCCCCAAAACACACCCCACAAACATACACACACAAATGACCGCGCGCGTGCGCGCTCGCACACACACCCACACACGCCGCACGCACACACACAGATTGCATGCACGCACACACACAGAAAGCATGCAATCCCACGCGCGGCGGGGACACCACACACACAAACAAAACACACACACCACACACACCCCACACCCACACACACAGAAAGAAGCAAAAACAAAAAAAAACCACAAAAACATTTTTAAAAAAATCCCTGAATAGATCGTGGAACCCACTCGGGGGAAAAATCCTACAAATCCGAATGAAGGAAAGTATTTTAGGGCCCCTTCCCTTTTTCCCCCCCGAAGAACGCCCCCACACAAAAACGAACAAACGGTTATTTAAGGCGAAAGATAAGGCTGGGGCCCAATGGAGGGGGCAGGGGTATCCATGAATTTGGGCAGAAGGACAGATAAGTAGGAGGGGGATCGGGGTGGGGTGTGCGGCTTGCGTGCGTGCGTGCGTGGTTTGTGTGTGTGGGAGGAATAAGGATGGGGGGGCTAGGGGGAGGAAAAGGGGGGAAAAAAAAATTCATGTCTTTAAAAAAAAAAACCCCTGGGGGTTTTAAAAAAAACGAAATTTTTGGGGGGCTTGGGAAAATAAATTTTGTGAGATCTCAAAAGAAAAAAAAAAAGAAGAAATTATTTAAAAACCCCGGAAGAAAAATTCAAAAGGAGTTCGAAAAAAAAATTCACGGGACTTTGAAAAAATGATGTCCTTGGACCTTTGAACAAAGAACTGAGGGGTTTTGGAAGAGGAAAAACAAAAAGGAAGGAAAGAAGGGGAAAACAGTGACTTTTAGTGTAAAAATTTAGGGGTTTTAAAAAAACTTGATTTCCCCTTTCCCGGGGAAAAGATTTTAAAGGAAGCTGGAAAAAAAAGAAATTTGTGGAGGGTAGAAAAAAGGGAAATGGACCTGAAAGAAAGAATTATAAACTTCAAAGAAAAAAGTCTGAGACGGCAAAGGAAAAACCTTTTGGAACGTAAAAATACCTGAAACCCCCAAAAAAAAATTAAAAAAATTTTAAAAGAAAGAATTGATGGGGGTTTCGAATGGGGAAATTTTTAAAGGGCCCGCGAAGGAGGAAAATTTTTAAAAAAAGAAAACAATTCCCGGGGCCTCAAAAAATTTCATTTGTACTTCAAAGAATGATATCATGGAACCGAAGGAAAAAAAAAAATTCAAGCACTTAAAGACGAATTTGATGGATTTCGAAAAGGAAATTTTAGCACTTCAAAGAAAAATTCCCTGGGGTTGGGAAAAAAGGAATTTTCGGGGGTTTTTTTTAACGCGAAATTGTTGGGATTTTCCCAATTTCCCTAGAATTTTTTGAAGGAACCCTTTAAAGAAGAATTTTTATGGGGTTTTCAAATGTAAAGAGACTCATAAGAGTCATAAGAATTCGTAACATTACGAGAAAAATTTCAAAGACAGCTAGGGAAAAGATTTATGTGACTTAAAAGAATATATGAAACCTAAAAAAATTTTATCGATAGAAAAGCCCAAAAAAGGGGTTGATGGATTTCAAAAAAAAACCCGGTGGACGAAAAGGAAAAAATTTTTGGAAAATTAAAAAAAGAGAGAAAGGAATTTTTTAAAAAAAATCCCGGGGGCCGAAGAAGTTCATTATAATTTAAAGGGAAAAATGGAACCCTTTGGGAAAAAAACACAAATTCCCGGGACTTTTAAAAAGGGGTTTTATGGGACTTTCAAAAAAGGGGAAATTTTGGGGAAAATTTGGGAAAAAAGGAATTGATAGGTTTGGGAACAGGAAATTTGGGACTCCGAAGACGTAATTCAAGGGGCCACAAAAAAGAAAAGGGCTTTGGGGAAATTTGGGAAAAAGGGATGGGCTTTACAAGTGTCATAAAAGGGTTCAAAGCACTTTGAAGAAGGAATTCATGAGACAAACAAATAAGACATTTTTGGAACCCTTTGAATATAAAGTGGAAAACTCAAACCCCAGGAAATTTTCAGGAAATTTTTAAAAAAAAGAGAAAGCTCCAGGGATTTCGAAGAAGTTCATCGGACTTCAAGGTATGAAATTGTTGAACTTCAAAGAAACAAGTCGTGCGACTTTGAAAAGGGGATTGATGGGACTTTGGGGAAGGAATTTATGGGACTTCAAAAGATATCTATGGGACCCCTAAGAAGGAATTTATAGGTCCTCAAGGAGGGATTTATAAGTGGAGTGGAGTGTTTTGAATTCATGGAACTTCAAAGTAGTTTGTGAGACTGCAAAAAATTAATATATAGGAGTTCGGAGAAAGAATTCGCCGAATTGCAGAGAAGGATTACGGAACTTCGAGAAGAACTTTAATGGACAGAAAAGAAGGAATTCATGGGAATTTAAATGAGTTCATGAGATCAAAAGAAGGAATTTAAAAGAGTTCAAAGAACTTCATGCAACTAAAAATAAGGAACTTCTGGGACGTTGAAGGATGAGTTCGTGGAACTTACATGAAGGAATCTACAGAACATGACAGAAGGAATTGTGTGATTTGGGGGGGGGGGGGGGAGTGAACCTTACGGGTCTTACAATAAGCAATTGTAAGAAGAACTTCACGGGACTTAAGAGAAGGAATTTTATGAAGAACTTCATGAGATTTAAGACAAGAACATGCAAAAGAACTTCATGGAATGTAAAAGAGGATGGTGCTTCGTAGAAGAATTTTATGAGACTTAGAAGAAGGAAGTAGAATGACTTCAAGAAGGTGTTCGTGGACTTAAAAGGGGGAATTTATGTGACTTCGAAAAAGGAAATCATAAGTCTGTACCATCTCTCTCAGCCCTTGTTTTTTTTTTTCCCCTCCTCCAATATACATCTCCCTTTCTACCTCAGCCCCCCCCCCCTCCCCTCCACCTCCTTCTTCCCTCTTTTCCAAACCCTTCTCACCTGTTTGAAGAATAATCTAAAGTGGAATTAGATATGTATTTCAGTTATTTCGATCAGTATTGCTGATGACTGGCGCCTCGTGTCTGGAACGTCCTTTTCACTGATGAAAGTTCTTTGCAACCGAAAAATTCAGGAAAGGAGTTTGCCAAGCAGCGTTTTTATACTTTAGTTGTTTTTTTAATTATTATTATTATCCAACCTTATCATTCCTTATCAAAATAATTCCATAATTTAAAAGTGACAGTGCACGAGATGAAAGAGGAGATTGTGATTATAAAGAAAATACAGAAGAAAGAAATGAAGGAAGACACAGAACAAGAAGAAAAAGGAGAAGAAGAAGCAGAGAGAGAGAAGAGAGAGAGAGAGAGAAGAGAGATAGAGAGAGAGAGAGAGAGAGAGAGAGAGAGAGAGAGAGAGCTGAACGACGAGGAAAAGAGTGTTGAAGATGAAAGGAATTTAAAAGGAAGAAACAGGAAAAGAAATGGATTTTTCTGTTTTGAAAAAAAATGGAAAGGAAAAGTCATAAAGAAAAACAACGGAAATTTTTTTTAATGACATAAAAATGTTTTCAGACAAATAAATAGATAAAAATATGACAACAAAAATAAATAAAAGAAAGAGAAGATGAAACTTGTAAATGATGGAGGAAGAAAGAAAGTATCCAAAAACAAACAAACAAATATGATCCAGTCGATACAGAAAAGAGTGGAGAAAGACAGAAAAGAGAAAATATAGGAACAGACAGGATCACACACACACACACAACACACACAACACAAAAACGAATTTCAGAATGAATGGATGCTTTTGAAAGGGCAACAAAGAAAAAAAAAGGGAGGGAACAAATCCAAAAAAAGTGAAGGAAAGGCCAAACCGGGCGGGGCAACACCAAGCATCACACAAACAAACAAGCCTCACAAAAAAAAAGATGAACAAAATGGAGAATAAAAAAATAAGAACAAGAAATGGAGAGAAAATTGTCGATAAATTTACCCCCAAAGGAAATCCTCCCTGACACTTGTGTTTTTTTTTTTTTTGCTCATTGACAAAATCTCTCTCTCTCTTCTCTCTTTTCCCCTCTCACTCTCTTCTCTCTCTCTCTCTCTCTCTCTCTCTCTCTCTGCGTTTTTTTCCGTCCTGTCTCGAGAGAGAGAGGGAGAGAGAGAGAGAGGGGGGAGGGAGGGGGGAGAGAGAGGGGAGGGGGAGAGAGAGAGAGACGCATCAAGATATAAACCTGTATACTTTGCTTACATGTGTCTGTGTACTCCCAGAGAGAGAGAGAGAGAGAGAGAGAGAGAGAGAGAGAGAGAGAGAGAGAGAGAGAAGAGAGAGAGAGAAGAAAATATATATGAATGTATAAACGTGTATTCAGCACCACACCCCCTTTGAGGGGATCGTTTAAATTGCCAGGTAAATGAATGTTCAACTGTTGGTTTAACGTAAAACCTGAATACAGTTAAGTGCTAATATACACGCCTCAAATTCCTTTTACGGAGCACCCTCCCCTGGTCCCCCACCCCCCATCCCCAACCCTCCTCTAACCACGACGACTATAAACCACCACCTCCACCATCATTTCCCACCACTTCATCCCCTGATTCGCCATTTGCCTTGCATCTCATAGTGATACAGTTTTTCGCCATCACGAAAACTAACTTTGACTTGATTATTGTGTTCAGCTTCTTTTTTTCGTTCTTTCGTTCTTTCCTTCTTTCGTTCTTTCCTTTTCCTTCTTTCGTTCGTTCTTTCTTTCTTTCTTTCTATTTTTTTTTCGTTTTCTTTGTTTCTTTTTACTTTTCTTTCTTTGTTTCTTTGTTTCTTTCTTTGTTTCTTTCTTTCTTTCTTTCTTTGTTTCTTTCTTTGTTTCTTTCTTTCTTTGTTTCTTTCTTTCTTTCTTTCTCGTTTTACTTTTTTTTTTTTTTCTTTCTTTTTTTCTTTCTTTCTTTTTTCTTTCTTTCTTTTTTCTTTCTTTCTTTTTTCTTTCTTTCTTTCTTTCTTTAACTATTTCTTTCTTTCTTTTTTTCTTTCTTTTTTTCTGTCTGTCTGTCTTTCTTTCTTAATATTCTTCTTCTTATCTTTATTGCCACCACCACCACCACCACCACCGGCAGTTGCAGCGTTATTATGGTGTTACGTTTATCATTTCGACCAAATCGAAATTACGAAATGCTTGACAAGTCATTCTCATGATCGTTCATACATCCGCGGGGGACAAAATCAGTATGACCAGCTACCAGAAGTAATTCACGTTATGTTCTCTCTTCAAGACACTTCATCTAAGGTTAATAATTCATTTTTAACAGGAGAATGAAAAAAAAAATAATATGTGGGGGAAAAAAACTGCCTCCATCATCCTCAAAAAAAGGAAACAACAGACATATGGCGACATATCAGCGTCTAAAGGTGATAATAGATGTTTTCTTCGGGGAAATAGTCATCATGCACCAGGACAATGGCAGAAAGGGGACAAACAGTTATCCCCTGTTTTCTCTGCTTTTTTTTTTTTATTCTCAGAGGATATTAACTGTTTTCTTCGTTTTCCTGAAGATAATAACTGTTTTCTCTGTTTTCCTGAGGACCTGAGGATGATAACTATCTTATTTTTTTACCATGAGATCGTAACTGTATTCCCTGTTTTCCTGAGGATAATATAACTGTTTTCTCTGTTTTCCTGAGGATAATATAACTGTTTTCCCTGTTTTCCTGAGGATAATATTGTTGTTTTCTCTGTTTTCCTGAAGATATTAACTATCTTACTTCTTCACCATGAGATAGTAACTGTATTCCCAGTTTTCCTGAGGAGAATACCTATTTTCTCCTTTAAATGATCACAACTGTTTTCCCTCTTTACTTGAGATAATGACTGTTTTTCCTTGTTTTCCTGAGGAAAATGAAAAAGGTATTTTATTAGCGCACGTGAAACGTTGTTAACAGCTTTTTCGCTGAGGAAAACAAGTATCATCGCGTTTCGACGCTGGGTCAGTAGGTAAGCAAAAAATGTTGTAATACCGAGGATCACAGCTGCTTTTCTTATTGTCTATGTCTTCGATGAGGATAGTAACTCTTTTCCGCGAGATGATAGAGGAAAGAGTCAAGGTCCTTAGGTGTGATAATGGTTTTCCCAAGGAAAATAGGGACAACGCTTGTGATGCATAGGCAAAACAGAGAGTTCTAACCATTTCCATCTTAAAGGAAAACAAGAGTCCACATGGATCACAGCGTAAGTCCGTTTACCTGAAGAGTAGTAGCTGATTTCTTGGGAGGGGAAAAACGGGTATCACGAGCTTATGACGCTAGCAGGCTCCCATACACACAGACCCGACTCGTTCTCATAAACCATTTCACTTTATTGGATTCCACATCGTTTTGTTTTGTTTCAATCTATCTAGATTTGCCTTGGTTTACTCTCTTTCCTTTTACAGCGCTTTGTTCCAGGGTTGTTGTTGTTTTTTGCTGTTGTTTTTTTTTCCGTGTTTTTTTTTTCCTGACTTTTTTTCTGTTCTCATTCGTTTTCGTTTCAGCTCAGTTTTATTTACTTCATTTTATAATATCGCGTGAAAGGGGATATTTCAAGATCTCCCTAGCTGGTTTTGTCCTGCTCCCCCTCCTCCATCCCTCCTCCCCCACCTCTTCCTCCTCCTCCACGTTCGTTCCTTTCAAAGCGCAAAGGGACGTTATCCACGTGGACCGCCATCCATCCTAGAGGTTGTAGGGTTGTTTTTTGTTGTTGTTGTTTGTTTATTTTTTCAGCGGTTTTTTTTTCCTGCCTCCTTCAGCAAGGTGTGAAAGGGGTGACAGCCCCATTTCCTGTCTTCACTAACCTCTAATTGCAGAGTGCCCGCCCTTGGCGTCCAGACCGTGACAGTAATCCCCCTTTGATATGGTCGTGATGGGGACAGTGTATGTGGCGTGTGTGTGTGTGTGGAGTGAGAGAGAGGGAGAGAGAGAGAGGAGGGGGGGGGGTGCAGGGATTGATGGAGATGGGGGGGGGGGGGGGGATGGGGGCGGAATGAGGTTAGGGGAGTGAGTGCGTGTATGGCTTGCAAAAGGAGAGTTGGTGAAGAACGGTGAGAGGGAGGATGGGAAGGCGAAGGGGTGGGGGTGGGGGCGGGGGGAGGTCGTGGGGCATGAGCAACGAAGTTGACTTACTACGTATGGCAAATGACCCTTCCGTTTCCTACTAATCAAGCCTCAGGTGGATTGGGGAAAGGGGGGGGGGGGGGGGGGGGGGGGGGGAGTGGGTGAGGTGGGGGAGCTACTTTCAGCCCTCCCCCCTGTCGTTCAGTCAGCATCGACCCTCAGCTTTTTTATCCCTGTCATTCCTTCGATTTCTCACGCAGGGTGCATGCTATGTGTAAAGTGTCATCCATACCAACGGCCAAACTGACCTTCAGTTCCGAAAGCTGGAGACCGGATTTTACACGCGTGCAAGATATAATGCGAACGTTCACATACGAAACCTTGGTTTAGAACCTTATTCGAAGAAGTGTTAGGGAAATGGAGTCAGACCCTGTGTTAACGCCTGTATGGAAGAAGTGTCAGGGAAATGGAGTCAGAGCCTGTGTTAACGCCTGTATGGATACGGCTCAGCGGAAATTCGAACCCGCATCCCCAGGATCATCAGGATTACAAGGCCGCTGCGGTTCCAAGCTATTTGAGCATAGGTGGCAGCATGAGAGGACACACTGACCAACAGAACAGCTTCCTGGGCAAGAAGTGGTCAGAGAACTGCACGAGCGGACAGGACTCCCACGAAGGGAAATAGATGGAAAAGGACAGGACATACTGATTGCCTCCCTCGACAACTCTGATTCTGTTCAGTGACTTACGCGTAATGTTGGTCACACACACACACACACACACACACACACACACACACACACACACACACACACACACACACACACGCACGCACACGCACGCACGCACGCACGCACGCACGCACAGGACGCCCGCACGTGCACACACACGCACGCATATACGCACGCACGCATGCACGCACGCACGCACGCACGCACGCACGCACGCACGCACGCACGTACGCACGCACACGCACACGCACGCACACGCACACACACACACACACACACACACACACCGATGCAAACAATATCTTCTTGACGGAGGTAATTAGTATTGTAGTAAGTTTCTAGATTAGTAATTCATGAAGGGGGGGGGGGGGGGGGGGGGGAAGGGGGGAGGGGGGGCGACAGCGTTGAACCAAAAGAAAAAAAATGGCGCTGTTGTTATAGCTGTGGCTGCCGTTGCTTCCTAGCGATGGCAATAATGACAACGATGATGATGATGGTTATGATGATGATCATTATCATGATCATGATGATCATGACCATGATAATGACGATGATAATGATGACGATGATGATGATGATGATGATGATGATGATGATGATGACGACGATGGTAATGATGATGATGATGATGATGATGATGATGATGATGATGACGATGGTAATGATGATGATGATGATGATGATGATGATGATGGTAATGATGATGATGATGACGACGATGGCGATGATGATGTTGATGGTGATGATGATGACGATGGTAATGATGATGATGATGATGATGATGGTAATGATGATGATGATGATGGTAATGATGATGATGATGACGATGGTAATGATGATGATGATGATGATCATGATCATGATGACGATGGTGATGATGATCATGATGACGATGATGATGATGATGATGATGATGATGATGATGGTAATGATGATGACGATGATAATGATGACGATGATGATGATGACGATGGTAGTGATGATAATGATGATGATGATAATGATGACGATGATGATGATGACGATGGTAAAAATGATGATGATGATGATGATGATGATGATGACGATGGTAATGATGATGACGATGAGAGAACAGAGAAATGTCTGTTCTAACTCACCCGCCTAAAACTAGTTAAAACTAGTTTCAGGCGGGCGACCTTAGAACAGACATTTTCTCTGTTCTCTGACAAGTAAGGCTTTAACAATGAATTAAAAATGATAATCCATCACACATTCTCTTTCAATAACCAAAAAATAACGACCCTACAAACAAACATACTGTGTAGGATTATCCGTTTTTAATACTAATTTACTAAACTTGCTTGTCTTTTAAAACTAAGTTATATTTTTGACATAAAATCCGCACACTTATTCTGACTAATTTCTACCTACAAAACTTTGTATAATAGACAGGCAGACACGAGGCGGTGGGAGTTATAGGCTGAAACCTGATCACTCAACTCGTTTCGACCGGTTGAATCTAGACCCTGTGTTTTCCTGTTCTCTGACAAGTAAGACTTCAATAACCAAAAAATAACGATTATCTACAAACTTTTCAGAGAGTAACGTAGGGGAAAGCAGCAGTGGCTGAACATACCCCATAGTGTAACGTAGGGGGAAAGCAGCAGCCGCTGAACGCACCCCATATACAAACAGTGGGGCAGGTATCCGGTTACTTACTACGTGTTCAGACATACCGAGACGTCTCTAGACGTTGTCTAGACATGACGATCACGCGATGGGCCGATGTCACAGCCGGCCAATTAGCAGGGGGCTTACAATACGGCGCTCACATGACCAGGTTCGTTGCGACACCAAACAGTCTTTCCTTAGCGTTGACAGCTTAAAGAATATTTATGTTAAAGCAAGTTGTGTGGCATATTTCTGCCCGCGTGACATATTTTTACCCGCGTGACATTGTTTCTTTTGATTTGACCTGTGACATTGTTTCTTAGCGTTGACATATAAAAAGGTATTGACACAGTTTATAGTTTTGTGTTCTTGGAGATATGCAGTTAGTTTTAAAATGACGGAAGCTGCTCTTGATGAATTAAATACTCAATGGGATGTGGCAGAGGATTCACAAGACATTTAAGGTAAGTTTATTATAATTTGTAGTTGTTTTTAAAATTATAGCATTTTTACTGGTAATAACTATATTATATTCTGAACATCTGTTTCTTATAAATAATCAAAGGTGCGCGCACACACACTACCCAGCAAACAACACATGCAAGAGAAACGAAAACACGAGAGAGACCAATACCACACTCCGAACAGAAACCGCTAAAACTGGAAAAAAACAAAAAACATAAACACACACGTACACTACATACACTCCCTTGTACAAGCGCGGGCGCGCGACGCACACACAAACACAGCTTCAGTAAGGTCGATAGCATGGATAATAGAACTCAGGTACAGACAGACAGACAGAACAAAGACAGACAATAAGAGAGAGATTAATAGGCAAGCAAAAGAGAGAGCACACAACAGGAGCGCTATTTCCCTTGGACCGTTTCAATGAAATGTTGAATTTTTTATGTTTCCCGTTGTGTGGTCTTGGTGTAACACTCGGTGTGTACTGCTGTCCTGTTCCTTTACCCCCTACCCGGACTTGGGCCTCAAGGAGAAAGAACCTGTTACCCAGCCCATTTGAACTACTTAGCTGGTAAGTTAACTAAGTTCCATCAAGTTCTTTATTAAGTTTTTAATCAAGTCAACCTCAAAGATATCTTTGATAAGTTTTTAGATATAAGTTTGTTTATAACTTTCCTTTTTAAGTTTCTACTTAAGTCGCATCAAGTTTCTTCATCAACACCCCACGCCCCCACGCATGCACACACCAAGTCACTTCTAAGTTCTAACATAAGTCAACCATCAAGTTATTAATTAAGTTTCTTAATTAACTACTTATTAAGTTACATCAGTTCCTTAATAAGTTCTTTGATCCAGTACACCTCAAGGTCCGTCCTCCAAAGTCATCCTCAAGTCATCCTCAAGTCATCCTCTAATACAACCAAGTTCTTATTTCAAGTTATCTTATAATTATCAAAAAAATACAATCTATGTTTATTTTATCTTAAATAGTAGATGTCTAATATTAGTACAACCAACGCCTCGAAAAAACGCGTCATTCGCTGAGGATGTCTTGGCTCACGTTCTCTGTACTGCGCGAGATCGTCAGCATATATCTTAATGAAGTTCTTTACATCCTAAGCAACCGCAATTGATTACAATTCTTGGTCTATGGAAATGTCTTTATTATAGAACTCCAGTGTCTTTATTTATTGACTCCATCATTTTATAATACCCCATGAACTATTTTTTACAAAAAAAAAAACAAAAAATTAAGTTCTTAAAATATTATTACATTTCAAAATGATCAAAACTTATCTTTTGGTTGTTGGCGGTTTTTTGGCATGTTTTTGTCTTCATTTTAGTGGTTTCAGGGTTGTTTAAAAAAACTTCTTTGGTTTTTGTTGCCATGTTTATATATTTTATAACAGTAATAACCACCCCCCACCAGTCAGCAAGGGGCGCCGGCCAAAACTGGCAAACAGTTTTTAAGTTCAATATTCCATGAAGACTTTGGTGCTGTAAGGTCTTGATCACTTGGAGTTTTATAGCTGGCATTGAATCAACTTGTTCTGGCGTTGGCGTTGTTATGTTTTCATTATGAGTTATATTCTGTGATTGTAACATTAATTTTTTTGTTTCTTTCCACACTCTGCTAATTTTTTTTCTGCTTTAAAACAACTCCCAGGATGAAGGATGCTTTTCACTGGTCTCCCCCTGATTAAGTGTTTTCTGTTTCTGCTGATTTTCTGGCTTGGTTACTTTCTCCACCTGATTCAATGTTTCCCGATTTCTGCTGATTTTCCCCGACTCGTTCATGTTGAAGAAATAAAATCTATATGAATAAAAGGATTATAACTCCCATGATTAGCGGCGATAACAATGTTCCAAATCTGTAATATAAAACACAGCTTTTAAGACTTCTAATGACTTTTGTTAAAACAGAGATTCTTGCTTAAATCATACGTAAGATCTTGTTCAGAATCAATGGGGGCAAATCTAACTGACTAGTTTCGTGGTATACAAAATAAGAACCTTTGCGTGCCCCCACACTTTTTAACAACCATTCTCGACCCCAGCGCGCTTCATAACCTTTGTAATACATTATAATGTCTTGTGGCGACATCTGTTGAACCTGTTTCTATGCGAATTCAGTTTTTCCGCGGAACTGTTTTGTTTACCCCCACACGCCGCCAAGAATACAGCCTTTCCTTTTGCACATAAATATCTTGTCCATCAACTTCTTTGACAATGTACGTCAAACTGTGTAGGGGGCCGCGCTCTGTAGCTCTAAGCGATCAACGCTGTTCATTGTTTTTTTTTTTTATTAATTATAATTATTTTAATTTTTAAAAATGAGCACCGAAAAAAACTATGCCAACCTTGTATACCATTCTGCAGTTATTGAGGGCTAAGTGTAGGATAACACTCAATGCTTGGTAAAAAGCTTGTTAAAAATCAAACCGCAGATCATGCAAACAAGACTTTGAAGGATCAGCAAAACGGATTGCTGTTATTACAGCTTCATTTGCTACGAAAGATTTTCTATTAATCAAAATATAATTCCAGAGAATATAAATATGTAAAAAAAAATACCTTTATAAAAAATGGCTTCACTCGTAATGATGATAGGCGGTGCTGTGGTTAATGCGCTTGCTTTTTAGCGGAAGTAATTACACATTTAGTAAACAACGGATGACGGCGAAGAAAACGACATAACAAAGCTATGGGAGCAACTAGCTGCAGGCACAAGAATCGCTATGGAAAAGCAGAGAATTGGAGCAGTTAGATTTATTAACAACACACTGAAAAAACAGGAACATGCCAGCTTACACATTTAAAGAAGTTGATCCAAGCACTAAAAAATATTTTATCTTGTAAACAGGCAAACCAATCCGGACCATTGCCCCCCCCACTCAAGGGGATTCAGCAACTTTTAATCATCCAACAAAAAACAAAAGATGCAAGAAATCGCGTTTAATTAGTCGATAGGTATGACTGATTCCTAGTTTGGTTGCGCATAATATTGGCTGAATAAAAAAGAACAAAAAATCTTTATTCGGCCAAAAGGAAATTGGGAAGGGAATCAATCCACGGCAATTAAAAAGCTAAGCCAAGCAGGCGGGATCAGTAACAAACAGGCAAAGGAAAAGGTTACTAAACTAAGCGATTTGGCAAATTTATTTACCTGCAACCTAGACAATACAGAACACCGCACTTTTGTGACACAATACCGAACGACAACCCATCAAATGGCTCTTCTATATTTACTCCCCATGATAACGATTAGAACAAAAAGATTTAAGTACGCACTCACAGTCATTGACATAAGCTTCAAGTACAAAGATGCGGAACATTAACACAAAAGAGTGTGCTTCTGCTGTTGCTGTCGCTATCAACTGATATACCAACGAGGTTTCCTTTAACTTAACCCTCGCTGCTTCAAGTTGATGAAGGAAAAGAATTTAAAGGCCAAGTGAATCAGATTATTGTTTAAAAACATTAGAGTTTGCCATTAAAAGCGCATCCCCCTATGAGTTCAAAGATCACATGCTTTGGTTTAAAACTTTAACAAACAGTTATCTGAAAGACTTTTTTTCCTTAACAGTATCACAGAGAGCTGCTTGACAATTTCTCGCAACACAAATGGGTCAGAAAGACTGCCCTCAGTTTTGCGCGCAATGAATAATGAAGATTTAAAGGCTAAAACCAGCACAAGCAATCAAAAAACCAACAATAAATGTTTCTGAAGGACTCCATTCATCCACAATACTATTAACCGTTTGGTTTTAAAAAGTGGTTAAAAAGGGAAATCTTTATTTACCGGGGGAAAGCGAAGGGGACACTCCCGCATCAGGGCAACCATCCAGTTTTGGAGGTGTTGATCCATATGAAATAAAAAGAATTGTAAAAATGAATCCAGCCCGTGTATTATTTTAACGAGAAACAGACACAACAAAACAACCAGCTCCTCAAAGATCTTTTGGCAGGAAGAACTGCAGAATATCCCACCAGACACAGTTCCAGTTGCTTATTTTAATTTTAATTACATAAATATATTTGTGTCCTAAAAGGAAGCCCAAAAGAAAGAAACGGAAGCAAGAAGGATAAATAAAGAGCCTTGGAAATTGATTACGAGAATCAATTTATGCGTGTTCAGCTATTAAGGGAAACTTAATGCAAAAATCAAATGATACGTATTCTGCAGTTAAAGAAACAGTTAATTAGGATTCCTTGTCACAGCCAACGGCTATAGAGCACTTTAACAGCCCCTAAAAACCTATAATTTAAAACTATCAAATATGGAGAAAAGACTATTTTGAAATCAATAAAAAAAATTCGAGCAGTCAAAGCAGAAATAAGAAAAATTTGGAATATATTGGAAGATGATGTGATTGAAATCTTCTATAAATAAAATTTCAGGAAAATATGAGCCTGAATATAAACTCCCGGTGAAGAAATATATAATGATAACTATCTCCCAATGTCCATATGCAAATGAAAACTCAGGATTACCCAAACACGAGCGTTTTGTGTTTGTATCTATCTAAATGACTTCTTTGTTTACAACCGTTTTGTGTTGATCTCATGTAGATTAGATCGCAGTTTTACGTTTGTCATGATGAAAAGTTCTTATTGTCAAACAAGCTTCTTTGTATTGGTCATGCGATATTTTTGACCTGCACACACTGCGAGATATTCCCTTTGCTTCCTGAATGGTATTCTCCTGGCTTGAAATACTGGTACATTTTCGACCTTTTAACCCCAACAAACACATTAAATCACCGTCCAGATAAATTCATTCATCCTTCATCTTTCCTAAAACCTTCTTGTTATAATTGAATGCAAAGCGAATCTTTAGGTAATCGGATGTGTCAACCATCCTGCATGCCCTTAACTTCTTTCTATTTCCATATCTTATTATAGATGTCTTCATTGGGATATCTTATAACAAACATATGAATATGTGTAAAGTACTCTGGACTCAGATACAAGGGTTTTAAAGTAGTCTAATAAAAGCAATGTCAACATCAAAAGCTTTGATAAGTCCTAAAACCGGTAAACCCAAAAAAACGGGTTTTGTCCAATTTGACTTTCTTTTTTTCATCATTATGGCCAAAAAGCTGATCCATGAAATCTTCTGAAGTTCCTGATCATTAGGTTTTGAAGTCAGCTTAATGGCTTCGTTCTCTTATGGTGACAAATCTGACATCTGTTAACGCTTGTGTGGATTCTCCATAGTCTTTCCAAACACTGTTGTTCATAACAGCTTGAAAAAGTCTTTTTCATCCTGAAGCATCTGTTGGATTAGTTCTGGATCAGTGTTCTTCATGATGTATGGTTTCATGAACTGTTTCTTGACAAAAGCGAATTATAACGATGAACATCAGTCAACATCAAACCATGTCTTAAAATAAAATTGTAGAAGTCGTAATGACAGACATATTTTTTTTTGCCTCGAAGATTAGGCACCACCATTTGATGCTCTTAAGGTGGCTCTTCCTGATTCATCTTTAGAGGACTTTTTCTGCTGCCAATGGATATGTCATTATGCGGTCATGAGTTCATGATGATATTCTAAGTTCAACTCCTAGAATGTATCCAACGCTGGTGACCCCCGGCGTCAAACTGCCCAACCACTTTTAATGCTTTATGAATATTATTCGAATTATATCTGTGTACATTTTAAAGTTGCGTAATGGAATTGCGATTGCGCCATACCCAACCATAACCGATTGTTTGCATCTAATACATAAGATAGTTAGACCTTTTATCCTTTCGGCACATAGTCGTCTAAAGTATTTGTTGTTTGCTTTATAACAGTAATGGATGCGACGCCATACTAATTCCTCCACGCAATCCTTTTCTTCAATCATCTGAAAATCATTGGTAGGTTTAGACAAAAAATCAATCTGCACTCCAAGTAAACTTTAAGAAAGCATCTCCAACTCATCCACGGGCGAGCCGAGAAATGTTATGCGCGGGATCCAGCTATAATGTTTCATGCAGGTCTTTCTATAATTTCAAAGACGTTGCCGCCAACAAACATGTATCCCATTAAGTAGAGTCATGAAAGTCCTCCCCTCGTTATCCAACATAACCCGACTCTAACTTCTCCGAAGCAGCTTGGAGCATGCAGGTTAATCAGAATCACTGATGTCCTTTCCTCTAGACATAGAAAAGAACGCGCCTTTCGGCGGAATGTGTATAATCTTCGCTAACTTTCCGCCCAACTGTTCCATGGTACTCATAAGGTAACCACCCTTTCTAAATTCTACTAACAAGTGTTGGGTCAAAATATTCTCCGTTATTGCAGGACTTTAAGTAGCATAGCCAGTGACACTAATGTCCCAACATTGATTGCGCATAGAGTCATAAAAAGACAAGTTATTAAAGTGAAACACATGTACTTTTTCCTGATGACTGCGTTGGCAAGACACCCGAAGGCATCGCCCACTGCGTTCATTAATAAGATGAGAGTAGTAACACTCGCAAGTTATGAAAGAATCCAGGCAGCTTCCTGTCTTTGGGGTCAAACTTTAGTTGAAAGATTGCATTTACTGTGTGCTGCTCCTCTAACTTTCCTGGACTATGTGACATGGTCTCTTACTTTCGAATTCCTGCGTCTGATGATATGCCTAAAAACCGCAAATCCACAATGTGTGGTAAGTAAGCCATACTGTTGTTGGTCTTCAGGGCGTCATCAAAGATTTTAGATAAATTCAGATTATTAGAACAATCCATTTACGCACTTATCTGCATGTGCGCTGTAAAAATCTTCTAGCCGCAATTTGGGCCTCTGAATAAATTCTGGCATTGAATGAAGCGCCATCCGACCTAACAATATGAAGGCAAATGAACAAATCAGGTTGATGATTACTCATGAAGACTGTTTTTTTTCGAAGTTTTTTGGCGCTGGGCCCATTCATGAAGATCCATAATCGACTCGAAGTCCTGCGTAAACTACGTATGGAGAATTTTGCGATCCGTTTCCAGTTCTTAAGAAATACTAACTTTACTTGCCATCTGGGGGCGTAATTAGTTCTGTAAATACATTCAACAGGGGGGCCGATACAATTTTTCTTATGTTCGCTTGCGGCTGAAACAGATGAAACCTTGTTTAAAACAATTTTCTGCAGAATTCTTGTTTGTTAGTGTTTTTTGAAGTTATGCGCCAATTACCCTAAACTCATAGTTTTCGTATCACAAAATGTAATGCGGTAGCCCGCTGGTGAAAACATCAGTAGTAAGTCAACATGATTTTGCCTGGAACGCCTATTGTTGGACTGTTCTAGGACCACTTTCATAGGTTGTGATGTGTTTCCCTCATCCCATGTGTAGACATTAAACAGTATATTGGTTTGTTTGTTCTTCAAACTGATCACTGGAATCCATCCTAAACGGGAAAGATCTTCCACAAAGTTAATATCATTGATGTAATCCAAATTAGTTTGACACTCTCTCTGGCGTTTTTTGCGGACGTAATGCAGCCTTGCGAGAACACACCACCATGAACAATTTGTTTTCTGAATTCTTTATGTTTTAGAACGCTCTTTTTTCGACTAATGCCTGTAGGTAGTGGAATATAAGTCCCCTTGCCTACACTCGGTGCATACTTAGCCTGTTTTAAATCTGATCTCCCTCTAAGACTTCGGCCCTCTGGACCAACCAGAGCCTCTCATTTTGTCTTCTTCAAGCGGCCACATCAAAACTGTGTAAGCAGTTGGTCCTGCCCATCCAGGTGTTTTCAGACATTATGAGAAAAGAATAGTCTGCTTGTTTAGTCCGAGACTCCAGACCTTCTAGATTTTCTTCATTTTATTGTTACATAATCGATTAAAACAGCTACCATTACATTAACTGCGGGTCTATTTGTTATTTACCGTGGAACTTGAGAAATAGCATGAGCAACACTTGCCGTACGCTTGCTGGATCAATGACTTCTAAATCAATATCAATCAGTGCTCTTGATAAATCTCTTGCATTGCTTCAAACAATTCGTCTGGACCTTCATAAATTTTTATCCAAAGCTGAGTTTCTTTTCTAACTCAAAGTATTTATTTAAATCAAAAGAATAATTAATCAATATCGATGGTCTTTTTGTGTTTAGACTCAAAACTAAAGTATAAACACACTTTAACGTTGATATTGTGAGCAGTTTAAGAACAGAGGTTATGTTTCGTTACTTTTTTTAAACATTCCTTTTTTATTCTTTTCGGGGTCGGCTGTTGAGAAATAACTTGTCCTCCAGCCTTTCTTTTGAAGATCAAACTTATGTCATTTTGTAGTCATCAACATCGGCCCTGTAAACGACTAAATTCTCATCCGTGATGTTTGAGTCAAGCTATGCTTTATTTATAATCAACCTTAAAGGAACTAAGTTTTAGCTGTTATATTGAATCATAGCTGTTTGGCATTTGGAGTTTTAGTTTTTATTTTTTTTGCTAGAGCACCTACAGCCTAATGAACACAGGCCGAAGCTAAAGACAAACCGCCTAAGGCAAAGCTATGCCGGTGCGCCTATGCCCGATGCTAAGAGGCCAACACTCGTTCCTGCTGATAGAGCACTTATAGTTGAAGGCTCCGAGTAATTCCATAGTAACAGCAATAAAGCAGCAGAATACCTATCGTTTGGTTTTTGCTGTATTTTGCAAGTCCCTGCTCTAGTTTTTGTAGCATTTTGTGAAATGTTGGTTAATCAAAGGTTTTTTATGCCGGGGGTTGTTCTACTATCTCTTCTCTTGGGCGACTCCGTGCAGTAGGCGCATTTGATAAAACTTGAACAGACATGCCTTTTTTTAAAATAAAAAAAATGTAGTATATGTTACTTTTTAATCTGCTTTTCCTCGAATAGTCAGCTGCGCAATCATAGATTAAAACAAATGCGCAATAAGGTGGTTTTATCACTCTCTTATTTCTTTTCTCAATTAGAATGTTTATTACTTTCTTAAACCTTTCTCCACTTCCAATGTAACTTATTATCCTACTGTGACCTTCTCAAGGTCAATCCATAAACCGATATCGATGTTAAAAATCATCGAGTCTAACATTGTGAAGATTAGATCTTATAGACACAAGTCAACTTTGGATTCTTAACACTCCCTCCTCCTAAAACATTGTCTTCATTCGTCAAAAAATGGTGATAAGGTTTAAGCCCGCTACGAGATTCTGGTTAGGACTACAACAATCGAACATTTTACTTTTCGTTATTTTAGGATTAATAAACTATTTCCCAGTTTGTCTTTTTGAAATGGTTCTTCATCTTCGCACAGCAATAAAATACCTTTAAAGCATTCTGCCTGGGCCACTAAAACTAAAATTCCATATAGCTTCTGCCTCTGCTATTAGGATATGTTGAATGATGATGCACTCTTTCGTAAAATATTGCTAATTTGAACTGATATTGTTGCACAATCAGCCCTGCTAAATCAGAGTTGCTAACAACAATCAAACTCTAACGAGATTCAGAAATGCTGTACGTTTGCTTCGGTGTCTGAAGATCTGCTAACGCGTTTGTAATCATTAAAAATTTAGTTCGTATGACAATCTGTCCTTGTAATGCTCCTTGAAAGTATGGCGCATGCGCTTTTAACAACTCAAAATCAAAGGGGAATAGAAAAGCGATTTCCATACGCATAACTTACAGCTAAAGCCTTTTTGCTGCTTTTAGCATCTGGGGCGAGTTCGGCGCCCTATTCTAATTTTTTAGTGCTTCTTCATTTTCAATTCCTTGAAACCCCAAGATCGGCCCCTTTCATTCCCGGTTAGCCCAAAGATCAGAATGGGGCTAAAAATATGTCTGCATTGTATAAAGAAAATACTTCTTTCCCCCTCAAGTTTTACAAAAATTTTTTTTAACCGATTGCCCGCCCCAAAATTTCTGGACAACTGTTCTGGTTGGGTCTGTTGTTGAAGCAGTTCTATTTTGGAAAGTAAGCCCGCGCAGATCCGGGCACAATCACTTCATTCGCTCCTAGGTTGGAAATCTAACAGTAAGAATTGATCCGCATCAAAGTAGATGGATTATTTGGAACAGTAATATTCCGTTTATTTCCTGCGCGGCAAGGGGCTACTTTCAGTTTTTTATGCGGGTGAGAATCGAGCCATATACTTCTGACATTTTTATAAAACAAAAAAAAAGTTAATTAATTAAAAACATGGCAGGCATTGTGTAAAGAAAATGTTTTAATATTTTTTATAGGTTTTCATTTAATTGTGTTTAGTAAAAGAGATAGAGGGGCATTTATTTTTATTGCAGTGTTATAATGCACCCAAACTGGTAATAAAGTTTGATATGCTGATGCAGACATGTGTGTAGCCCGTGCACAGGTTTTAGAGGGGAGATGCATGGATCCGTGCAGTTTTTTATAACGGGTGAGCTTGAAGTTTGTATGTGTGGCCGGTCGATGTATAGCTAAACTGCTGTGACAGACCGAGAGAGAGAGCGTGCGCTGTCTGCTGTGACAGACCGAGAGAGCGTAAGACCAGTAAGTCCTGGGAGAAGAGGCCCGGACTTTGTTTGTAGAGGTGGCATGCTCCGCCCGGGAGTTGAAGAAGCTGGAGGAGCTCCCGCCGTAGACGTTTGAGGCTGCACCGGTTGTGAAGACGAACAGATGGCATGCTCCGCTACGGGAGAGAGGAACTGGAGGAGCTCCCTGCCGTAGGCGTTTGAGCTGCAACCGGTCGTGGGAAAACTTACAGAAGGAAGGTCCCGGCTACGTTGGTCTATCGGGAGCCAGACCCAGGTGGGGGCGTTGACGTCGTCCCTGGTGACTTACAGGGGAGAGAGGCGACGAGGAAAGACTTTGGAGAATCTTCCAGTGAGTGAAGCTGAGTTGCAAAACTTTTAAAACTTTCCCCATTTCTTTCTGCTTCTACACCCGGAATTTGAGAAAAATTCC
>CM031628.1:50586100-50606098 GCA_018398815.1 Conus ventricosus | reverse complement strand
CAACACCAGTGTATTATTGCAAATCCTAAGGCTGTATAAACACTTGCTAATGTGACGCCTTGCTCTCTAATCAATGTTCTTATTCGTTCTGCTAGCGTTGCGTCTTCATATAAAATTTTTTCGATAGTTTCTCTTATTCTGTTCACTGAGTTCGTAATTGGTCTCGGTTAGTAGTCATCACTTCTAGTCTTGATGATCTTTGTATTTCAGATCTTTTAGTCTTTGTTTTATTCTTTCTTTAACCTCAGGTCCTAAGTTGGCGTCGTCAGCCTCAGCAAGTTTTTCTTTTTCTTTTTCTATACGCTCCTCTAGTTCAGTCAGTTTTGCTAAATGTTTAATAATTCCCTTTGATGGTTCTTAAAAGACGATCAAGGGCTAATAATTCTCATAGGTAGCGGTGGGATGTGTATTGTTTTTAATGCTGTTTTTTTCTTCAGTGGCTTTCTGCTTCTATTGCATTTATTATTTGTCTGCTGTTTGACTTAAATCTTTGTGTGGCATGTTTTGCATTTGGTATCTGTTGGGAGTTCTTGTTGTATGTTTTGAAGTTTAGCAACTTCATCCGGATCTAATTCTGGTTTAGTAAAGCCAAGGCGATTCCGCTCGCTTGCGCTGAGCCTTTGTTTAATTGTATTCATGCCTACAAACCTTGATGGGTCTCGTTTATGCGTAAGCGGAACACGTTCTCCTTTGTCGTTTTTCACATACAAATGGTTATCTTTTAGTTCAAAATCATCAGGGTATATAGTTTCGGGAGGTCCTAATCCTAAACTTTGGTATAATGATCTGACCTTACTTTCTGTTAATTCACGCCTTTGCCGCGCTTCTACTAATTCATCATGCAATGAGAGCGCTGGTGCGATGCTGCTCCCAAGGGGAATCACATGTCGTCTCCAGCATCCAAAACAGCTAATCTTCAAAGTTAATTCCGCCATGTTTTTAAATAATTAACTTTTTATTTTGTTTATAAAAATGTCACAAGCATATGGCTCGATTCTTAACCCGCATAGAAGACTGAAAGAACCCGAGGCGTTGAAGGGAAATAAACGGAATATTACTGTTCCAAATAAATCCATCTACTATTGATGCGGATCAAATTCTTACTGTTAAATTTCCAGACCTAGGAGCGGATGATGTGATTGTGCCAGGCTCTGCACGACTTACTTTCAAAATAGAACTCGCTTCAGCAACAGACCCAAACAGAACAGTTGTACAGAATCTGGGGCGGGCAATCGTTAAGAAAATTTCTATAAAACTTGAGGGGCAAGAAGTATTTTCTTTACACAATGCAGACATATTTTTAACCTAATTTGATCTATGGCTAACCGGAGAATGAAAGGGCCGATCTTGCGTTTCAAGGAATCGAAAATGAAGATGCACTAAAACATAGAATAGGCGCTGAAGATGCTAAAGACGGCAAAAGGTATGTAGCTGTAAGTTATGGGTATGGTAATCGCTTTTCCATTCCCTTAGATTTTGAGTTGTTAAAAGCGCATGCCCATATTTTAAAGGGGCGTTAAAAGACAGTTTGTCATAGGAACTAATTTTTAAATTTTGGACTACCAAACCCCATGAAATTCCTATCTACAAACCCGAAGGGGGAAATTTTAAAAGGCTTTTTTTTTTGAAAACTGAATTTGATTTGGGAGACCAATTTTAGAAGGCTAAAGGGGACAAACCAAATTTTTCGGGGCCAAAAATTTTAGTTTTATATTGGGGGGAAAGAGTGCTCATTTCCCAACCATTATCCCAAAAGAAAAGGAAAAGAAAATATGGGAAATTTTTGGGGGGTTTAAAGGGCCGGGCCACCCAAGCACATTCATTTAAAGGTATTTTTTTTGTGGCGAAGATGAAGAACCTTTAAAAAGAAAAAACTGAAAATTTTGTTAATCCTAAAATAACAAAAGTGCAATTTACAATTGGGGGCAGCCCCTAACCAAATCTACGCTAGCGGGCTTAAACCAAAACATCATTTTGAGAAAAAAAAAACTGTTTGGAGGGGGAAAGGTGTAGAAATCCAAAATTGCCCCCTTGTGTCTAAAAATCTACATTTTCCCCCAGCTTTAAAGACTTGATCAAAAATTTTTAAAAACGAAATAGGGTTTTTGGATTCCCAAAAGGGTCAACAGGGGATAATCATTTTGGTAGGGAAGCGGGAAAAAAGGGTTTTAGAGACATAATAAACATTCAAATTGTTTAAAAAAAAAAGGGAGCTGATAAACCATTTAAAATGGAATTTTTTTTTATTAAATATGCGCACCCTAAATTTATTGAAGATAAAAAAATTTAAAAAATATAGTATACAAAAATTTTTTTTTCATTTTTAAAAAAAAATGTCTGTTGATTTTTTAATCCAAAAGTACCTACAGCCCAAGTCGCCAAAAAAAGGGGATAGTAGAAAACCCAAACCATAAAAACCCCCCAATTTAAACCAAACATTACACAATGCAAAAAAAAACTAGAGAAAGACCTTTCAAAATACAGCAAAACCAAACGAAGTATTCTGCTCCCTTTAAATGCTTTTAATATTTTAAAAAAACGGAGCATCGACAAATTTGCTCAAACAGCAGGCCCCGTGAAAGGCCCTTTTTAGAAAGGGGCAAAAGGCGCACCTGCACTTTCCCTCTGGCGGTTTTTCTTTACCCTTTTTGGCTTGTTTTCCCTTTACTGTAGGGGCGCTAGAAAAAAATTTAAAAAAACAAAAAACCCAAAAGCACACAGCAATGGTTCAACTAAAAACAGCAAAACTTATTTCCCCTTTTAATCTGATAATAAATAAAGCACTAGCTGACTAAAACATCACGGAGAAAAAATTTTACCCGGGGGTTTCCCCAGGGTTTTTGGACTAAAAAAGGGACAAACTTTGATCTTCCAAGAAAGGAAAGGGACAATTTTTTTCCTAACAGCCAGACACCGATCAGATAAAAAAGGTTTTTTAAAAAAATAGACGAAAAAAAAAAACTCTGTTCTAAACAGCTCACTTTAAACAACCCCAAAAGGGGTTTTTTAATACTTTATTTTTAGAGCCCCAACGAAAAAAGGGACCTTGATTTTGATTCTAAATTAATTTTTTTTTTTTTTTAATTAAATAAAGTTTTTTGAGAAAGAAAAAAACCGCAGGGAAATAAGATATTTAAAAGGTCCAGACGAATTTTTTTAAAAGAAATTGCTAAGGAAGAAGTTTTAACAAAATTTTTAAATGTTTTCAGTCTAAATCATTGACCCAGCAAACGACGGGCAAGGGGTTGCTCATGCTATTTCCCCAATTTCGGCAAACTGACAATAGACCCCCCCCTTAAAGTAATGTTAGCTTTTTTAATCGATTTTTAACAATAAAGAAAAAAAATCTAGAATTTCTGGGTCCAACAAAAACAACAGCTATTTTTTCCCTCATAATAAATTAACACCCCGGTTGGGAAAACGAACTCCCTTACACATTTTATGGGGCTGCTGAAAAACCCAAAAATGAAAAGGCCGGTTGGTCAAAAGGGCGAAGTCTTAAAAGTTTAAAATTTTAAAAAAGGGAAAGTATGCCCCCGGGATTGTTGGAAGGCCTAAAATTTCCACTACCTCCAGCATTAGTTGAAAAAAGGGAGCAGTTTTAAACATAAAGAATACAAAACAAAAAAATTTTTTTTATGGGTGTGTTCTCGCAAGGTCCCATCACCCCGCAAAAACGCAGAGGGGAGTGCCCTAACTTCACCCTTACATCAATAAATCTTAACTTTATGAATATCCTTTCCTGTTGCATGGACAAAATTGATCAGTTTGAAAGAACAAAACAAAACCCAAAAACTGTTTTAAAGTCTAAAACATGGGATGAGGAAACCCAAAACTACGCCTATTTTTAAAAGGGGGAAAACATCCCCCAAAGATTGGGGAGCCCAAAAAAAAGCCCCGTTGACTTTCTACTGATTTTTCACCAGCGGGGGTTCCGCATTCACATTGGAAAGCACAATTTAGTAACCCAAACGGGATCTTCAAAGCAAAAAAAAAACAAGAAAATTTTGAAAAAAATTTTAATAAAATTTCCCTCGGGCCCCGCCGGGGGCTTGAAAAAATAAAACAATTTTATCGGCCCATTTACTGGAAAAACAGAACAAATTTTTCCCCCACCCGGGCTAAAATTAGTTTTTAAAAAACTGGAAAAAGGATTTCAAACCCAGCCCTATGTGTTTACGCAGACTTTTTAAACCCCCATTTGTTCCTTATAAGGGCCCCCTCAAAAGAGACTTCCTAAAACAGCCCCAAAAGATTAAAACACCGATTTTCCCTTTTGCTTTCCTTTTGTTCCCCCCCCGGGCGGATGGGGCTAAATTTAACGCCAGAATTATACGAGGAAACCCAAAAGCGGGTAGAAGATTTTTACAGCGCTTTCAAAACAAGGGCGTAATGAATTTTTTAAAAAATCTGAAAAAAATCCCGAAATTAGAGACGCCTGAAACAACAACTTTTGGGCCAGCCACACCTTGTTGGGTTTGTGGGTTTTGGCCTCCTTTAAAGCAGCGAAACCAACTTGGGGAGACCATGACACATTATGGGGAAATTCCCAAAGGACACGCACGTAAATCAATTTTCAACTAAAGTTTGAGCCAAAGACATGGAAGGCCTATATTTTTCACAACTTGCGAGGTTTTCGACCCCATCTTAAAAATGAAAGCAGAAACCGACGCCCCAGGGAACAAGCATTCACAGTCCTCGAAAAAATACATTTGGTTTTACTTTTTAAAAAAAATTTTTTTTATGACCTTTTCAGCAAAATGATGGGAAACATTTAAATCACTAGCTATGTCCCTTTAAATTTCCGCCCAATAACCCGGGAAAAATTTTTTTACCCAATCTCGTTAAAAAAGGGGGTTTACCCCTTAGATACATGAAAAATTTGGGGGAAAGGGTTTTTCGAAGACACACTTTCCCCCTAAAAAGGGGCGTTCTTTTTAAATCTTAGAGGAAAGGAATCAGCGGGTTCTGTTTTCCAGCATTGGCCCCCAAAAGCGGGGAGAAGTTAGATGTAAAAAAATGGGAACTATCATGTGCATACTTTAAAGGCAGATGAAATTTTGGGTTTGGGGGACGTCCTTTTGAAATTTCAGAAAGACCCGCATGAAAAACAGTTTTGGGGGGGCCGCCATTAAATTTTGCGCCTGGGAAAGAGCTGGGATGCTTTCTTAAATTTACAGAAAAAACAGATTGAATTTTTTTGCCGACCTACCAAAAGATTCAGATATTTAAAACGGGTTGCGTGGGGGAAATTTGGGATGGCCCTTGCCCAAAAAACCCTTTAAATGTAAACAAACACAAAAACCTAGATGATTATGACCAAAATAAAAGGGCTAACTAAACTCAGGGATTTAGATGCAAACAAACGTTAAAGGATGGGGGTAGGGGGCAATCCTTCCATTACCCCAACTTTAAAATGGGCACGATAAAACGAAAAAATAAACAAAAGGGTTTTAAAATGGTTTAACCCGGGGGGGCGTCCCGATCAACAGCGGCGGATACATTCTAGAAAATTGACTTAGAATATCCCAGGAACCCCCCAGACCCATAATACTATCCATTTTGCAGCAAAAAAGTCAAAAAATGGGAAAAAAAGAAAACCCCCTATACTTTGCCTAAAACTTCGTGGCAAAAAAAAATTTTTCCCGTCCATTAAAAGACTTCTGCAATTTTATTTTAAAACATTTTTGAAAATTGACAGCTGTTTCATCGTATAATTGCTTTTTTATCAAGAACCGTTTTATGAAACCATACATCATAAAAACACTGATTTTTAAACTAAATCCACAGATGCCTTTAGAAAAAGACTTTTTTAAGCTGATAAACAAACAGGGGGTTTTAAATAAGGAGAAAAACCCCAAAAGGGGTTTGGGGCCCAAAAAGGGGCACCCCGAGAAAAAGAACAATTAACTGTTTTTAAAAACCCAAATTTTCAGGGGCTTCAAAGATTCTTTACCCGGGTTTTTGAAAAAAATGAAAAAAAAAGAAAGTCAAATTGGGGAAAGCCCGTTTTTGGGGGTTTACTGTTTTTTAAAAATTTTCAAAACTTTTTTTATGTTAGAATTTCTTTTTTGACTCTTTAAGCCCCCAAATCCGAGTCCAAAAGTGGGGTTTTCACAGATACAGATAGTTTTTTTATAGATATCCCTACTGAAAAACACTATAAAGACATGGAATTTTGAAGGGAAACCCAAAGGGCCAAACGGGAAAGGTACGACACATCTGATTTTCCTAAAGATTCGCCTTGCATTCTATTCCCAAACAAGAAGGTTTTAAAAAGAGAAGGGTGAAATTTTCTAAAGGGGACAAGGGGGGGGTTAAATTTAAAAATGTACAGATTTCGGGGCCAGGGAAACTATCAAAAAAGCAAAAGGGGAAAATCTCGCAGGGGTTTGTGCAGTCAAACAAATCCATGACAACTTCCCAAAAAACATTGTTTTTGGCCAAAAAGACCCTTTTTAACAAGACAAAGTAAAACTACGATCTAATCTACATGAAAACAACACAACTGTTGTAAAAAAAAAGTCCTTAGATAGAACAAACACAAAAAGAGTATTTGTTAAACCAGAGTTTTTATATGCAAACGGGGAAATTTGGGGGAACGCATAATTAAAATACTTCTTTCGGGCAAACGGGACAAAAAGACCCCCCCTTAAATTTAATGTTAGCTTTTTAATCGCTTTTAACAATAAAGAAAAAAATCTAGAATTTCGGGGGTCTCAACAAAAACAACAGCTATTTTTTCCTTCAAAATAAATTAAAAACGGTTGGGCAAACAAAACTGTTACACATTTTTATGGGGCTGTGAAAAACCCAAAAATGAGGGGCCCGGGGGTTTGGTCGGGGCGAAGTTTTAGAGTTTAAAGATTAAAAAGGCAAGATGCCCCCGGGATTGTTGGGGGCCCTTACTTTTCCACTACCCCCAGCATTAGTTGAAAAAAGGGAGCATTTTTAAAACATAAAAAATACAGAAAAACAAATGTTTTATGTGGTGTGTTCTCGAAAGGCTCCCATCACCCCGCAAAAACGCAAAAGAGGGGGGCCTTTAACTATCACCCTTCCCTCAATAAATCTTAACTTTAGGGGAATATCCTTTCCTGTTGGCATGGAAAAAATTGATCAGTTTGAAAAAACAAAAAAAACCAAAAAACGGGTAATGTTTTAACACATGGGATGGGGAAAACCCAAATCTACGCCTTTTTAAAGTGCCCAAAACAGTCCAACGATTGGGGGCCCAGAAAAAAACCCAAGTTGATTACTATGATTTTCACCAGGGGGGCTACCGCATTAAAACCATTGTTAGCAAAATGGAAACCCAAATACGGCATTTTCCCAAACCCCAAAAAAAAAACAAGTTTCTGAAAAAAAATTTTTTAATAAAATTCCATCTGCCCCGCCGCGTTTGAACATATAAAAAAAATTGTATGGGCCCCGTTGATGAAAATACAGAACAAATTTTACCCCCCCCCCGGAAACAAAAGTTATTTTTTAAAGAACGGGAAAAACGGTTTGCAAACGAGCCCATTTGTAGTTTACGCAGACTTTGAACCCGCTCATTGTTTCCTTATAAGGGCCCCCCTCACAGGGGACTTCCTAAAACAGCCAAAAAATTAAAATACCAGATTTTTCCCTTTTTGTTTTCCCTTTTGGTGGGTCGGAGGGAGCCATTAAACCCCCGGAATTATACGGGGAAACCAAAGGGGGGGCTAGAAGATTTTTACGGGCGCATGCAGAAAGTGCGAAATTTGGTTTTTAAATAATCTAAAAATTTACCCTAAAATTTTATGATGACCCCTTTTAAATGATAAAACAACAGTATGACTCAGCCACCCCTTGTTGGATTTGTGGTTTGGGCCCTTTCATTCAACGCAGCGAATCCAAATTGAGAGACCATGATCACATTAGTGTTCCAAAGGGGGCAGCGCACAGGAAATGCAATCTTTAACTAAAGGGTTTTAGCCAAAGACCCTGGAAGATGCCTATTTTTCTTTCAAAAACTTGCGAGGTTTTTCGACCTCATCTTAAAAATGAAAGCAGAAACCGGGGCGCCCCAGGGAAAAAGCATTCACAGTCCTCGGAAAAAATACATTTGTTTTTACTTTTTAAAAAACATTTTTTTTATGACATAACAGCACAGATGGGGTCATTAAGTCACTAGCTTTTGTCCTTAAATTTCCCGCCCCAAAAACGGAAGAATTTTTTGGGCCCCCAAATTCGTTAGAAAGGCGTTTAAACCCCTTTTGAGTACATGAACAGTTTTGGGGAAAGGGTTTTTCGAAGACACACTTTCCCCCTAAAGGCGGTTCTTTTCAATCTTAGAGGAAAAAAGGGCATCAGCGGGTTCTGATTACCAGCATGGCCCCCAAAAAGCGTGGCAGAAGTTAGATGTAAAAAAAATGGGAGGGTATCATGTGCATACTTAAAGGCCCGATGTAAATTTTGGGTTGGGGGGACGTCTTTGAAAATTTCAGAAAGACCCGCATGAAACATTACAGTTTTTTATCCTGCGCATTATATTTTTGCGCCTGGGGTGAGCTGGGATGGGGGGGGTTTTTTAAAGGGTTTTCAGAATACAGATTGAATTTTTTTGCCGGGCCTACCAATGTTCAGATGATTTAAAACGGATTGCGTGGGGGGGAAATTTGGGATGGCGTTGCCCAAAAAACCCTTAAATGTAAAGCAAAAAACAAAACCTAGATATTATGACCAAGTAAAAAAGGGCTAACTATCTCAGTATTTAGATGCAAACAATCTGTATGGATGGGCTATGGCGCAATCACTTCCATTACGCAACTTTAAAATGTACACAGATAATACGAATAATATTCAAAAGGCATTAAAGTGGTTGAACAGTTTGACGTCAGATCAACAGCGCGGATACATTCTAGAAGTTGACTTAGAATATCCTCAGGAACTCCATGACCTGCATAATGACTATCCATTAGCAGCAGAAAGTCTAAAGATGGCAAAAACAGAACCGCCTATACTTGTGCCTAATCTTCGTGGCAAAAAAAATTATGTCTGTCATTACAGACTTCTGCAATTTTATTTAAGACATGGTTTGAAGTTGACAGCTGTTCATCGTATAATTGCTTTTGATCAAGAACAGTTCATGAAACCATACATCATAAAGAACACTGATCTTAGAACTAAATCCACAGATGCTTCAGAAAAAGACTTTTTCAAGCTGATAAACAACAGCTGTTTTTGGAAAGACTATGGAGAATCCGCACAAGCGTAAAGATGTCAGACTGGTCACCAGAGAAAACGAAGCAATTAAGCTGACTTCTAAACCTAATTATCAGGACTTCAGAAGATTTCATGATCAGCTTTTGGTATAATAATGAAAAAAAAAGAAAGTCAAATTGGATAAGCCCGTTTTTATTGGGTTTACTGTTTTAGAATTATCAAAGCTTTTGATGTTAGAATTTCTTTATGACTACTTTAAGCCCCCATATCCTGAGTCCAGAGTGCTTTACACAGATACAGATAGTTTTTGTTATAGATATCCCTACTGAAGACATCTATAAAGACATGGAATTAGAAGTAGCTAAAGGGCATGCGGGATGGTACGACACATCTGATTATCCTAAAGATTCGCCTTTGCATTCTATTACTAACAAGAAGGTTTAGGAAAGATGAAGGATGAATTATCTGGAAAGGTGATCAAGGAGTTTGTTGGGTTAAGGTAAAAAATGTACAGTATTTCGAGCCAGGAGAAAACTATCAAAAAAGCAAAGGGAATATCTCGCAGTGTTGTGCAGTCAAACATATCGCATGACAACTACAAAGAAGCATTGTTTGACAATAAGACTTTTCATCATGACAACGTAAAACTACGATCTAATCTACATGAGATCAACACAACTGTTGTAACAAAGAAGTCATTAGATAGAACAAACACAAAACGAGTATTTGTTAATCCAGAGTTTTCATATGCAATCGGGCATTGGAGAACGGCATAATTATATATCTTCTTCGGGTTTATAATCGGATCCATATTTTTCATCAACTTTATCTATAAAATCAATCATATCAACCTCCAATTCATTCAAAATTTTTCTCATGTTTGCTTGATGCGCTCGAATTTTTTTATTATTTCAAGATATTCTTTATCCCATTTTTGATAGTCAAAATTTGGGATTTTGGGTTGTAGGTGATCTGGATGCATTGACATGTGCTGATGAATCCTCGCAAATGTTGCACTAATAGCAGAACTCAAACCATATGATTCCCGCATCAATTCCAAGGTCTTTTCATTTATCATTCTTGTATCATTCTGCGCTTCCTTCTGAGCTTCCATTTTAAACTCAAATATATTTACGTAAATTAATTAAAGCGGAACTGTGTCTGGTGGGATTATCTGCAGTTCTTCCTTCACAAAAGATCTTTGAGGAGCCGGTTGTTTTGTTGTGTCAGTTTCTCCGTAAATAATACACGGCGGATTCATTTTACAATTCTTTTTATTTCATATGGATCAACACTCCAAACTGGATCGGTTGCCCTGATGCGAGTGTCCCCTTCTGCTTCCCCCGGTAAATAAAGGTACCTTACTTTTAAACCAAACGGTAATAGTTTGCTGGTTGTACTAGAGTCTCCTTCAACAGCATTTATTGTTTGTTTTTTGATTGCTTGTACTGGTTTTAGCCCTGTTAATTTAAATTCTTCATTATTCATTGCGCGCAAAACTGAGGGCAGTCTTCTAACCCATTCTGTGTTGCGAGAATTGTCAATCAGCTCTCTGTGATACTGGTAGGAAAAAAGCCTTTCAAATAACTGTTTGTTAAAGTTTTCAACTAAAGCCTGTGATCTGTGAACTCCCGGAATGCCTCTTTTAATGGTAACTCTATGTTTTAACAATAATTGATTTACTCGGCCTTTAAATTCTTTTCCATCATCAACTTGAATCATGCGAGGATAAGTTAACGGGCCTCGTTGATATATCAGTTGTATAGCAACAGCAACAGCAGAAGCACTCTTTTGTGTTAATGGTTCTGCATCTTTGTATCTTGAAGCTATGTCAATAACTGTAAGTGCGTACTTAAATCTTTTTCGTCTAATCGTATCATGGGGTAAATATAGAAGATCCATTTGATGGGTGTCGTTCGGTATTGTATTCACAAAGTGCGGTCTCTGTATTCGTTTAGGCGCTGGTAAATAAATTTGCCAAATCGCTTGTTTAGATAACCATTCCTTCGCTGTTTGTTCACTAACTCCAGCTGCTTGGCTTAGCTTTTTAATTGCTGTTATTCCCTTCCAATATCCTTTTGGCGAATAATAGATTTTGTTCATTTTTATTCAGCCAATATTATGCGCAACAAAATACACAACGGTCATGCCAAAGACGATAAACACGATTTCTTGCATCTTTTGTTTTTCTGATGGCTGATAAAAGTCACTGAATTTTGGCGGGGCAATGTCTCGATTGGTTTGCCTGTTACAAGATAATATTCTTTTATTGCTTGATCAACATCTTTAAATGTGTAAGCTGCATGTCCCTGTTTTTTCAGTTTGTCGTTAATAAAATCCAACTGCTCAATTCTCTGCTTTTCATAGCGATCTTGTGCTGCAGCTAGTTGCTCCACAGCTTTGTTATGTCTTTTTCTCTCGCCGTCATCCCGTAGTTTACTAAATGCGTAATTACTTCCACTAAAAGCAAGCGCATTAACCACAGCGCCACCTATCATCATTACGAGTGAAGCCATTTTTTATAAATGTATTTTTTTACATATTTTTATTTTCTGGAATTATTCCTTGCTTAATGAGAAAATCTTTCGTAGCAAATGAAGCTGTAATAATAGCAATCAGCTTTGCCAAATCCTCAAAGTCTAGTTTGCCAAGATCTGCCGGTTTTATTTTTAACAGGCTTTTACCAAGCATCGTGTATCCTACACTTAGGCCTCCAATAACAGCAGAATGGTATACTAGGTTGGCAACAGTTTTTTCGGTGCTCATTTTTAAAAAATAAAATAATTATAATTAATAAAAAGCATGAACACCGATGATCTGCTAGAGCTACAGAGCGGCCTAAACCGTCTTGGACTTACAAATGAAGAAGTTGATGACCAAGCTATTATGCCCAAAAAGGAGAGGCTGTATTCTTTAGCAGCATGTGGAAAAACAAAACAGTTCCTCGGAACTGAATTCAGCATAGAACAGATTCAACAGATGTTGCCACAAGACATTGAAAAGTATCATAACAGGTATGAAGCGCAACTGGGATCAAGAATGGTGAAAAGCGTTGGGCAAACGGTTCTTAGTTTGTACACTAAACTAGTAAGTAAATTTGCGCCTATTGATTCTGAACAAGATTTTATGTATGATTTAACGCAGGATCCAGTTTTAACTAAGTCATTAGAGTCTCTAAGCTGTGATCTATATTACAGATTTGGAATATTGTTATCGCCATTAATCATGGGATTAATTACTTTTAATCATATAGATTTTATTTCCCTTCAAAATGACCAAGCCAGAAAATCAGCAGAATCAGAAAACACTGAATCAGGTGGAAAAAGTGACCAGTGAAAAGCATCCTCATCCTGGGCGTGTTGCAGCAGGAAAAAGATTAGCGGAGTGGAACAAACAAGCAAAATTACAGTTACAATCACAGAATATAACTCATAATGAAAACATAACACCGCCAACGCCAGAACAAGTTGATTCAATGCCAGCTATAAAAACTCCATGTGATTCAAGACCTACAGCACCAAAGTCTTCATGGAATATTGAACTTAAAACTGTTGTCATTTTTGGCGCCCTTGCTGCTGCTGGGGGCAGTTATTACTGTTATAAAATATATAAACAATGGCGACAAAAACCAAAGCAGACCAAACAATCTCCACCACTAAATACAGAAGACAAAAGCATGCCAGAACCACCAACAACAAAAGATCATTTTGATCCATTTCAAATGCAATAATATTTTAAGAACTTAATTTTAAAATTTTTTTAAAAAAATAGATCATGACATATTATTATTTGTTTAAAATGATGGAGTCAATAAATAAAGACATGGAGTCTATAAAAGACATTTCCATAAACCAGAATTGTAATCAATGTGGTTGCTTACGATGTAAGAACTTCATTAAGATCTATGCTGACCAATCTCGCGCCAAGGACGCTGAGCAAGACATCCTCGACGATGACGCGTTTTTTGAGGCGTGTGTGTACTATATTAGACATCTACTATTTAAGATAAAAACATAGATTGTATTGTTTTTTTGATAATTATAAGATAACTTGAATAAGAACTTGGTTGTACTTAGAGGATGACTTAGTTATGATCTTGAGGTAACTTGAGTAAGAACTTAGAAGTGACTTGCGGTGACTTGAGGATAACTTGAGTAAGAACTTAGCAGTGACTTGATTAAAAACTTGACTAAGAACTTAGAGGCGACTTAATTAAGAACATAAAGGTTACTTGATTAAGAACTTAGAACGACTTGATAGCGACTTGAATAAGAACCTATGGCGACTTGATGAAACATAAAATAAAAACACAATCTATTGTTACATTCCTTTTCCTTGGGAGACAACTCTCCTTCTCTTATTCTAAAGGTTGCTTTCCTTTGTGCGAACCCTTCAATTATCAGCTTACAAAATTGCTGAGCTGGGGTGACGCATTTGTCACTATACTAGTAGGCGACCAGCTAACGCAAATCAGCTCGTGTCAAATTACACAAAATTACATGGCCAGGGCAGCAACGTGTGCCAGTGATCTAATAATATATAGGCCTCTTCAGACGGATTCTCGCATGAAGCAATCCTCATTTCTCATTGGACAAATGCCTCACATGAGAAACCACCCCGCCCTCAAGTAATATTTTCACATTAAAAGCAGCATTTTTATATTCAATCTAATAAAACATTTAAAATAAATTTTATTAAAAAGTAGTGACTAAAAAGTAAAGTAAGATGCACTTTATTATTTAGCATTTAATTTTGCTTTACAAAAATAAAAAACAACTTTACACTAAGCACCTTTACGCTAGTCGCCTACTAGTAAAGCAACACCATAGAATTGTAAAGCTTTCTGTGTGCCGAGTATATATATTAATCTTAAAATAAATAACGTTGAGAATATGCCTGCGGTAGTTTTATATTCTTGTTTGTCATGGTATTGCAAAAGTCTAAATTTGGCCCTCTTCCCGGCCCTCAAGTGATCTCTTCCCATTTTCGTGTTTCGTTTGCCTGGGTTACTGGCGCGGCTATAAACGCCCGCAAACCACAATGTGTTGTCTGAGTCACTGGCGAGGCTATAAACGCCCGCAAACCACAGTCACTGGCGCGGCTTAAACGCCCGTAAACCAAAATCGGGAAGAGTCACTAAAAGGGGTTAGGGGACTGCCCCAAATTAGAAACATAGCGAGCAGGCAACCAAGTATGAAAGTATACTACTGTTGGAGGCATATTCTCAAAACCCTTCACATCTGGCCGTGTTATATGTGACCCTCTGGGTCGTTTCCCAAGACACTTGCCACTAACGTTCTAAACCTTCCTTCATACCTTATTAAAAATGTCGAAGGAATTAAAATCGCTGTGTGTGTGTGTGTGTGTGTGTGCGTGCGTGCGTGCGTGCGTGCTTGAGCGTGAGCGGGCACGTGCGTGCGCGCGCCCGTGTGTGTGCATGAGCGAGCGCACGCACGCGCGCACGCGCGTGTGTGTGTGTCTGTGTGAGTGTGCTTGTGCGTGCGTGCGTGAGCGTGAGCGGGTACGTGCGCGCGCGCACGCGTGTGTGTGTATGTGCGTGGTGTGTGTGTGTGTGTGTGTGTGTGTGTGCGCGCGCGCGCGCGCGCATGATCGCGTGCTGCGCTCATGAGTGGAATGTGAGTGTTGGCAACGAGTGTGGGGCCGGGGAGGTGGGGGGGGGGGGGGGGGTGGGGGGGGGGGGGGGGGGTTCTAGTTACCCATGACACCCAAACCCGTCCACATGCCGACGTGGCCTTGACAACCCGAGGGCGACACCGTGCGGTAACTTGTTGATAAGGAGGAGACCATTCCGGAAGACAGGGGAAGCCACTGGGGCGGAAGCAGGGACGACAACTCTAAGGGGATGTGAGGACTGAGGCCGTGGAGAGGGTGGAGTCAAATGGGAACTGGAGTCCGTGTTGCCACCACTCTAAGTGGTTTTCAGGCCAAGGTAAAATCAAAGTGTACACGACACAGAGAGTGGTGTGGGATGGGGGGATGGTGGCTGAATGGGTGAGGGGTAAGCGGAGGGGGAGGGGGGGAGAGAGAGAGAGCGAGAGAGAGAGCGAGAGCGAGAAAGCCACAGAGAGAGAGAGAGAGAGAGAGAGAGAGAGAGCAAGAGAGAGAGAACGAGAGAGAGAGACAGAGCGAGAGAGAGAGAGACAGCAAGAGAGAGAGAGAGAGAGACAGACAAGAGAGAGAGAGAGAGAGAGAGAGAGGGAGAGAGATTTGGTTTACTTTTGTAAGATGGATTCTGAGAGTCAAGACTTACTGGTCATTGACTGACTCAGAAAAAAATACCCTCTGTACCGGAGATCTAAAAAAAAAAAAAAAATGACTGTCATTTTCATTCTAGTAATGACATATAGAACCCATTCGGAGCTGTAATCACACAGGCTAAAGAGTATCCACAACATTTACGTCAATTCCTAACGTGATTTGCGAATCTGTTAACGAGAATCTATTAACATGAATCTTTTAACATGAATCTATTAACGTGAATCTATTTTAACGTGAACCTTTTAACATGAATCTATTAACGTGAATCTTTTATCATGAATCTATTGACGTGAATCTGTTAACGTGAATCTGATAACGTGAATCTATTAACGTCAATCTTTTATCATGAATCTATTGACGTGAATCTGTTAACGTGAATCTGATAACGTGAATCTATTAACGTCCGGACGACAGGTAAGAGCTGCGTTGTGTTCAAGATGTCTGCCATTCCGCTTCACCCTCAGATTACAAAAAATACCCCCCCCCCCCTCCCCTTACGCTCTTTCCCAAAAATCATAATGGTTGGAAAAAAGAAACACTGACAAACTGACAGCTAGCTTTCAGTCACGACTAGAGTTTACAGTCTTGTGCAGTCACCAACGAAAGGTTGGATGGTTGGACGATCCAGTGGCTGGAGTTTACAGTCTTGTGCAGTCACCAACGAAAGGTTGGATGGTTGGACGATCCAGAGGCTCAGTGGTTAGAGTGCAAGTCATTAAGTGGAAAATGAGCATGTCCAGGGGGTCATGGGTTCGAATCCCAGCCATGGCTCGTCCCAAGATGGGGGAAAAAAAGGGGCAGCTGAGGGACATCCGGAGTCATAAACCGGGTGTGGCCCAACCCCCCCTCCCCCCCCCTTCCCCCCCCCCCCCCCTAGAGTGTCAGGAGATAAGGGCCGAAACACTTGCTTGAGGGGGGCGTCTCTTCTGAGGACTCTCTGCTGCCACGCTCTCCACAAGTTTCTTTCTACTGATGCATGGGTAAACCATTGACTTCCGGAATAGGCCGAGGACGTCCGGGAAAGACCGGAGGACACTGGGAAAGACCAGAACCAAGGGCTCTGTGGGCTGGCTCCCCACTTTGCCTTCAACATGTGGCTACTAAGTACAAAAAGAAAAGATGCTCCCAGGATTCACCGAAAGGGGGATATAATGATGAATCCATCGGTGCTCAACCAATCACGACTGCAAATCCCAAACGGACTATGAACATGGACCAAATGGAATATCTATGTGTCTGTGGAAAGCGTTTCGCTACCACCCGTGGCATGAAGATCCATAGAACAAAGATGGGATGTGTGAAGACTCATCTGAATGAGCAGCAGCGCACTGCATCAGCAGATAAGATGTCGGAAGACCGAGGCCAGGATTTAAATCACAGTGGGGCATCCACGCTGTTGGTTCGGATGAGGAATTTGCACAGGCCCTCGATGCCAGGCGCCTGAAACTCAACCAGCCACGAGCAAACGAAACTGAAGATTGGGAGAAACTGGTTGCAAAAATCGTCCAAATACTCGATGCACTGATAGGGAAAAGCACCCTGGAACACAAACTAGCCACATATGGGACATTGTGTATGCCACATGTAGAGACGCCTATGGAGCAAAACTACCCAAAGAGAAAACACCTCCAAAGAAATCCAGACGCCAAGAAGAGATGGACAAGATCAGGGTCCAAAAGAAAAACCTCAAGAAGCAAATGAAGACCGCACTGCCAGCTGAAAAACAAGGCTTGGAAAAACTGTGGAAAGACCTGAAAGCAAAACACAGCGCCCTCAGCAAAGCGGAATCTGCGAGGAAGAGGAACAGCAAAAAGAAGAAGACCCAAGAGCGCTTCTTCAGAGACCCCTTCCAGTTTGCCAGAACACTGTTTGAGCAGCCAAAATCTGGGACCCTAAGTGTGGACAAAGGAGTTCTTGAGCAGCATCTGAGGAAAACATACTCTGACTCACAGAGCAAACAAAGCACCACTCGACATTCAAGGTCTGGTGTGGCCAACCAACCCTGAGGAACAGTTCAATGACAAGCCTCCAACGTTGGCGGAAATCAAGAAGGTGGTCGACAAAGCCAGAGCCAAATCATCACCAGGGCCAAACGGAATACCTTACCAGCTGTAAAAGAAATGTCCCAAAGTGCTGGAGTAGGTCCACAGGCTGCTGCGAGAAACCAGAAGATCAGCGGCCAGTGGATGACGGCAGATGGTGTGTACATCCCCAAAGAGCAAAACTCAGGTGACATCAGCCAGTTCAGGCCAATATCACTACTGAACGTCGATGGGAAAATCTTCTCTGTCATGGCAGCAAGGCTGACCAAGTACCTCATGGAAAACAAGTACTTGGATGTGTCAGTCCAGAAAGGTGGCATCCCAGGCGTGGCTGGCTGTGTAGAACACGCCACAATGATCTGGGACGCAATCCAAAGAGCAAACACAGAAAAGAGAGACCTGGACGTAGTGTGGCTTGATCTGGCAAACGCATATGGATCTGTACCCCATGAGATGATACAGCTGGCTCTTGATATTTACCATGTGCCAAAGAACATCCGCAACATGCTCAAGAAGTACTTCAATGGCTTCTCAATGCGGTTCTCTTCCAAGGAGTACATAACAGATTGGATCAACTTGGAAGGGGGCATTGCAATGGGCTGTGCAATTTCCCCAATACTGTTCATAATGGCAATGGAAGTAATCTTGAAAGCAGCAACAAGCAACGCAAGACAAACAGACCTTGGCAATGGATACAGGACGTCCCTCTCAAGGCCTTCATGGATGACACTACAGTGATTTCATCCAGGGGAAAACGAGACACGTCATGTGCTGGAGAGGCTGGACGACATAGTTGCCTCATCCAGAATGAAGTTCAAGCCAAAGAAATCACGGAGTCTCTCACTGAGGAAAGGAAAAGTGGCCAAATCGGTGGTCTTCAGTGTTGCAAACCAGGCCATTCCAACAGTCACAGAAGAGCCAGTTAAGAGCCTTGGAAGATGGCATGATGATACCCTGAAAGACACACAAAGAGCAAAAGAAACCAGATGTCGGAAGAAGGCGTGGAGACCATTGGCTATCAGGTCAAAGTCCTCACTGCAGAAATTGGAGCTAGGGGGTTTGTAGGAACGTCTGCATACAGCCTCATGAAACAGCTCTCAGTTGCAGCAGAGGGACATCCGGAGTCATGAACCGGGTGTGGCCCAACCCCCCTAGAGTTTCAGGAGATAAGGGCCCAAACACTTGCTTCAAGTGGGCGTCTCTTCTGAGGACTGTCTGCTGCCACGCTCTCCACGCACGCTCTCCACGCTCTCCACGAGTTTCTACTAGCTGCATTAGAAGTCCCAATGTGAACGCAGCGCAGGCTTCCAAAGGTGTGGTGCAGGATTGCTCTCAGCTGGTTTGTTCGGCAGCTGAGGACAGTGCTTCACTGGGTCCCACTCGCACCTTCGGGTGGATCTTCTCCCTTTCTTTGAGACCAGCCGGATTGGAACACGCTACTTGCGAACACCCTGGCAGCCGGAACCGTTTCTTTGGTTACCAGTTAGGTTCAACGTCCACGCGCACCCAAAGGTGACACAGTAGACGGCAATGGCCAAGCTATACTTCTTTCCTCGCTTCTTTCTAACTGTACCATCCACCCTTTCCCCCATCCCCACCACCAAGTCATAAACTAACCCCCCCCCCCTCCCAGTCCCCTTCCAGCCCCTTCCCTTTTGTACCCCCTTTTCCTTCCCAACTCCTCACCCCCTGTCTAGCCCCCCCCCCCCTCCCGGCACCCCCACCCCTCCACCCGCTCCCCGTCTCACTGTGCAAAACAATAGATTGGGTGTCCGTTTTCCCTCCGAGCTCAAAGGTGTCTATGTCGATTAAGCGGCAATTCATCATGACTAAGATTAAGGCGGGAGCTTGGGGCCGCCGGCTGTCTAATTCTCACTGGGGAGTCGTTTTCCTACCAAGGGAGGTTACGCGAGATAAGTTTTTAACCATTTCGTGCCGAGCTCTGACTGACGATTAAAAAGGAAGAAAAGAAAAGAAAAGAAACGAAAATGTAGGTGGATAAAAAAAAAATGCTCAAGTCAGCAGAGAAGGTTACACGCCGAACTTACAAACTCAGCGTCCAACACTTTGAAATTGAAAGGCACGGACACAGAGAAACACAGGGAGAAAAAAAAAGAAAAAAAAAGAGGAAATTGTCTGCCTAGAATTTTCAAAGAGTGAGGACTGATTCAGTTTCCGCTTATCCTCCCCGTCCGCCCTCCGCCTCCTCCGTCTTCCCCCTCCCCCTTCCTCTCCGCCGCGAGTGGGTGTGTGGGTGGGTGGGTGGGTATGAGAGGTGGTGGTGGTGGTGGTGTGGTGGTGTGTGTGTGTGTGTGTGTTGTGTGTGTGTGTGTGTGTGTGTGTGTGTGTGTGGCTAATCCCCAACTCTGCTTGTCTTGTTTCTCTGTAAATGTCTTGTGTCCCTTCCTCTGTCTTTGTCTGTCTGTCTGCCTGCCTGTCTGTTCTTCTCCTATCTTTTCGGCTGTCCATGTCTCTCTCATTTGTATCT
>CM031628.1:50573600-50581100 GCA_018398815.1 Conus ventricosus | reverse complement strand
ACCACCACCACCAACCTCTGGGCTCCGTTCCCGAGATCGCTGTCTACACAGCAGTTAGTGCACTGTAGCAGGTTCTTTAAAAAAATACATCAATGAACAAACAAATGACTGAATATCTCAATAGCTACATAGATAGATAGACTGATAAATACATCAATGAATACATAAATAAAGAGTGTGTCACTTATGGCCGGTAAAATGCATGTCCACCCTCCACTGTACCCTGTAGAATGGTCTTGGACAGGGAGTCATGGGGAGATACATGCCCACCCTCCACTGTACCCTGTAGAATGGTCATGGACAGGGAGTCATGGGGAGATACATGTCCACCCTCCACTGTACCCTGTAGAATGGTCTTGGACAGGGAGTCATGGGGAGATACATGTCCACCCTCCACTGTACCCTGTAGAATGGTCTTGGACAGGGAGTCATGGGAGATACATGTCCACCCTCCACTGTACCCTGTAGAATGATCTTGGACAGGGAGTCATGGGGAGATACATGTCTACCCTCCACTGTACCCTGTAGAATGGTCTTGGACAGGGAGTCATGGGGAGATACATGCCCACCCTCCTTGGTAACCCGTTGAATGTTCTGAAGTAGGGAGTAATGGCGAGATACATACTGTGTACAAGGCGAGCACTGGGCAATCATTAACTTCGAGAAGAGGTTTTCATCCACCAGCCTTATGTGTTGACATCTGCTCTGGAATTGGTGCAGTTTTTCGTGTTTGGTTTCTTTCATCAGATGTGAACATTCCCTCCATGATCACCTGCAAGGAACTCCCAGTTGCCCATTCAGACACTACGTTGGACACTCAATCACAGGAGCAGACACTCCGAGAGAGAGAGAGAGAGAGAGAGAGAGAGAGAGAGAGAGAGAGAGAGAGAGAGAGAGAGAGAGAGACTGACTCGACTCTTGACGCGCGCTTTCACGCCGCGCCATTTATTGTGAGGCCCTCGGCCCGTCCACAGGAGTACGCAACATACATTTCAACATGACAAAAACGTTTGATTGAAACGTTGATTGTAACATAATTTGTTTTCTGATTAGAGTTTCTGTTCTTCCTATAAGTATTACTATTACATACGGGTTTCTCTGGTTTTTAAGGCATAGAAGATGTACATTGCAATATCTCTTATGGTTTCGGTGTTATCGTTTTGTAGCAGACTTTCCAATGTGATTGCGTTTCTGTTACTAAAGTGTTTGAAAATGTATTTTGTTCGTAATTGCCTGTAATTTGGACACCACATTAAGAAGTGCATTTCTGTTTCTACTGTTGGGCAGAAGGGGCATGTTGTTATAGCTTCATTGTCTATGTATTTTTTATTGCCATGCAGTTCGTTTATTCCTAATCGTAGTCTTGTCAACGCTTTTCTGAACTTTGCGATTGTGATTGCGCGAAAGTATTCTTCAGTTTGGTGTATAGTTTTAAACGTATTATATGTAGTAAATCGTTCACTGTTCGCTATTTTGTTATGCCAGTTCTGTTTGTAACAATCTATGATTCTTTGTTTTAGTGTTATGACAAATGTTTGCTCGTTTCCTACGCCTTCGTTCAGCCAAACTTCAGAGAAGCCATATGTATCCAAGCAGCGTTTAATTTCCAGTGCCCAGTTCTGTGGTTTGTCAATTTCAATTTTTTCTCTTTCATATGCCTGTCTAGGTATCCTGTCTGGAGTCATCTTCATTAATTTGAACCAATATCTGATTGCTTTTATTGAACTATCTATACTCATCGGATATCTTCCTAGTTCACCGTATACTAAGTTGTTTGGCGTTTTCTTCCTCACCCCCATGTATCTTTTACATGCGAATAGATGTATATTTTCCACCGCTGAATAACGAGTCAAACCCCATACTTCTGCTGCGTACAGTAGCAGTGGCTTGACCTGTGTATCAAATAGCTTAAAAAATATGTTTATATCCAAATGTCCTAAGCTATACATTGTTTTCATTATTTCACCTATTTTCCCTTTCGCCCTTCCTGCATATTCTGAAAGTGGAATATCTACTGAGAGTTTAGTCGTCAGAGTGAAACCTAAGTATTTGTAGCTGTTTACTACCTCAATTTCTTCCCCTTTGTAATTCCATTTTTCTAGTCTGCCAAGGTATCCTCCTTTTCTAAAGACCATGATTTTTGTTTTTTTTTTAGATTAACCTTTAGTCCAATGCGGTCTGAGGCTTCCTGTAGGTTCTTAATTTGGTTTTGCAGACCTGCTGGTGTTTTAGCTATTAAAGCTATGTCATCAGCGAATAGAAGTGAAAATATTTCTGCCTTTCCGGGTAAGAATTGATATCCGTGTCTTCCTTTAGCTGTGACATTGTCTGCAACTTCTGTAATTAGTAATGAAAAAATTAGAGGGGACAGTAAACACCCTTGGTTCACTCCTGTGTGGCATTCAAAGAATTCTGTTAGTTCAGTTCCATGTCTTACACATGCTTGTACTGTTTTATATATAGATAGCTTTTAGCATGTTAATCATCTTCGTAGATATTTTGTGTTTCTGTAGAATTTCCCAAAGTTTTTCTCTATTTACTGTGTCAAACGCTTTCTGATAATCAATGAAGGCTACATACAATTTACTTCTTCTTCTGCCGTATAGGCAGTTACTTATCATAGATGTTAGTGTGAAAATATGGTCTACTGTTGAGAAATCTTTCCTGAAGCCTGCCTGCTCTTTGCTGATTTTATTTTCTGCTTCTGCCCAATCATATAGCCTTCTGTTTAATTTTGCTGTGTAAATCTTGCTTATGATGCATAATTAGGATATTCCTCTATAGTTTCCTGGATTCTGTCTATCTCCCTTCTTGTGTAGTGGTATGATCACCGCCCTTGACCATTCTATGGGGAAGTAGCTATCTTGATATAATTTATTGAATAATTTCGTTAAGAATGGCACTATATTTTGTCCTATAGTTTTGAGAAATTCAGGAGGGATTTCATCAATGCCTGGTGATTTGCCTTTTTAAAATTTTTCTGTAGCTGATCTTACTTCGTTTTCGGTTCTCTTCGTCTAATTCTTGTACATGAATTACGTTTAACACTTCTTCTTGTGGTCCTTCTTCTCTATCGTTTAGCATTTCTGTGTCTTGTGGATTCAAGATGCTTTCGAAATGTGCTTTCCACTGTGTAATATTAATAGAGGGTAATGTGTTATTCTTTCTTCTAACACTTTTTATGGTGCTCCAGAACATTCGGCTGTCCTTACGATTTTGTACTAGTGTGTCGTATGTTTGCTTTTTATACTGTTTTTTCTTTTCTCTAATTGTTTCTTTGTATACTGCTCTTTTGTTCCTGTAAGCCTCTCTCCTCAGGGAGAGAGAGAGACAGAGAGACAGAGAGAGAGAGAGACAGAGAGACAGAGAGAGACAGAGAGATCACAAAGATGAGGGCCTGTAACTTTTCGACCGTCATTGCTAACTGTGATTCAGAACTGGTCATGCTCTCTCTCTCTCTCTCTCTCTCTCTCTCTCTCTCTCTGTTCATCACCTCCCCTCCCCTCCCGCCTTGACATGTACACCCTTCCCGCACCCAGCCCCCACCCTCTTCCCCCTATCTCTTAACTGTTCACTCACGAAGTCTCTTCGCCTCTCGTCTCTCCCTTTCCTCCCCTCTTCGTTCTCTCTTCATCTCCCATCACACGTCTTTCTCTCTGCTACCCCCCTTCACTCTGTCTCCCCTCCCCCGAATCCAACCCCATCATCTCTCCACCCAACCAGCCCTCTGTGTGTGTGTGTGTGTGTGTGTGTGTGTGTGTGTGTGTGTGTAAAACTGCGTGTGTGCGTGCGTGTGCGTGCACACGTGAGTGTGCATGTGTGTGTGTGTGAGTGCGTGTGTATGCGTGTGTGTGCGTGTGTGTGTGTGTGAGTGTGAGTGTGTGTGTGTGTGTGTGTGTGTGTGTGTGTGTATGTGCGTGCGTGCGTACGGACGTGCATGCGTGCAAGTGTGCGAGCGTGCGTGCGTGCGTGTGTGCGTGTGTGTATGTGTGTGTGTGTGTGTGTGTGTGTGTGTGTGTGTGTGTGTGTGTGCGCGTGCGCGCGCGCGCGCGCGCGCGCGCGCGCGTGCTATCGGCTCAGCAGGTCAGGGAAAATCTCGTGCTTTAGATTCAGCCCACACGCAACCGTCGGCAAGTTCAAACACGGTGCATCCAAATCGCGCCCAAATTGAAAGATGGAGGTGGAGATTTTTTGGCCGCCGACTGTGAACTTTAGGTTGATTTGGCCCTCCATTCTGAGTTCGCATTAGATAGACTCTCTTCTTTGTCTGTCTGACTGTCTGTCTGTATGCCTGTCTGTTCGTGTGTCTGACTGTCTGTCTGTCGGTCTGTCTGTCTGACTGTGTGTCGGACTATATTGATTCATGGTCTGTCTGTCCGTCAACTTGTCAGACATGTCCACGGCTTTCCGTCTATGTCTCGTAAGAAGTGCCTTTGTCTTGCTGTTCGGCTGACTGTTCCTGTATGCATAAACACGATAAACACGTGCGTTCATATCTGGTCAGTGTGCGTGCATCGAGTGCTTTCGAGTGTGCACATGTGCGTGTGTGTTTGTGGTATGTGTGTGTACGTGTGTGCAGAAGGGATGAGGATGGAGAGAGAGAGAGAGAGAGAGAGAGAGAGAGAGAGAGAGGAAGAGAGAGAGAGAACACTGAACACTGAATATGTTTAATGTCATTAGCTATACAGCCTTTGTGACATGGGGGGTACAACACAAAATTATCATATCAAAAAGCGAAAGTAACAAGCATAAAATAAACATCAATCAATTGAAAGTCTGAAATAGAAGCAAAATAGGCCAGTATCTCGACCATCCAGTTTGATTTTATTCATAAAAGAAAATATGTAAATACCATACCCAAAAATATTTTACTACTTCCTGTAGCTTTCATTTTTCATTCGAACGTCGTTAATTCTAGTTGACGATAGCCACTGATCGTACTTCCAATGCCTCTGCAATATATTTCGCAAGTGATTTCACTGAATTATCGTCGTAATTCAATTTTAAAACTCCAAAAGTGTCCTGATTTATGGCAAAATTCTTTTGAAAAATTACACATTTATCACGTACAGCACTGTATGTTTTACAATGAAACAAAAAATGCGACTCATCCTCCCAAAGGAAGCCACACAATGGACAAGGTGACGCTGTAGATGATTCAGTACAGAACCATCTTTTGTGGACGTTTAGACCAAGAGTCCTTGTTCTAAGTCTGGAGAGACAAATTTTATGCCATCTGTTCGTTACTACTGAAATATACTTTTCTGTTTCGAATATACTTTTAAAGCCATAGAACCAGTTATATTTATCCGTGTTTTCCATTTTAAAAATGGAGAGAGAGAGAGAGAGAGAGAGAGAGAGAGAGAGAGAGAGAGAGAGAGAGAGAGAGTGTGTGTGTGTGCGTTTGTGTGCGTGTGTGTGTGTTTGTGCGTGCGTGCGCGCGCGCGCGCGAGTGTGTGTTTTTGTCTATACGTGTGTGTGTGTGTGTGTGTGTGTGTGTGTGTGTGTGTGTGTGTGGTGTGTGTGTGTGTGTGTGTTTATGTGCGTGCGCTCGTGCATATGTGCTCATGTGAGCGTCAGTGCGCGCGCATGTGTGTTAAGTGCGTTGTGTGCTTTTCGTGTGTGTGTGTGTATGTGTGTGTGTGTGTGTGTGTGTGTGTGTGTGTGTGTGTGTGTGTGTGTGTGTGTGTGTGTGTGAGTGTGTGTGTGTGTGTGTGTGTGTGTGTGTGTATGTGTGTGTGTGTGTGTGTGTGTGTGTGTGTGTGAGTGTGTGTGTGTGTGTGTGTGTGTGTGTGTGTGTGTGTGTTATGTGTGTGTGTGTGTGTGTGTGTGTGTGTGTGTGTGTGTGCGTCCGCTCGTGTGTATATGCTCATGTGAGCGTCTGTATCTACATATGTATACATGTGTGAGTGCATACGCACATGTGTCTTTGTTGTGCCCGCACACACGTACATGTACATGTGTGTGTGTAATGCGGTTATGTATGTGTATGTGTCCATGCGTGCGCCCGCCCGCGCGACTGTACGTATATGTTTATGTGTATGTGTGCTGGTGTATGCGTACGTGTGTTCGGGATTATGCATGGGTGCTTCCATGCACGCGCAAAGCAAATCATCCCCTACGAAATCTCTTGATTTCCTGCACCGAGAAAGAGATGCACGGTAACACCTCTTGAACCACGTCGTTGTTTGTCTGTCTTCCACTCCTTCCACGCTTCCCCAGATCTTGCACCCACTGATAGACCTCCTCCACCACCACCCACCCTCCCCCTCCTCTTTCCCTCCACTCCCCCTTACTCCTCCTTACACCCTACCCCCCTTCCACCCCTTACCTTCCCTTTTGTCCTTCCCAAATTAATCATTCTCCTGTCGTGCCTTATCACTCAACAAAAACACAATATCAAACAACAACGCAGAAATCACCGGACAAAATCACACCATCGAATCGTTCCTACGCGGGCTGTCCTGTCCTCTTCATTGACCAAATTCCCCCCACACTACCCCAGTTACCAAGGAACGGGGGGAGCGACTCAGTGTGAAATCGACTGCCCTCTTTTTTTTCTTCTTCTTCTTCTACCCCTTCTCCAAAGATAAATGCGCCCCCTCGACCTCCCTCCCTCCACCTTGGAGACCGGGGAGAGAGATTGATACGCTGTTCGCGCCCACCCCACACACACGCTGTCGACCTCGCTGGTTGCAATTTGGAAGGGCGACAGCGTCTGAATCGTGAGATAGTGAGGTTGTTGGGGTATAGATTGAAAGGATTTCTGGGTAGGTGTGAGCGCTTGAGGTATGCAAGTGAAGAGAGAGAGAGAGAGAGCGAGAAAGAGAGAGAGAGAGAGAGAGAGAGAGAGAGAGAGGAGGGGGGGGGGGGGGAGATGAAGGCCATTTCCTGATACGAAAAGGGGTAACAGTGAAATTTCATAAAACAGAGTTTACAGGGCACAGCAGCTAATTTCATAGGTGTAAATGGATATCTTACATTGTTGGAATGCTTTGCCAAACACTGTGCCAAACTACGTGCAATATTGTTTTTCATGTCTGATGACACCAGAACGTCAGCAGGCTTATCTACAATGAATTCGGCTGTGGATAACATTCCCTTGGAGTATGTTTTCTACGACGATCACTGGAAACAAGGTGATTCTAAACGAAATAACATTCGTTCTGTTTGGACTCAGAGCATCACAGCTGTTTTATCTAAATACGGTACTCGCCTCAAGACTGAAAAGTCACCACAAGATTTCATTTACTTCAAAAGATATGCTGGTCTCCATGGGTGGGTATATTTTTCCTGTTGTTGTTGTTGTTGTTGTTGCTGATCTTCTTCTTCTTCTTCTTCTTCTTCTTCTTCTTCTTCTTCTCCTTCTTCTTCTCCTTCTCTTCTCTTCTTCTTCTTCTTCTTCTTCTTCTTCTTCTTCCTCCTCCTCCTCCTCTTCTTGTTCTTTTTCTTTCCTTCTTTCTTTTTCTTCTTCTTCCCTAAAACACCATGGGTAGTCAT
>CM031628.1:50561100-50568600 GCA_018398815.1 Conus ventricosus | reverse complement strand
CCCCCCCCCCCCCCGTTTCTCTCCCCTTCCACCCCCCCCCCCCCCCCCCCCACCATTTAACAGACTGTTTACATAGGAACGGATCTGCAGTCAGTTTTACACTGCTAAAGTTGAAAACTTACCCGAAATTGTTTCCAAAAACTGAGCTTGCTTTTGACAGAAAACAGGGGGAAAATTCCAATGGATTGACTCTCTTTTCTAAAGGTTTAAATGGCAGCACTTTTTATTATTTTTATTAAAAATAATAATAATAATAATAATAATAATAATAATAATAATAAAAAATATAAAAAATAATAATATTAAATACTTCTGGTTTCATGTGATGAACTTTTTCAAGCCATTCTTTCATCGTGTAGATATTTGCCGTCTGTCCTACCTGTATGTCAGCTAAATCGTTTAAAATCTCAATATTTCAACAGATCGGTGCTGATTTTTCTGGCTAAGACTTGATTGATTTTTGAAAGTAAGTAAAATTTATAAAATTTGTCATTATAAAATGTGGAATTCAAATAAATATCTGAAATAAAGATACAAATGTATTGATCTTTCAAACTCTGTACAATTGTGTGTGTATATATATATACATCTAAAAGTTCAAATCTTTGCAAAGTCATTATTATAATGACGGAAGAATTGTTAGCCTGCACTTGTTTTCCCCCACTACTTAATTGTTCAGCATCACAATATATATATATATATAATATATATATATATATATATATATATATATATATATATATATATATATATATATTTTTTTTTTTTTTTTTTTTTTAATTTGAAATATGCACTGCTTAAACGGAGTTCACACTGAATAAACTTTAGATCGCTCATCGCGAGTTCAATTACAGTATTACTGATATACAATGCGATTTTGATATACATATGGTAAAAAGTCTGTATATTGTGTTGGAGAGTTTATGACAATTATAATCCGCAGTTCAAGTCAAATTTCACAGTTTGTCTGTTTTGTTTTGTTTTTTTTACAGGAAATTTGTGGCTTGATGAGATTTTTCTAAAGCTTAACATGGTTTTGTAATGGCGTGGTTGAAGTCTCTTGATGCTAAACTTGTCACAGATTGATACCAAGTTTCATGGCCGATCAGTAGAATAGGAACTATCACGCTATCAAATAACTCCAACTGACGTGTAAAGGTAACATCTGTTGTTTACATTTTCTTTCAAGGCAGTGCATTACTCTCAAGGGTTTATCATATAAATTCGTATGTTGCAGCGTGGAACTCATTGTTAAAATGAATTCCTAAATATTGAAATCAGACATCGAGATCACACAGCCAGTATTTAAATTCGGGGGCCTTGTCCCTCTGAGAAAGACAAGAACTTTTGTCTCACTTTGTAACAAAGGTGTGAATTCCATTCTCAGAATAACCGGACAAAAACACCCAACGCTTCCTGTACACCATCAAATATTTCTACACAAGCGACCGAATCATCTACATATAGAAGCAAAAACATTTTCAACATAACCTTTACATCTTGTTCGTCAATCAAATGAATGCCTTAAGCCTCACGCGCAAGACTTGTGAATGAGTTTATTCGTCTTGACATATCGTTTTACGTGTCATCACATAGAGAGCAAACAGTAGAGGGGACGCACACATTTGAAAAAAGAATCTGAATTGTAATCTGCAGTAATAACACTGAATCTCAAGAAGATGCGAACCGGTGAGAAAAGCTCTAACAACAATATTCTAAGTATAGAGAATGTACCTGATGCTATATTTCACATACCCAGATGACTTTTTTCAGTTGAAGGACCAACATGTTTGTATTCTTGACTATCCAGTGGTTTGAAATCTTGCTTCCCAACCTTCGAAACCCTGCATCGTCTAGAGAGTGAAGAGGTGTGGACGGCCCCCTTTCCACAAATGTATAAAATGTAAAAGGCAAATGATTGGCATATAACTCGATTTCCTTTCATTCGCTTTTTGTCGAAGTCCCGTTCATTCGTGTGGGTAACTAACCACTTCCTGGTGAGTGAGATCATTGTTCAGTTGACCGGCGTGCCTTCACAGGTCCGGTTCTAGCAGCTTCTTGTCCACTGTTTAGCGTGGGCGGCATACTGCCTGTACATACCCCTTGCCTGCGCGGGAATCACTATGTGTGTGCTTCGAACCTGACATTTGGAGGCCATCAGTTGTGAAGAGTGTTGGACAGCCAGCCAGCCCGTACAAATTAGGCAGAAACAGGGCCAATCAACCCAACAGAAAGTGCTGAATGCCCACAATGAAACACCAACCACCAAAAGGCAAACATACTGATCCTGTTCTCTCTGCATCTTTGCCATCTCCAAGGTTCAACATTGATCCTGTCCTCTCTACATCTTTGCCCTCTCCGAAGTCCAATATTGATCCTGTCCTCTCTACATCTTTGTCACCTTCCAGGTTCAATTCTGATCCTGTCCTCTCTACACCCTTGTCATCTCCCAGGTTCAATTCTGATTCTGTCCTCTCAACACCTTTGTCATCTCCCAGGTTTGATTCTGATTCTGTCCTCTCTACACCTTTGTCATCTCCCAGGTTCAACATTGATCCTGTCCTCTCTACACCTTTGTCATCTCCCAGGTTCAACATTGATCCTGTCCTCTCTACACCTTTGTCATCTCCCAGGTTCGATTCTGATCCTGTCCTCTCCACACCTTTGTCATCTCCCAGGTTCAACATTGATCCTGTCCTCTCTACACTATTTTCATCTCCCAGGTTCGATTCTGATTCTGTCCTCTCTACACCTTTGTCATCTCCCAGGTTCAACATTGATCCTGTCCTCTCCACACCTTTGTCATCTCCCAGGTTCAATTCTGATCCTGTCCACTCTACACCTTTGTCATCTCCCAGGTTCAATATTGATCCCGTCCTCTCCACACCTTTGTCATCTCCCAGGTTCAATTCTGATCCTGTCCACTCTACACCTTTGTCATCTCCCAGGTTCAATATTGATCCCGTCCTCTCCACACCTTTGTCATCTCCCAGGTTCGATTCTGATCCTGTCCTCTCCACACCTTTGCCATCTCTAAGGTTCAATATTGATCCTGTCCTCTCCACACCTTTGTCATCTCCCAGGTTCAACATTGATCCTGTCCTCTCTACACCTTTGTCATCTCCCAGGTTCAATATTGATCCTGTACTCGCTACACTTTTGTCATCTTCCAGGTTCAGCACTGATTCTCCCCCCTCCCCTCACATCGTTTCTATCTCATATGTTCAATAACATCCTACCTCCTCTACCTATGTGCCATTTCCAGGGTTCAATACCTGCCCTCTCTACATCTTTGCCATCTCCAAGGTTCCGTCTATGTGGAGGCCTGCTACTGGTTGAATCCTCTTCGTGTGCATATACACACACATGAAGATCAGACACGCGCATCATAGATAATGTTACCCACGTAAGGGTTCGGTGGGTTATGGAAATTCCGAAATACACAGCATGCATCGGAATACCAGAAGAGGAGGAGATGGGCCAAGTCCTGGCGTTGATTCCTCTTCGCTCTAATGCCGTGATGAACCCCAAGACAGGAGCGCTAACGCTGTTACTGGGTTGGTTGTGGCACCTCTACAACCTAGTTTTATAAAGAGAAGTGTGTGCTTTCTTTTTTGTACTCCCAGTTCTTATAGAACAGGCCGTTACTAACGGCTATAACGGCCCATAACGGTTTTTCGTCCTTATGGAATATCTCAGAAAGAACTTGGCCGACCTCTCTGAAAATTTGTAGGTATGTTTATTATGGGTCACGGATGATGTCCGATGTTTTGTTTTACCGTTAACGGCCCATAACGGTTTATCTTTTTTATGGAATATTTCAGAAAGTACTTGGTCGATCGTTCTGAAAATTTGTATGTATGTTCATTATGGAACACGGATGATGCCCGATCTTACCGGAGTAGCCGTTACTAACGGCTATAAGGGCCCAAAAAGGCTTTTCCTCTTTATGGAATATCACACGCGTATTCAAGATAAATTGGGAGTACGTTTATATGCTTTGCATCTTGTTTCCTTTTATTTCAACCCACTCCTCCTCCATCTCTCTGGCCCTCTCCCCATTACCACCGCCAACCCAACCCCCGCCACACACCTACATCTTCGCGTTCATAACCCTTTGACTATATTGTTGACGCTCTGGTCACACACCAAACACTAGTACACCAAGCCCGTGAGTAATGTTCCGTGTATACATAGACAAACACAAGTGGTTTGCTTTCAGAAGGATTTATTATATCTGAAAGTTGGTTCTCCCTCTTTTATCTAAAATGCACATCAAGATTAGACTTATTGTTTCAGGCAGGCAGATGAAAATGGATTAAATGGGACCATCTGGGGTAGCCTAAATGACGTAAAGATGGAGTCACGGATGACATCACAATGACGTCAGGTAGAGGGTGTTTCAAGAATTCATCGATTGCAACGATTGTCTTTCTTATGGTTCCTCTAACATACGTGAAATGACCGGTTGAGAGTTGTTCTGTGACAGCTGATAGCATAGTTTAATGTTAAGGCTCAGTTTAAGACCCCCAAAACGCTTTTACGGATTATGTACTGCATTTGGAGTACATATTCGTCAAGGTGACGTGTCAACCTCATGCCTCCTCTTCCCCACACACACGCCAAGCAGGAGACACCAGACAAATCCCCATACCCCCCATTTAAACCTCTCCTCCTCCTCTTCCCCCTCCCCTCCCCGCCTCCCTCTTCCCCTACCCCCACTCCACCCCCACCTTCACCCACCCCCGGTTCCTTACCAGCCAGCCAAGACGGCGGGAGATTGGGGTCTCTTTTTACAGGAAGAGAGGGGAGGGGTATCACGTTTCCCCCGACACCGCCCGGGCTGCCGGCGATGTTGACAGCCTTGAGTGACGGGCACAAAAGGCGGTGTGTCGTCACCCAGTGACCCCGGGACTGTGCGCTTGCTGGGCCGGGAAGGGGGAGGCGGGGGGGGGGGGGGGGGGGGCGGTCCGCCACCTCCTCGGCCATAATAAGGTACATAGATCTTAGCACGGAGTCTGAGGGCCCGTGTAATGAAAAAGAAAACAAGAGGGAGAAACACAGGAGGGGAACAGAGAGATAGGATAAGAGACAGAGAGAGGGAGGGAGATAGAGCGGAAAGAGAGAGAGAGAGAGAGAGAGAGAGAGAGGAGAGAGAGGAGAGAGAGAGAGAGACAGACAGACAGACAGACAGACAGATACACTGAGACAGGCACAGAGAGAGAGAGGCGGGTGGGGGGGGGGGGGGGGGGGGGGGAGGAGGGGGGGGGAGGGATGGCGAGAAGCCTGAATGGATGGAAACGAAGGAGACAGAGAGAAACAGAAGGAGCTCGTGCTCAAGGCCTCACAGAACCACACAGCAGGCCGAAGCAAGCTCAGCTATAGTAAAAGAGTGACAACCACCCACCCCCCAAAAACCGGATAGCCCTTCCTCCACCCCCTCAGTCCCTTCAACACAGTACACACCCCTCCACCCCCTCCACCGCATTTCAGAAAATTTGACCAAACGGACAATCACACACACACCTCTTGCCAGAATCGCTGCTGTCTTAAAATGACAATTATTATCAAATCTCATTCATTTGCAGATTTGTTACCCAGTCCTTCAGACAATGCATTCAACAGGTTTCAAAAAGCAAAATTTGAATCAACTGGGAACAGAAAAATTAGATCCAATCCGCAGGGGGAAAAAAAGCAAAAAGTAAACGTACTGCAAATGGTCGACTCGAAATGCCAGGCGTCAAACAACACATTAATGCCCTTCCACTTACTTCAATTAGAAAACTGATGACCATCAATGGAAAACTATAACAGTAACATTCTATGCGAAGCGGTATCTTTCAAGCGAAGACACGCTTGGCTTTCCTCGGCCGGCTTGATCAAAGGATTATGCGAACCGGATTATGCGAACAGGATGGAACCCGGGGGGGGGGGGGGGGGGGGGGGGGGGGTTAGTGGTAGGACGTGGGGTGTGGGAAGTGATAGGCAGGGATGGAAGAGGCGAAGAAGAGGCAGACAGAGAGAAGAAGGAAGGAGGGAAGGACCACATCAGAGAGGGGCACACACCTGGCCTTCCCTGGCGCTCAGACCACGGCCACAGGGAGACGGCAGAGAGGAAGGGTGATTGTCAGGAAGTCGTCAGTGGAAACTCAGCCGAGCCCTGCTCTTGGTAACCATGGAGACAGAGATGAGGCGATCCCTGGAAGTGGTGAGAAGCCGGGTCCTTTTTCAGACGGAACGGGCAGACGTTCGGAGATAAGAAACGACAAGAAAAGAAAAGGAAGAAGGGAAGAATGGAATGATAGGAAGAATGACAGAAATGAAGATAGAAATTGATAAAAAGGAAAAGGAGAAGGAAGGGGAGGAAGAAAATTGATTTAACAGAGAGAGAGAGAGAGAGAGAGAGAGAGAGAGAGAGAGAGAGAGAGAGAGAGAATGAGAGAGAGAAGGGAAAGGGGTAGCATGGGGGTTACAAATAAACCACAATGAAAAAAAAAATCAAAAGATGTATAAGACCGTGAGAAAGGACGGACAGGACATAGACAAATAACAGACAAGGCGAAGTGAGAAAGGACGGACAGGACACAGACAAATAACAGACAAGGCGAAGTGAGAAAGGACGGACAGGACACAGACAAATAACAGACAAGGCGAAGTGAGAAAGGACGGACAGGACACAGACAAATAACAGACAAGGCGAAGACTGAGAGACCGACAGAATGAAAGAAGACAAGAAAAAGACGGAAAGAAAGAGGAATCAAGGAAAGAAAGAAAGAGTGAATGGATAAATGAATGATCGAAGGAATGAACGAATGAAGGAAATGAAGAAAGGAAAAAAAAAGAAAAGAAGGAAGGAAGGAAGCAAAGATTTTTTTTTAAAGCAAGAAGGGATTGAAAAAGAAACCCTACTGATACACTGGGAAAAGATTTCGCTTATCTTGAAAACTGACACAGTTTCGGGAACAGTCTGGGTAAACACACACACACACACACACCCCCACACACACACACACACACACACACACACACACACAGTACACACACACACACACACACACAGCACACACACACACACACATACATACACACACACACACACACACACACACACACACACACACACACACAGTACACACACACACACACACACACACACACACACACACACACACACACACACACCACACACACGCTTCCTGCAGTGCGGAGATAGGGTACAGAAGGCAGGGGTGAGGTGAGAAAGGTTGGAGTGAGAGAAGGGGGGCGGGGGATGGGGGTTGGGAAGAAGGGAGCGCGAAAAAAAGAGGACAAACAGAAGAAGGAAGAACTGAAGGACTACGACAGGGAATGAACGGACCTGTCTCTCGCCAGACCTCAGAGAGACAGAGAGAGAGAGAGAGAGAGAGAGAGAGAGAGAGAGAGAGAGAGAGAGACAGAGAGAGAGAGAGACAGAGACAGAGAGAGAGAGACAGAGAGAGAGAGAGAGAGAGAGACAGAGAC
>CM031628.1:50543600-50546100 GCA_018398815.1 Conus ventricosus | reverse complement strand
GTGTGTGTCCATGCTCGCGCGCGCGCGCGCGTGTGTGTCTGTGTAGTTTTACTGCATGATAATTATGTCACTATTTTGTTTGCAGTGCATATCATTCTTGTACTGAATGTGAAAAGTAAATGAATAATCAAAAACAAAATATACAAATGATGGTAGGTCTTTTGGTTCAAAAGTTGACAAAGAAACTACCAACGCTGATACATTACCGTGAACATTCCTCAATGACTAATTATGGTACTGTCCAGAGAGGGGAGACAATACTACTCTCAGTGCAAGGTTGCGTCCCCCCTCCCCCCACATCTGTCTGTCTGTCTGTCTGTCTGTCTGTCTGTCTGTCTCTCTCTCTCTCTCTGTCTCTGTCTCTCTCTCTCTCCTCTCTCTCTCTCTCTCTCTCTCTCTCCCCCCTTTAAAAAGGGTCGTTAGTTGTTGTCGCCGATGTTGTTCTAGCCTTGTTCGCTATTTGTTCCCGCGGTATTTGTTCATGGTTTCGATCCTAATATCTGCGTCAGATAGCAGGGAAATTTGACAGAGGACAACCTTCTCTGCCTCTGTGACTTTCTCGCGTATGTGTGTCTGTGTGTCTCCTAATCCTTTTACTCCTCCTCCTTTTCGTTCTCCGTCATCTTCCTCCCCCTCCTCCTCCTCTTCCTCTTCTTCTTCTTCTTCTTCGCCTCCTCCTCCTGCTCCTCCTTCTCCTCTCTCTCTCTCTCTCTCTCTCTCTCTCTCTCTCTCTCTCTCTCTCCCTCTCTTCCCTCTCTCTTTCTCCCTCTCTCTCCTCCTTCTCTCCCTCTCTTCCCTCTCTCTTTCTCCCTCTCTCTCTCCTCCCACTCTCTCCCCCTCTCTCTCTCCTCCCACTGTCTCTCCCTTTTCTCTTTCTCGAAACTATAAGATTGCAGAGATTCAGGCACTGATGGAAGTCCATCTCTTTGTCGTAATGTTATCTCCTGTTCTCTCTCTCTCTCTCTCTCTCTCTCTCTCTCTCTCTCTCTCTCTCTCTGTGTGTGTCTTGCTCTCTCTCTGGCAGCCTCATCCCCCTTCCCCTCTCTTCTCTCTCCCTATTCATATCATTTGGCCTTTTTCTCCTTTTTCTCTGTCTGTCTGCTTCAACATTCCGCCTCTCACCTTTCACCTTCCACTTCTACCGAAGCTGTCATATTGCAAGTTGTCAGCGACAACAATAGAAAGACATCTCGTCCTCCACTCTTTCTCTCTGTGGTAATCTTGCTCTTTTCCTTCGCCGCCCCCCCCCCCCCCCCCCTCTCTTTCTCTCTTAAACACACACACACACACACACACACACACACACACACACACACACACACACATTCCTCTCTTTGTACCCCCCTCCTTTTTCCTTTTACTTTCACCTCTCTCTCTCTCTCTCTCTCTCTCTCGCCACTCTTCGTCCCTCTGTCCCCCCCCCCTCCTCTCCCTCTCTCTTCCTCCTTTTTCTCGGTACTGTTCTCCCCTTTGCCTTTCTGTCCCCATTTCTCATTTATGCGCTCGCACCCCCCCACCCCCCACCCAACCCCAGAGCCGCCCCCCCCCCCCCCGCCTTGCTCCTCCTCCCCCCCACCTCCCCGTTCGTGTCCTCTCTACCCAGAATATTGCGTTTCCTGGTGTTCCCAGACAATGACAGAGATGTCTGAGTGGCGGCGGGACCGCTGGCCAGACCCCCGAAGCTGTGTAATCCTGGCTGTCACACGGTAAAACATCCCCAGGCACCACGGTCATTCAACACCTGCCACACGTCCCACTGGGAATTGGGATCGGACTTTTTTTTTCCCAAAACTATGAACAGTGTGTGTGAGATAGTGTAAGACATATGTGGTCGCACGCCGTTACATATATATACACACACGCAAACAAGCTAGCGCGCATGCACGCACACACACGCGCGCACGCACACGCACACACACGCACACACACACACACACACACACACACACACACACACCCGCACATAAACACACGTACAGATACTCATTCACTCACACACACACATACTCACTCACTCATTCACTCACACACACACGCACACACACACACACACACACACACACACACGCGCGCGCGCGAGCATACACACACAAACACACACATACGCTTGAGCTCGCGATTGCACGTGGATCTCCTCCTCGGTTGCATGTAATCCATATAGTTTTTGTGCTTGTACATCGCAGAATATACATTTTTGTTCATTTGTTTTCACCGCGGTTAGAAACTGGCAAATATTCTCCAAACGAGAGAGAGAGAGAGAGAGAGAGAGAGAGAGAGAGAGAGAGAGAGAGAGAGAGAGAGAGAGAGAGAGAGAGACAGACAGACAGACAGTCAGACAGACAGACAGACAGAGACAGACAGACAGACAGACAGACAGACAGGCAGACATAAAGAGAGATACAGAGACAAACAGAGAAAGCGTGCACCTTTCTCTAATGGTCTGGATTTTGACTAATTGGGTTTCAAACACAGACGGTCGTTAAAACTGAAGTCACGATTG
>CM031628.1:50531958-50543500 GCA_018398815.1 Conus ventricosus | reverse complement strand
TGTCCTAATACTAGCCTGATCCGCCGATTGTGTCTGCTCTCTCTCTCTCTCTCTCTCTCTCTCTCTCTCTCTCTCAATTTCAACCTGGGCGCACGGATAGAAATTATCTTCAGCTTTCAACTGCTGAGTTGTTTTTACTGTTTCAAGCAAAAAACCCCAACAAAAACAGGACTTAAGTCGTGATGTAATTGGGTTGTTGTTGCCGTTTGAGGCAAAACAACAACAACAACAAAACCAGCAACAACAACAATAAAAGGAAAATCATAAAAACAAAACAAAACACACACAAAAAGAAAAAGAAAAAGAAATAAAGGTCTCCAACCGTTCAGCGGCCACTCTGACATTGCATGCGGTTTGAGGTAAAAACGGTCTGTACAATTTATGTTCCTGGGTTGGTGTTGCCACTTGAAAGGGGGGGGGGGGGGGGGGGTGGAGAGGGGGGGGGGGGGGCGGAGGTCTCCTACCGTTATGCAGCCGGTCTGATTTTGCGGTTTAAGGTAAAGATGGCCTCACACTGTTCCGTCACTGGCTTGTTTTGAGGTCTTCACCTGTGAAGCATTGACGGCTGTTGTTACCCCCGGAGACGACAATGATCGTCACTGGTTTATGCTAGCTGGGTTGTTTACGCTGTTCAAATGCTGAAAGGCTCTTTAACTGTTATGTAATTAGGCTGATGTTGCTTTAAGGCAAAAAAGGTATTCAACTGTTAGGTAACTAGGGTCATCTTGCTGTTTTAGACAAAACTGGTCTTACACTGTTATATAACCGATCTGACGTTGCCGTTTTGAGGCGGAAAAAGGGTCTTCAACCGTGACGTAATCGTGCTGACGTTGCCATTTCAAGGCAAAAGTGGCCTTCAGCTGTCATGCAACCAGGATGCTGTTGCCGTTTTAAAGCCGAACTGGTCTTCAATCATAATGGACCGTGCTGGTGTTATCATTCTAAGGCAAAAATGGCCTTCAACTGTTATGAGGCCAAGCTGATTTGCCGTTTTAAAGGCTAAATTGGGTCTAAACCGTCATGTAACCCTGCTAGTTATGCTGTTTTAAAAACAAACATGATTCTCATCTGTTATGTAACCGGGTTGATGTTGCCATTTCTGGGCAAAATGGTGTTCATCCGTTGCGTAACAGGGACTGATGCTGCGGTTTTAAGGCAACAAGGAAAGTCTTAACCGTTATGTGACAGTGGCACAATGGAAAAGTCTTTAATCGTTATGTGACAGAGGCACAATAGAATCGTCTTTAACCAATTAACTGATAGAGGCGAAATAGAGACATTTTTTTTTAACCATGATGTGACAGTGGCACAATAGAATCGTCTTTAAACCATTAAGTGATAGAGGCACAATATAGACGTTTTTAACCTTTGTGTGACAGAGGCACAATAGAATCGTCTTTAACCATTAAGTGATAGAGGCGCAATAGGAAAGTTTTTAACCGTTATGTGAAAGAGGCACAATACAATCGTCTTCAACTATTAAGTGATAGAGGCGCAATAGAGACGCTTTTAACCGTTATGTGAAACAGGCACAATAGAATCGTGTTTAACCATTAAGTGATAGAGGCTCAATAGGAAAGTTTTTTACCGTTATGTGAAAGGGGCACAGTAGAATTGTCTTTAACCATTTAGTGATACAGGCGCAATAGGAAAGTTTTTAATCGTTATGTGACAGAGCACACAAACTGTCAGTCCTAATATGACGGAGTTAGTCTGGCAGTTCCAGGCGGAAATAGACCTGAGCTGTCATGTCCTGTCTTCTTCTTTCTCCACCGACAGAGGACAGGACGTCTGCTCTACTGTACACAGGTCTTTGGGCAGGAATCGCAGCCTGTTAAAGCCAAGCGCTCTTCCAACTGATGGCTTTCGCACCGGAATCTTGGCAACTGTTTGTAAACTGTAAAGAAAATGAAGGGGTGAGGAAGGGAGGGACGAACGCGGGGAAAGCGGGGGAAGGAGGGGGGGGGGAGGAGGGCAGAAGGGAGGGGAGGGAGGAGGTGTGTGTGTGTGTGTGTGTGTGTGTGTGTGTGCGTGTGCGTGTGCGTGTGTATGTGTGTAAACTTCTGTTTGTTAAGTCTGTTTACATTTATTTTAACCCTGGCTTATTTGTTCAGCGAGAAAGAAAACAAAAGAAGCAAAACGTACTTCATTTGTTCGGTGAAAAACAAAAACACAAACAAAACGTTTATGTGTTCAGTGAAAAACAACACAAACAAACGAACAACAACAACAAAAAAAGAAAGAAAGAAAACAACAACAAACAAACCAAAAACCCCGAAAGAAAACCACACTAGCTGAATAAAAAAGTTTTCGACATACATGTTCCTCTCTCTCTCTCCCCGCCCCTCCTCTCTTCCGCCCCCTCGTCCCTCATTAACCACCTCCACCACCACCACCACCGCCGCCGCCTTTTCCTTTTCTGCTCAAATCATACGTGAGCAGGGAAGATGGATTGTACCATTTATACCTCGTGCTCACCCAAACCGAACTAGTACATTCCCATTCTGCACATAATACCTCTTCCTCCCTCTCCACGTACACCCCCCCCCCCCCCCCATGACCCCTCTTCCAGCACCCCCCCTCTCCAATATCTACCCCCATTCTCCATCTTCGTTCTTCCATGACCCGCCCCCCCCCCCCCCCCTCACTCCTTCCCCGGTATTTTCCCCTTTTGAACATCATCATCATCATCATCAACAATAACGACTACAACTCACACATGCATACACGAACGCCCCCCCCCCCCCCCCCCACCCACACACACACACATACGCACGCACACAGACTCACACACAACGCGCGCGCGCACCCCACCCCATCCCCCACCCTAACAAAGCAACCACCAGCAATCCCGCCCTCCCCCTTCCATCCCACCAGCCTCTCTCCTTCCCCCCTCCCTGCCCAGCCCCCACCCTCCACCCAACCACTAACCACAGGGTGTCCCCCTCCCGACCTCCCCACCCCACCCCCTTCTCAACATGAATAGCGAGCGGCTACCCCCCCCCCCCCCCCCCCCCCCCCCGCCCGTCGACCACCAGGAAAACCGAAACAGACACACAGGGAAGGGGGGTCGGGGGGTAAGGGGGGGTGGAGGGGGAAGGGGAGCAGACAGTTGAGGTAGAAAGGTAGGGGGGTAGGGGTGGGGGGGGGGGGGGGGGGGATGGAAGTGCCCGGCGACCTAACTGACAGGTGGGGCCTGTAGCGAGGACTTGTCACATCAGACACCGGCTTGGTTGGCCATTGTCCGCAGCCCGCGTCGCTGTCATGTTCCGCGAGGCCACGACCTATGTTTTGTGTCGCTGACTCTGTCGGCGGGAATTTGTCGCCGGTTTGTCGGTTTGTCGGGGCCGGTGTCGCTGGACCCGGTGTCGTATATAATACTGTCGCTCATAAAATCGTGTCGCAGCGACAGTATTTCCCGGGAAATACTGCATTTTATGGACAGCTACAATATTCTATAGGACATTTTTCGTGAAAAGTTGTCGCGCGACAATTTTTTCCAGCAAATATTGTCGCTGCAACAGTATTTCACGTGAAATGCTGTCGCTGCGATACAATTCCACGGCGACAGTATTATATACGACACCCGACCGTCGGTCTCGCGAGGCACTCCGGGATTTGTTTCGCAGGAGGGCCCCGCCCTTCGTCTTGTCTTGTTCCTGGAGCGGTCATTTTTTTTTTTTTAAATTCCTACATCCTTCTCTTCCCTGAATCTCTGGCCTATTGAACGAAAGAAGCTATTTGAGCTCTGAATAGAAATTGGATGTTCCCAGTGGTAGGCGATCCGCTGGCCAAATTTTAGATCTAAACTTTTGGTTTCTCTGTTTTGTAAAAGAATTCTCCTCCGTCTCTGTCTGTCTGTCTGTCTGTCTGTCTATCTATCTGTCAGTCAGTCAGTCAGTCAGTCATTTCAGTCAGTCAGTCAGTCAGTCAGTCAGTCAGTCAGTCAGTCAGTCTGTCTGTCAGTCTGTCTGTCAGTCTGTCTGTCAGTCTGTCTGTCAGTCTGTCTGTCTCTGTCTCTATCTTTCTCTCTTTGTGTCCATGGTCGAGTTTAGGTCCGACGTTTTGATTTTTTCTGTTTTGTGAATGAATTCTCTCTCTCTCTCTCTCTCTCCTCCCCTCTCTCTCTCTCTCTCTCTCTCTCTCTCTCTCTCTCTCTCTCCCATGGCGAATTTTAGATATGACGTTTGAATTTCTCAATTTCGTGAAAGAATTCTCTCTCTCTCTCTCTCTCTCTCTCTCTCTCTCTCTCTGTCTCTCTCTCTCTCTCTCTCTCTCTCTCTCTCTCTCTCTCTCTCTCTCTCTCTCTCTCTCTCCTCCATGGCAAATTTTAGATATGACGTTTGAATTTCTCAATTTCGTGAAAGAATTCTCTCTCTCTCTCTCTCTCTCTCTCTCTCTCTCTCTCTCTCTTCCTCTCTCTCTCTCTCTCTCTCTCTCTCTCTCACATCGCTTTCTCCCCTCTCCACCCATACAAAAGGCATTGAAAGTAGCATCGGGTGGTCATTGTCTCTCTATGAGATGGCAGGGAGTGTCAAGGCAGAGGTGGCAGATCTCTCTTTGAGGACACCGATGTGAGAGGTCAGTGTCAGATTGCTCGGCCAACCTTCCAGCTGTACGGGGACGGCGGGTATGGTCATGTTCAAAGCTGAGAAACGTTCTCATTGCTACAGAACAGTTTTCCCCTAATGCACATGAAGTTAAAACAGACGTGGTGCTGAATGGGGATAAACACCTGGAACTATATGACACCGAGATTTAGAGCTAGTAGTACATTATTGTAGATACAGAGAACATAACGAAACGAATCCATTATAGCCACTGTGTACAGCACCTAAAGGAAGCGAGTTGATTATTGTTTTTTATGCTGCCCAGCTCTCAGTAACATTAGAAAGAAGTTCTTTCCAAGCAAATTACATTGATAGCCTTGTGCCTTTAAACTTTGCTTGTTGATGTCATCTCCAAGACATAGCGATGTGTGTTGTGTTTCTTCGGTAAAGCAGTTTAGATCTGCCCTTTTCTCTCTCTGTCTCTTTTGTCAAATAGCTCGTAATTGCCTACACTTTGCCCGTCTCCCCAGATTGAAAGAACTGAATCCTACGTGTGTAAACAACTAGTATTCGGTTTGTCAGTTTACTTGGGGAGAGAGAGAGAGAGAGAGAGAGAGAGAGAGAGAGAGAGAGAGAGAGAGAGCGAGAGCGAGAGAGAGAGAGAGAGAGAGAGAAGAGATGGTGTCGGAGGGAAGGAAGGAGTAAGAGGGGAGAAACGAGACGGAAAGGGAGTCTAATGAAGCTACCGACAGAGAAAAATGCATCTGTCTTGCATATGTGGTGCAAAAGTAAACACAGTTTTAAAGTCGGTAATACTATCCCCCCCCCCCTCTCTCTCTTTCTCTCTCCTTGTGAGCGAATAGGCAATCTTGAAGGTGCTGGGAAGGGGAGGGGGGAGGGGGCAAGAGAGGGGCCATGGATGGAGGAGGGGGAGGGGGGAGAAGGAGGAGGTAAATGTTGAAGATTTGCCAAAGACCGAATTTGAATCCTTCTTTTCCTGCTGCAGGTCACCATTGCATATCATCCACGGACAGCAGAGCTGGTCAAGACCTGGACACTTCATTAGGACACTGGCGTTGGTTTGACCAGTGGAAGAAAGCAGGCTGCACACCACAAATAATGCGCCAAAGCCTTGCTTAAGGAGTCGAGTATTTACAGACTGGCGCGATTGGAATGTTTTGTAAATTTTGTATTGTGTCTGATAGTTGATTCTCCTCATTTCCTTTCATTGTGTCATCAAGGTACAAGCCAGGTGCTTCCAAGCAGACAGATTAACATCAAAAGAATGGGATTATTTTGGGGATCTCGGAGCGGGCGCAAAGATAAGGTCACGGGCGAATGCAAAGGCTTGAAATGTGTGTCAACTAAGGGGAAGGTCATGTATTTGAAGGTCGTTTGTGATTTCATCGGCGTTGATCTCCCCAAACAAAGGAAATAAGTGGTGGAGTTGTTCTTCGGATCGGTTATCAGTTTAACATTAAATGCTGGCTCAAATTCAGGGTACGACTCAAAACGCGTACATGGATTATATAGAGAGTTTTAGTGCAAAATCCTAATTGTGGAGTGTGGCCAGCAATGAGCTTTTAAACTTCTGTTTAAGTGTTGATGAGTTTGTTTGATGTTTTAACACTTGAATTTTTACTTTACGTTATCCCTGAGCCGGTTTTATGTTATTTCGTTCGGGCTGTTAGTGCATTTTCCCCTGTATTGTCTTTGTGTCTCAGATTCGTTAGTCCTCCTAGCTTGTTTGTTTGTTTGTTCATGTTTATCTTTATTTCTTCTTGCTGTCTTTAGCTTCCCTTTGTTCTTGTTCTTCCTTTTCTTTTTCTCGTTCTTCTTCTCCTCCTCCTCCTCCTACTATTTTTTTTTCTGTGTGCTCTGTGTTACCATTTCTTTCTTTCTTTCTTTTTTTCTTTTTTCTTTTTTTTAGAAAAGAGCTCTCTTATTTCATTTCAAACAGTTACAATGATCACATACAACAAAAACAACAAAAATATCCCCTCCATGCCCCGCCCCCCCCCCCCCCCCTTACACACACACACACAAATCTGCGTGTCAATTGAATTAGAACTCTAATACCAACTATTCAAATAATTATACAGTAACGACTATCTTGCTACCATAGGGTTTTTCCCCTAATCTAGCCTACTACTACTATTACTAATAACCCTCCCCCTCCTCCTCCTCCTTCTTCTTCTTCTTCTTCTCCTCCTCCTCCTCCTCCTCCTCCTCCTCCTCCTCCTCCTCCTCCTCCTCCCCTTCCTCTTCTTCTTCTTCTTCTTCTTCTTCTTCTCCTCATCCACTTTCTTTTTCTTCATCTTAACCGTCATCTTCTTCTTCTTCCTCTTCGAGCTTCTTCTCTTTTTCCTTTTCTTCTTCTTCTCCTTAATTTTCCCCAGTTTGTTGTCATTCTGTTCCTTTCTAATAATCTTATTTTCATCCCTTTCATTTTTCATTTATTTGTTATTTTTTCTTAATGGACGTTTGATTCGTTTTGTGTGCAGGCGGCTTCCTCCTCTCCATCAAATCCGATTGTGTCAGAACTGATTTTATTATCATCCCTGACAACCCTTGACGTGTATAACATGAGGCACATTCACACACACACACACACACACACACACACACACACACACAACACACATACACACACACACAAGGCACATTCACACACACACACACACACACACACACACACACACACACACACACAACACACACACACACACCACACACACATACACACACACATACACACACACAAGGCACATTCACACACACACACAAGGCACATTCACACACACACACACACACACACACACACACACACACACACACACACACACACACACACACGCGCGCGCGCGCGCGCGCGCGCGAAAATAAACATCATCACAAACATTGACACATGCACATACAGGTACATCTCTCTCTCTCCTCCCCCTCCTCCCCCCTCCAACTCCGTTCTTCCCAACCCCCTCTCCCCTCATCACTTTTCTGCACCCGCCCCAACCCCCACCATACACACACACAGACACGTACACACACACACACATACACACGAACGAACACACACACCACACACACACACACACACACACACACACACACACACACACACACACACACACTCTCTCTCTCTCTCTCTCTTCTCTCTCTCTCTCTCTCTCTCTCTCTCTCTTCTCTCTCTCTCTCTCTCTCTCTCTCTCTCTCTCTCTCTCTCCTCTCTCTCTCTCTCTCTCTCTCTCTTTGAGTGAGAATGTGAATGTCTATGTATAAAACATATGAACATGATAAGTTATGTGTATAATAAATGAACATGGACGTGTGATGATAATTATATATACTATAGAGAAGGTTGAATCATGAATTTAACGTGGAAGGTGTTTCTGGGTATAGATAGTAACATGAATACCTGAATGAGCATGAAATTGTGATTGGGGTGTCGATATAAACAGATTTACAAAAGAGAGGTTATATGAACACAAATAAGATTATGCAAATGTATCCTCAGGTGTGAAGCGTGACAAGGTCCATGTACATATTATATGCATGATGGAAAGATAATTATATAAAAGTGGATACCAGGGTATAATAAGAGGGAATGTGAATGTAATATAATATGAAGGAATGGAATTATGGAAATGAATATGTTTTGAGGAAAATATGTGAAATAAATGAATATGAATGGTATTGTACAAATGTGAATGTAAATAAGGGAGAATGAGGCCGTTATAAATAGATGATGGAGTAGGAATTCTCACATGAACATGATGAAGGTTGTATTGTTTTTTTGTACACGTATGCATATGTATATGTATATTTTTATATATGTATATATATATATATATGTGTATATATGTATGTATGTATATGTGTATATATATATGTATTTGTGTGCATGTGTGTGTGTACATGTATGGCTAACACCATATGGGAATAATAATGTATATATATGTGTGTATGAGAGATTGAGAGGGATTGAGCCTGATTGGATTAAGAGGTGTAGTAGAATTGAATGTAAAACTAACAATATGCAGTTATGCAAGAGTATAGACAATTAAGGTAAACAAGAGGAATAAGTGTAATTATAACCTAAATTGATATGAATCAAGAATGCACGACCAAGTAAATAAAAATAGAGAGGGAGGGGTCATGGAGGAAGCAACTGCAGAGACTGGCTAACACCATATGGGAATAAACGTGGTCATGGGGGGTTAGGTTAGGAATTATGAATGGTCTAAGTCAAATGAGTATGTTAAATGTGCATATAATTCTCAAAACAAAAAAAAAACAAACAAAAAATTCAAGTATAATATAAGGAAACATGTTTGGAAGTGGAAGGTTTGAATAAGTAATGAATCCGGTATTTACATACACATGTAAAACTACGAAATGATTACAAAGGGAAACACAGACAAATAATTGACCACATAGTGATGAAGTATACAAATAAGGTAAACCAGGAAATAAAGGTAGTTAAAGGATTTAGTTCAGTAGGTCAACATGTAAATCAGCTGACAGCATGAAGTCGCGTGACCCACACGGCAGCACACACACAGTCCCTCTCCCGAGCTCGCACGTTCCTTCGTTCTCTCTCGCTCTCTGCTTAGGGAAGGGAGGGGGGAGCGGAGGGTGAGGTGGACGGGAGGGAGGATGGATCGTCTGCTAAGAAATGGCTGCCCCGTAGATTGTAAATCATAAGCGTGGTTCTGAACTTTTTGTTTCAATGATAGCTATTATATGCATTTTGGTTATTTGCCGACGGCTGCTTTGAATTATTCAATTTTTAATTCTAGGGATTTGACCACTAAGAGACTGCTCTGGCCAACAGGCAATCTAGGCACATGTGCACGAGGCAAGTGTCGACAAGTCCTACAGAACATGATATAACTGGCTGAAGAAATAGGGAAAACTACAATTAAAGTTAAAATAATCGAAGGAAAGTACTAACCTGATACATGGAAAGCGGCAAGGCGTTAGTAATTTATCCATGGGGATGCTAAATCCAACGAACACGAACAACACAAGTCCTACACCACATGAACAGGACCACAGAAGTACACACACTGAGTGTCAGAGGTTATCATGGCAGACCCAAGATTCGGGGTTTTCCTTTCCTTTATACGGTAGAGAGCGCATGCGTAAACATAGTAAACATAAGATGCTTAAAATAGCACGGCCTCAGGAGAGTTATACGACGCAGATGCAGTAAGGTCTCAAACGAAAATACGATAAGGGAAATGTAATTGATAACATGTGTTTTGCATGCTAGTATTAGCAGAATCCATATTATGAGTTTTAAAACAATTAATATATATATACCTATATTATGTTTAAAAGGAAGAACGTACTAAGAAGCATTTGTGTACAATTAAGATGAATTCTGCATGAACATACTGTCATGGAAGGATGTTTTGTTGCAGTCATGGTACATTTTGTACTAATTATATAAACTTGTTTTTTTCTTGTTGCGTACTCATGTGAATAGGCTGATGGCCTCACATTAAAGTCACGAGTCACGAGTCTCTCTCTCTCTCTCTCTCTCTCTCTCTCTCTCTCTCTCTCTCTGTCTCTCTCTCCCTCTCTCTTCCTCTATCTCCACACACGTGTCGAACAGAGAACGGGAATGCAAACAACATTCCATAAACGGTCGAGTGAACAAAATTTCATTACGGTAATTTCAAAACTCTGTAAACAACAATCACTATGCCGGTCAAATAAAAGGTTAAATCTCGAGGTTACGAGGTTATGATTTCTCCAAACGTAGATGTTTTTAGACAAACAAAGGAATAAATTTCGCCCATTTCTGTGTCTATCAGATCAAAGACAGTACTCCCCAGGGCGTACAGTCTTTGATCAGATGACGACAGATAAGCAAAGCGTCGGGTTACAGCCATTTCCACGTTATTTCCATGGAATGAACTTCCCTCTAATTGTACCGACAGTTGTGCACTAAAAACAAAAAAGAAATGCCTTTCCTGTCGTCACCTACCGCACCGAGCAAAACTGAAAACAAAAGAGACACATTTCAGTACTTCGCAATTTCTTTTCTTTTAAAGTCTAAAAACTAAGCCTCTCTCTCTCTCTCTGTCTTTCTCTCTGTGTGTCTTCGTCTCTCTCTCTCTGTCTCTCTCTCTCTCTCTCTCTCTCTCTGTAACATGGAAAGGCGTCTTTGACAAATATAATGTCGTCTTTTTACGTAGTCGTAAAGTTACGTCATTTGAACTTTCAAATGACGCAATTTCGGTGTAGTTTATTTTACTTCAAAGTTTGTGAAGAAGTTTGGTTGATGCCAAAAGCATCGTCGTTAAAAAACTAGATTAGTTTTTTATCCAAAGTGAATTTTGTGGTTGCGGTTAGTTCAGCGAATCGGATGATTTGTTGACCACCGTAACCATGGAGTAGGCGTTAAGAGCAGGAACTGGCAGTTGTGTACGGCAGATGGAAGGAGGCGGACGCGTATTTTGATTCTGCGACTTGGAAAAGAAGAAGAGACATTTTTGTCCACTAGCAACCGGGCTTAAAGTAAAAGAATATAATAATTTGCCCTTAAGTCTTTTCAACACCAGAGATATCTTCCTGTGTGTTGAAATCGACGATACTAGTTATCCTTCATCGTGCGACGCCACACACAACTCAATTCCGCTTGGAGACTGCTGCAAGTCCCAACCAAGCGAGGCTAGCCTTGATGACCCTGGAGCCCGAGATTTGAGGGAACCGTGCTGCCAGGATCATCAAGACCATAGCGCCTCTCTATCGAGTTTTCTACCCTAACTACTAACTGGTGTCTTCACCGACATTGTTCCGGTCTACGCCGAACTTCGACGCTGGGAAGAAGCTCAACCGTCGGGAGGGAGATCTCCGTCGTCTTCATCAGCTGCGACCGTTTGGGGCCATTTCGTTTAAAGCTTCCCCTCGATGCAAGCAAAGATGAGTGTATAGTGTTTTGGACATTTGCGGAAAGCTTGAAGATTTAGTAAAGACAAGGC
>CM031628.1:50520847-50521858 GCA_018398815.1 Conus ventricosus | reverse complement strand
ATACATTCTTCAACTTAATGCAAGCTTCACAGAGCAAACCTTTTTAAAATCAATAAAGCAACGTAATTTGATTCTTTGTAAGACTCTGTATATAGCATAGAGGGTGAAAATATGGTCAATTGTACTATACCCTGCTCGGAAACCTGCCTGCTCTTCAAGAATATTTTCTTCTTCTTTTACCCATATGGATAGCCTTTTCGTTAAAATGTGTGTATAAACTTTACTTACAACACTTGTTAAGGCTATGCCACGATAATTATCTGGCTGATTAACGTCTCCTTTCTTATATATTGGTACGATAATGGATCGTGACCATTGTTTAGGGAAAATTCCATGATCAAACAATTTGTTGAAAAAGACAACCAGAAAATCGATAACAACAACATTTGCATGTTTCAAAATTTCACCTATGATTTTGTCAGGGCCTGCGCTTTTCCCAGACTTGAGATGACCAATACTGGCAAGGACCTCTTGTCTGGAAATCGCATCATTAAATGATGCATCAGAAACACCTAATGTTTGTTCATCACTATTGACTTCGCATTTCTCATGATGTGGCATTATATCTAATTCATTAAAGAGTGAGAAGAAATGTTCGTACCACTGATCTATAGGTATAGAATTGTAGATCACTGATTTTGTGTTCACGGACCTGACTGTCTGCCAGAATAGTTTAGAATCATGTACTGACTGCTTTAATTTAATCAACCTTGCTTGATCATACTCTGTTTTCTTTTGGTTTAACAAATGCTTATATTCCTTTCTTTCCTTAACGTACGCGAGAGACAGAGAGAGAGAGAGAGAGAGAGAGAGAGAGAGAGAGAGAGAGAGAGAGAGAGAGAAGAGAGAAGTAGAGTTTAAATATATAAATCAAACTAATAAATTCAGGGATAGTACCGAGCAATATATATATATATATATATTATATATATATATATATATATAAAATATGTATATATGTGTTATAATAATATATATATATATATATATATATGATATGTATATATGTAT
>CM031628.1:50493347-50513347 GCA_018398815.1 Conus ventricosus | reverse complement strand
TATGTCTTTTTCTGCTGAACATCATCTATAAAAAATGTGTCTGCGTCCCTCAAACAGTCAAAAAAGGTTCTAAACACTCGCTTAATTTTTATTGCATCACTAAAAATATGTTATCACATCCTATAAACCTTTTTTGTGAAAGCTTTTTTCCCATTTAATTTTGGCAGAAAATCAAAATATACAAATTAAACGAAAAACTGTTTGAACAGGTCGAGGATAAATATTTTTTTCCCACAACCATTCCCCACAAATCAATGAACAATGGGGGGTTTTTGTCATAAAGTTTAATGCCCTATTTTTTAAAACAGTTTTTAAATCAATCCAGTTATTGTTTTTATCATACTCTCTGTAAAAATTGTTAGTATAATAAAATCCTATAAGACTAAAGTAAAAAATCCAATTCATTTGTAAATTGTTTCTATTTAACAAATATTGATTTTGTTGTTTGTTGAGCCCTTAAAATATCCCGCCATTGTGAAGAATGACGGGGTAATTTTAAGTTTTCAAGTTAAGTTTTGCCAGCTAATTAAAATTTCCTTTTTAGAGGACTCACTAAGCCCACAACCCCCCCCCTCCCCTTATCTTTTAAGACAGAAATTTCAAATATCTTTGTGAACGCATCTCCTAATTTCTTTTGGGGAAGAATTTAATTTTGTAGAAGTCCTTTAAAACCTTTTCTCCTTTTGTGGATGACTGTTTTTTCCCATAGGTTTTATTTCAATCTTTTCCGACTATTGTCTTTCCCGGCATAAGACTTACTGAAAAGGGCCCAAAGTTAATGTTTTTTCTGAAATTTTTTTTGACGCTAAAAAATGAAAATGGGCTTTGAATTCAAATTTAGTCCCTTTCAAAATAGGGTTTTCCAAGTGCATTTGGGTCATTTTTTGAACTTTTTATATTCTACGGCCAACTTATTGTTTCTAGATTGCGCACTTTTCTAGTTTGGGAAATTTTTTTTGGTCCCCCAACCTTTTTGGTTAAAATCCCATTTTAGTGTACCAAAACCATAAAAAAGCGCCTATCCCCCCGTTTTGTTAAAAAGTCCGAAACGTCTGCAAGGTTTTTTAATTCTAATTTATACCCCCTTCGGGCCTAATGTAACCCCGATTCTTCTGGACCGCGCGACATTTTTTTTTAGTACAGTTTATTATTTTTTTTCCCAAAACAATGTGTGGGTTTACACATTTTAAAAAAACCATTTCCCTTTTGTCTGTGTTTTTAAATTTTAAATGACTAAACCCCCCACAAGCAAATTTTTTAAACGAAAATTGGGGAATTTGTATTTTTCAAATCCAATAGCGCTTTCCCTGATGGAAGAGCCTAAAACTTTTGGGGGCCCTTTCCCATCGTAATTTTCATAGTGCTCAGCTCACCAATAACATATAATAAAAAAATCAAACGAGGGGTTTTTCCCCTCAAAGTTTTTTGCTCTTTGTAACTCAAAAAACTATGATTGTAGCTCAAACCCTAACATTTTAAAAACCTTTATCAAAATATAACCCTACTTCTTTTCGTTTAAAGAAACTTTTTTTATTCGCATTTTTAAGTTTGAGAAAATTAAAATTCTCATTGCTTTTTTTTGGGAAAAAACCCCGTAAGACCATCGGATTTAACGGGCTAATTTTGGCCCCTGTTTTGTAAACTTTTAGAATCTTTTATTTTTTAGGGATTTATAATATAAACCATACGACTTTGTAAAAAATTTTCATGAGTGCGACCATTTTGGTTCCCAAAACGTTCTTAACCATGCTCTAAAAAATGAAGGACGGTCTTGAGTTTTTATTTTTAAAAACTTTTTTAAAAACAAAATAAAAAGACGAAAATTTAAAAAAAATGATAAAAATTTTCTTTTGGGGCCGCACTTTAATTTTAAAAAATATAGCAACTGACACCCTCTTTTTTGTGACCAGCTGATCCTTTCAAGAAAGGTGAGTACTCCATTAAACAGATTCTTAACCCCCTTTTAAAAAACACCGCCCCCGAAAGGGGGGTTTAGTCACCCGACAGTTTTATCAGAACCAGTTAAATTTTGCTGTTTTTGCGCAAAAAAGGGGGTGGAGTGCGTATGCTGTCAAAAAATCATCCTGTTTTTTTTAGGTGGGTGTATAGATTTCTTTTTTATTACACCTTCAAGATTTTGAGAAAGCAAGCGCCATTACCAATGACAAACCGTTAACCCCTTTTCAAAAGAATAGACAAAGGGTTTGAAAGGATCTTAACGAATTTTAAAATTAATGTTAAGGAAACTTTAGACAAAATGGATCTTAATCAGGCAGCACCCCTTTTTTGGGGGGGGGCACAGAAAGTTAATATACTGGAAAACCCCCAAAAATCTTTTTTTTTCAGGGACAGAGTTCACCTTGGGGCCATAAGGCAAGAGCATAAAACAGCGTGGACAACATTATCTTAACACTTTTAAGGCCTAACTAAACGGGAATAGAACGAATAAACGCCCTTTCGTAATACGTTTTGGGGTTTTCTAGGTTTGCAAGCACAACCAAAGGCGAGCAAACTAATCCTTTTACGGCTTTGAAAGCACAAAAACAATACTTAGCAAAATTTTGAGGAAACCCCTTTTCCCCAATGATTTCCCCTTTGAATTTTAAAAAGGGACCAAAATTTTACAAAGCAAGATCGAAAGTAGACTTTGCTTTTTCACTGGTTTAACATCGCCTTCTGACCTCAGCCCAGATGGAACAATAAAAACACAATAATGAAATCCCTTTTGGAGGCAATAAAAAGAAAAGGGCGGAAAAAACACATAAATTTGACCCTAATTTACAAACAAAAAAAAAACAAGTGACCCCCAAGATTAAGTCAACCCAAACCCCCAGGGCCAAAGTCCAAAAAACCGTTTAAAAACCCCAATCAAAAAAAATGACCTGAATATGAAAAACACACTTTTTGTTGGGTTAACTTGCTTAGGGTTACTTGGTCTTTATCTTTCTAAATATTTTCCCATCTTAAGAGAATAAAACCCAAAAGTTTGGGCCCTAACCCAATACTTTCTTCATAGAAAAGCCAGCTAACGATACTCCCCAAAATCCTGGCAAAAAGTCTAAGCTTTACTGGCTAATTTTTTTTTAAAAAAACCGCAAAATGATCAAACTGTTTTTACCCCGATTTATCAGGCGGGGATGGGGCGATGGCGGGGGGGCACTAACTTTGACCCCCGCCGCCTGTAAAGAACACCCCGTGTACTTTTGCAAATCCAAGGCTGTTATAACACTTGCTAATTACGCCTTCTCCCTAAACAATTTTTTATTTTTTTGCTAGCGTTGCGTCTTCAAAAAAAAATTTTTTGAAGTTTCTCTTATTTTGTTCACTTGAGTTCGTAAAAGGGGCTCGGGTTTGTAGTCTTCATTCTAGTCTTGAGTCTTTGTTTTCAAGATCTTTTAGTCTTTGTTTTATTCTTTCTTTAAAACCCCAGGTCCTAATTGGGGCTCAGCCTCACAAGTTTTTCTTTTTCTTTTCTTCGCTCCCTATTCTCAGTTTTGCAAATTTTTTAATAATTCCCCTTTTATGGTTCTTAAAAGACATAGGGGTAAAATTTTTCATAGTAGCGGGGTCGGGTATTGTTTTTAATGCTGTTTTTCTTCTTCAGTGGCTTTCTTTTATTGCATTATTATTTTGTCCTGTTTGACTTAAATCTTTATGTGGATGTTTTTTTGGTTATCGTTGGGGGTTCTTGTTTTATGTTTTAAGGTTTTGAAATTCTCCACACTAATTTTGGTTTAGTAAAGCCAAACGATTTCGCTCGCCGCCGAGCCCTTTTTTTAATTGTATCTGCCCTACAAACCGATGGGTCTCGTTTTGCGTAAACGAAAAACTTCCTTGACGTTTTTCACAACAAAGGGATCTTTTAGTTCAAAATCAAGGTATTAAATTTCGGGAGGGTTTTAGTCCCAAACTTTGGATAAAGATTGACCTTATTTTTGTTAATTTAAAGCCCTTTTCCGCCTTCTACTAATTTATAGTATGAGAGCCCTTTAGCGATGCTGTATCAAGGGGCCCTTTTTACTTTGTTGTTACAGGCGTATCAAACTCAAAATCAAAGCCCCCATGTTTTTTAAAATTTTTCTTTTTTTTTGTTTTATAAAAAAAGTCAAAGCAATGGCTCGTTTTTAACCTGCATAGAAACGAAGAAACCCCCGGGGTAAGGGAAATAAACGGGAATTTTACGTTCCAAAAACCATCTACATTATGAGTCAAATTCTTACTGTCAATTTTCCCAAACCAGGGCGGATAAAATATTTTGCCAGGCCTGCACGACTTTCTTTTAAAAAAAACTTTCTTCAAAAAAAACCCAAACGGAAAAGTTACAAAACTGGGGCGGGCAATCGTTAAGAAAAATTTTTTAAAATTGAGGGGCAAGAAATATTTTTTTTTAAAACTATGCAGACAATTTTTAACCTATTTTGATCAAGGCTAACCGGAACGAAAGGGCCGATCTTTCGTTCAAGAATCAAAATGAAATCACTAAAAAATAATAGGCGCTGAAAATCTAAAAAGGCAAAAGGTATGTAGCTGAAAAATTTTTCATGGTAATTTCCTTTTTTTCCACCCTTAGAAATTTTAGTTTTAAAACGCTGCCCCAAACTTTTTAAGGACGTTAAAAGACAGATTGTCTATGAACTAACTTTTAATGACACAAACATTTATCTATCTACAGACACCGAAGCAAAGTACGCATTTCTGACTCTCGTAGAGTTTGCGTTTTTACAACCCAAATTAGCAAGCTGATTGAGCAACAAAACATCAAATTAGCGAATATTACGAAAGATGCATCATATTCAAAATCCAAAAGCAGGGGCAGAACTATATGGAATTTTTTTTTAGGGGCCCCAAAATTCACTTAAAGGATTTTATTCTGGCGAAAATGAAGAAACCCCTTTAAAAACAAAATGAAAAATTTTTTTAATCCCAAAATAACGAAATCAATGTACAAAAAGAGGGGAGCCAACCAAAACACGCTAGCGGCTTAAAAATTATCATCATTTGATGAAAAAGAAAAAGTTTGGGGGGGGCGGGAGGTTTAGAAATCCAAAGTTGACCTTGTTCTAAAATTACTTTTCACAGCGTTTGACTTGATCATTTTTAACAACGAAATAGGTTTATGGATTGACCTAAGGGCAACAAGGAAATCGTTTTTATGGAAGGGGGGAGAAAGGTTTGAGACGTAATAAACTTCAAAATTATAAAAAGAGGGTGATAAACCCTTAATGTGTATTTGTTTTTTTTTATAGTGCCAGCTGAATTTGAAAAACAAATTAAAAAAAAAAAAAAATACTAAATTATTTTTATTTTTAAAAAGCATGTCTGTGATATTTATCCAAAAGTACCTACAGCCCAGGTCGCCAAAAGAAGGGGTATAGAAAACCCTAAATAAAAACCTTTAGATTTAAACCCAACATACACAGAGCAACAAAAAAGAGCAAGACCTTTTAAAAAACAGCAAAACCAAAGAAGGGATTCGCTCCTTTAATGCTGTTACATTGTTTAAAATGGGGCATCACTATTTTGTGCTCTATCAGCGGGCAAGTGTGGGCTCTTGCAACGGGGTGCGCACCTGCAGCTTTACCCCTTTGGGGGTTTTTCTTTAGCTCCGGCCTGTGCTCATTTTCTTAGGGGCTTAGAAAAATTTTAAAAAATAAACTCCAAAAAAACACAGCCCATTTCAAATAATTTAAAAGTAAACTTTTTCCTTTTAAACTGATTTAAATAAAGACTAGCTACCCAAAAATCCGGATAAAATTTAATCGTTTTCAGGCCCATTTTTATGACTCAAAAAACAAAGGGTTTTACTTCAAAGAAAGGAGGGCAAGTTTTTATCAACAGCCAACACCCAGCAATAAAAAAAAGGAATTTTAAAAAATAACGAAAAATTAAAATCTGTTCTAAAAGTCACAAACAACGTAAAGGGGTTTATACTTTTGTTTAGGTCCCAAACGCAAAAAGACCGTTGATTTGATTCGATTAAAGTTTTTTTTTTTTAATTTAAAAAAATTTTTTGGTTTTAGAAAAGAAACCAGCAGGGAAAAAGTATATAAAGGTCCAACGAATTGTTTAAAGCAATGCGTAAGGAAAAGATTTATCAAAAGTTTTAAATGATATCGTCTAGAAGTCTTGACCCAGCAAACGTCGGGAATGTTGCTCATGCTATTTTCGTTTCGGGAAAACTAACAATAGCCCCGCCTTTAAAGTAATTTTAGCTGTTTTAATCGATTTTTAAACCAAAAAAATGAAGAAAATCTAAAAGTCTGGGCCCTAAACAAAAACAGAAAAGGGTCTTTCCTCCTAAGACTTAACCCCGGGTTGGGCACGAATGTTACACAGTTTGATTGGCCGCTGAAAAACCCAAAAAATGGGGCTTGGTTGGCAGGGGCGAAGTTTAGAGATCAGATTAAAACAGTCTAAGTATGCACCATTGTTGGTAAGGGTTACATTCCCCTACCTCCCCCATTTGTTTCAAAAAGAGAGTTTTAATTAAAAATACAGACAAAAAATGTTTTATGTGGTGTTTTCTGCAAGGGGCACACATCAGCAAAAACGCAAGAGATGTTAACTTACCCTTCATCAATATCTTAACTTTGTGGAATTCCTTTCCCCGTTAGCGTGGAAAAATTGATCAGTTTTGAAGAACAAAAAAAAACCAATAAATTTTTAATTTCTACACATGGAGAGGAACAAATCTACAGCCTATTTTGAACGTCAAAAACAGCCCAACGTTGGCGAGCCCGACAAAACCTTTGACTTACTGCTGATGCTTTCACCAGCGGGGCTACCGCATTACACTTGAACAACAATGAGGATTATTGCCATACTTAAAAAAAAACCTAACAAAAAAAAATTCTGCGAAAAGTTTTACAAGAATTCCCTCTGTTCACCCCAAGCGAACTAAAAAATTGTACAACCCCGTTGACTGTAATACAGAATAAATTTTGCCCCAGAAGGCAGTAAAGTTAGTTTAAGAAATGAAAAAGGGTGCAAACGAGCCCAAGTTGTTTACGCAGCTTTCCCAAAACCCCATTTTTCCTTTGGGGGGCCCAACCCCCCAGAAATTCCAAAAACGCCTTTGGAGTAATCATAATTTTTTCATTGCTTCTTGTTGTCGGTATGGGCCATTCAACCCAGAATTTAAAAGGCCCAAAACGGGTAGAAGATTTTTACAGCGCATGCAGCAAGGCCCTAATGATTGTTCTACTAATCGAATTTAACTAAAAACATGATGACGCCCGAAGATCAACAACAGTATGACTCAGCCACACATTGTTGGATTTGTGGGGCGGCCTTTGTTGCCCCCGGGTTTAGGCCTCTCATCAGACGCAACGAATCCAACAGTAAGAGACCATGATCACATTAGTGGGAAGTTCAGAGAGCAGCGCACAGTAAATGCAATCTTCAACTAAAGTTTGAACCAAAGACATGGAAGCTGCCTATATTCTTTCACAACTTGCGAGGTTACGACTCTCATCTTATAATGAAAGCAGTAACTGACGCCTTTAGGGTGTCATGCATTTTCTGTCATCAGAAAAGTACATGTGTTTCACTTTAAATAACATGTCTTTTTTTTGACTCTATGCAGCACATGATGGGATCATTAGAGTCGCTGGCTATGTCCTTAAAGTCCTGCCCAATAACGGAAGAATATTTTGACCCAACTCTCGTTAAAAAAGGGTGTTTTACCCTTATGAGTACATGAACAGTTGGCAAAGGTTTGACGAATATACACTTCCTCCTAAAGGCGCGTTCTTTTCTAGTCTTAGAGGAAAGGACATCAGTGATTCTGATTACCAGCATGCTCAAGATGCGTGGCAGAAGTTAGAGTGTAAAACGATGGGAGACTATCATGATTCATACTTGATGGCTGATGTATGTTTTGTTGGCAGACGTCTTTGAAAATTATAGGAAGACCTGCATGAAACATTATAGCCTGGATCCCGCGCATTACATTTCTGCGCCCGGGATGAGTTGGGACGCTTTCTTAAAGTTTACTGGAGTACAGATTGATTTATTGTCTGACCTACCAATGATTCAGATGATTGAAAACGGATTGCGTGGTGGAATTTAGTATGGCGTCGCATCATTATTGTAAAGCAAAAACAAATGCTTGGACGACTATGATCCAAGTAAAAGGTCTAACTATCTCATGTATTTAGACGCAAACAATCTGTATGGATGGGCTATGGCGCAATCGCTTCCATTACGCAACTTTAAAATGTACACAGATAATACGAAAAATATTTAAAAGGCATTAAAGTGGTTGAGCAGTTTGAAGTCAGATCAACAGCGTGGATACATTCTAGAAGTTGACTTAGAATATCCTCAGGAACTCCATGACCTGCATAATGACTACCCATTAGCAGCAGAAAGTCTAAAGATGGCAAAAACAGAGCCGCCTAAACTTGTGCCTAATCTTCGAGGCAAAAAAAATTATGTCTGTCATTACAGACTTCTGCAATTTTATTTAAGACATGGTTTGAAGTTGACAGCTGTTCATCGTATAATTGCTTTTGATCAAGAACAGTTCATGAAACCATACATAATGAAGAACACTGATCTCAGAACTAAATCCACAGATGCTTCAGAAAAAGACTTTTTCAAGCTGATGAACAACAGTTGTTTCGGAAAGACTATGGAGAATCCGCACAAACGTAAAGACGTCAGATTGGTCACCAGAGAGAACGAAGCAATTAAGCTGACTTCAAAACCAAATTATCAGGACTTTAGAAGATTTCATGATCAGCTTTTTGGTATAATGATGAAAAAAAAGAAAGTCAAATTAGACAAACCTGTATTTATTGGGTTTACTGTTTTAGAATTATCAAAGCTTTTGATGTTAGAATTTCTTTATGACTACTTTAAGCCCTCGTATCCTGAGTCCAGAGTACTTTACACAGATACAGATAGTTTGTTATAGATATCCCTACTGAAGACATCTATAAAGACATGGAATTAGAAGTAGCTAAAGGGCATGCAGGATGGTACGACACATCTGATTATCCTAAAGATTCGCCTTTGCATTCAATTACTGACAAGAAGGTTTTAGGAAAGATGAAGGATGAATTATCTGGAAAGGTGATCAAGGAGTTTGTTGGGTTAAGGTCAAAAATGTACAGTATTTCGAGCCAGGAAGAAAACTATCAAAAAAGCAAAGGGAATATCTCGCAGTGTTGTGCAGTCAAACATATCACATGACAACTACAAAGAAGCATTGTTCAATAAACATACTTTTCATCATGACAACGTAAAACTACGATCTAATCTACATGAGATCAACACAACTGTTGTAACAAAGATGTCATTAGATAGAACAAACACAAACGAGTATTTGTTAATCCAGAGTTTTCATATGCAATCGGGCATTGGAGAACGGCATAATTATATATCTTCTTCGGGTTTATATTCGGATCCATATTTTTCATCAACTTTATCTATAAAATCAATCATATCAACCTCCAATTCATTCAAAATTTTTCTCATGTTTGCTTGATGCGCTCGAATTTTTTTATTATTTCAAGATATTCTTTATCCCATTTTTGATAGTCAAAATTTGGGATTTTGGGTTGTAGGTGATCTGGATGCATTGCCATGTGCTGATGAATCCTCGCAAATGTTGCACTAATAGCAGAACTCAAACCATATGATTCCCGCATCAATTCCAAGGTCTTTTCATTTATCATTTTGTATCATTCTGCGCTTCCTTCTGAGCTTCCATTTTAAACTCAAATATATTTACGTAAATTAATTAAAGCGGAACTGTGTCTGGTGGAATTATCTGCAGTTCCTCCTTCACAAAAGATCTTTGGGGGGCTGGTTGTTTTGTTGTGTCAGTTTCTCGTAAATAATACACGGGCGGATTCATTTTTACAATCTTTTTATTTCATATGGGTCAACACTCCAAACTGGATCGGTTGCCCTGATGCGAGTGTCCCCTTCTGCTTCCCCCGGTAAATAAAGGTACCTTACTTTTAAACCAAACGGTAATAGTTTTGCTGGTTGTACTGGAGTCTCCAGCAACATTTATTGTTTGTTTTTTGATTGCTTGTACTGGCTTTAAACCCGTTAATTTAAATTCTTCATTATTCATTGCGCGCAAAATGAGGGCAGTCTTCTAACCCATTCTGTGTTGCGAGAATTGTCAATAAGCTCTCTGTGATACTGGTAAGAAAAAAGTCTTTCTGCTAACTGTTTGTTAAAGTTTTCAACTAAAGCCTGTGATCTGTGAACTCCTGGAATGCTCTTTTAATGGTAACTCTATGTTTTAACAATAATTGGTTCACTAGACCTTTAAATTCTTTTCCATCATCGACTTGAATCATGCGAGGATAAGTTAGCGGGCCTCGTTGGTATATCAATTGTATGGCAACAGCAACAGCAGAAGCACTCTTTTGTGTTAATGGTTCCGCATCTTTGTATCTTGAAGTTATGTCAATGATTGTAAGCGCGTACTTAAATCTTTTTCGTCTAATCGTATCATGAGGTAAATATAGAAGATCCATTGGTGGGTGTCGTTCGGTATTGTATTCACAAAGTGCGGTCTCTGTATTCGTCTGGGCGAAGGTAAATAAATTTGCCAAATTGCTTGTTTAGATAACCATTCCTTTGCTGTTTGTTCACTGACTCCCGCTGCTTGGCTTAGCTTTTTTTGCCGTGATTCCCTTCCAATATCCTTTTGGCGAATAATAGATTTTGTTCATTTTTTATTCAGCCAATATTATGCGCAACAAAATACACAACGGTCATACCAAAGAGAATAAACGCGATTTTTTGCATCTTTTGTTTTTCTGATGGATGATAAAAATCGCTGAATTTTGGTGGGGGCAATGTCTCGATTGGCTTGCCTGTTACAAGATAATATTCTTTTATCGCTTGATCAACATCTTTAAATGTGTAAGCTGCATGCCCCTGTTTTTTCAGTTTGTCGTTAATGAAATCTAACTGCTCAATTCTCTTTTCATAGTGATCTTGTGCTGCGGTTAGTTGCTCCACAGCTTTGTTATGTCTTTTTCTCTCGCCGTCATCTCGCAGTTTACTAAATGCGTAATTACTTCCGCTAAAAGCAAGCGCATTCACCACAGCGCCGCCTATCATCATTACGAGCGAAGCCATTTTTATAAATGTATTTTTTTTTACATATAAATACTGTCTGGAATTATTCCTTGCTTAACTAAAAAATCTTTCGTAGCAAACGAAGCTGCAATAATAGCAATCAGCTTTGCCAAATCCTCAAAGTCTAGCTTGCCAAGATCTGCCGGTTTAATTTTTAACAGGCTTTTACCAAGCATCGTGTATCCTACACTTAGACCTCCAATAACAGCAGAATGGTATACAAGGTTGGTAACAGTTTTTTCGGTGCTCATTTTTAAAAAATAAAATAATTATAATTAATAAAAAACATGAACACCGATGATCTGCTAGAGCTACAGAGCGGCCTAAACCGTCTTGGACTTACAAATGAAGAAGTTGATGACCAAGCTATTATGCCCAAAAAGGAGAGGCTGTATTCTTTGGCAGCATGTGGAAAAACAAAACAGTTCCTCGGAACTGAATTCAGCATAGAACAAATTCAACAGATGTCGCCACAAGACATTGTAAAGTATCACAACAGGTATGAAGCGCAACTAGGATCAAGAATGGTAAAAAGTGTTGGGCAAACAGTTCTTAGTTTGTACACTAAACTAGTCAGTAGATTTGCTCCCATTGATTCTGAACAAGACTTTATGTATGATTTAACGCAGGATCCAGTTTTAACAAAGTCATTAGAGTCTCTAAGCTGTGATCTATATTACAGATTCGGAACATTGTTATCGCCATTAATCATGGGATTAATTACTTTTAATCATATAGATTTTATTTCCCTTCAAAATGACCAAGCCAGAAAATCAGCAGAATCAGAAAACACTGAATCAGGTGGAGAAAGTGACCAGTGAAAAGCATCCTCATCCTGGGCGTGTTGAAGCAGGAAAAAAATTAGCAGAGTGGAACAGACAAAAAAAATTGCAGTTACAATCACAGAATATAACTCATCATGAAAACATAACACCGCCAACGCCAGAACAAGTTGATTCAATGCCAGCTATAAAACTCCATGTGATTCAAGGCCTACAGCACCAAAGTCTTCATGGAATATTGAACTTAAAACTGTTGTCATTTTTGGCGCCCTTGCTGCTGCTGGGGGCGGTTATTACGGTTATAAAATATATAAACAACCCTGGCAAAAACAAAAGCAGTCAAAAAAATCTGAACCACTAAATACAGAAGACAAAAGCATGCCAGAACCACCAACAACAAAAGATCATTTTGATCCATTTCAAATGCAATAATATTTTAAGAACTTAATTTTAAAAATTTTTTGAAAAAAATAGATCATGACATATTATTATTGTTTAAAATGATGGAGTCAATAAATAAAGACATGGAGTCTATAAAAAAATTTCCATAGACCACAATTGTAATCAATGCGGTTGCTTAGGATGTAAGAACTTCATTAAGATCTATGCTAACCGATCTTGCGCAGAAGGCGCTAAGCAAAACATCCTAAGCGATGACGCGTTTTTTGAGGCGTGGTGTACTATATTAGGCATCTACTATTTAAGACAAAAACATAGATTGTATTGTTTTTTAATAATTATAAGATAACTTGAATAAGAACTTGGTTGTACTTAAAGGATGACTTAATTACAATCTTGAGGCGACTTGAGTAAGAACTTGAGGTGACTTGGGGGATGACTTAAGTAAGAACTTAGAAGTGACTTGGGGTGACTTGAGGATAACTTGAGTAAGAACTTAGAAGTGACTTGAGTAAGAACTTAGAAGTGACTTGAGTAAGAACTTAGAAGTGACTTGGGGTGACTTGAGTTAAGAACTTAGAAGTGACTTGAGTTAAGAACTTAGAAGCAACTTAAGTGTGTGCATGCGTGGGGTGGGGGCAGGCGAGGTGGGGTGGAGCAGGGGTAGGGGCGTGCGTGCGGTGTGTGCGCGCACCTTTGATTATTTATAAGAAACAAATGTTCAGAATATAATATAGTTATTATCAGTAAAACAACAAAACAACAACAATAACAGCATATATACAAGCACAATCGCACGCACACACGCACAAACATTTAAGAAATAGGGAAGTGCTTGCATAGGGAAATGTGAAAGGGTTTTATGGTTTGCGCTTGAGCGCCGTAAATTCAAGATGACTGTCAGTCTCTCTGTCAACTGAAGATTATTCAAAGCAGCCACCAAGTGCATTTATCAAAAGCTTGATTTAATAAACAAGACAGTTGAATAAAGTACACTCTGTGGCCGCCTGAAAAGGCAGCCAAAGTACAAAGGAGGTGTGCAGGTTTCTATGAGTTGTAACAAAAGATTGCAAGTTGACTTTTGACTCAGCTTTTAAGTTTTTCACTCCCCTGTTCATCAAGATTCTGATCTACCTTTCTACATATTGCTAAATAAAGATTGGCGCTCCTACTGGAGCGCTGGCTTGGCAGAGTACCAGTTCCTTCTGACGTAGAACTCCTAAAATAATCCCTTCATCGATCGGCTGGCAGATGACCTTTGACCGCTCCTACTAGAGCGCTGGCTTGACAGAGTGCCAAGTTCCCTCTCACTGCTTGGCTGACTGGCCCCCTTTGGCTGCTCTAACAGAGGTGTTGGCGCTTTATTGGTTTCTTCCCTTACAGCTGAATGTTCATGAATGAGGTTATTGAGAAAATTGTGTTTCGACCTGCATTGGTTCTTGTATGGGAGTTAACCAATATTTTCTGATATCCTCGCTGCTTGAGAACATTGTTTTTAAATCCTTCTTCATGGAGTAGACCTCCAAGAAAGAAAGACCAACTGTTGAAAACCTTTTAACATAGGGGCCCAGCAAGCGAGCAATATCCCTCAGTTTGCGGGAATATGAAGGAGATATCCCCACATTACTCTCCAACCACTCGCCCCATTTTTGGGTGTCGCTCCACTTTCTTTCTTTTGAACAAACGCTTTGAAAGTATTTTCCAAAAGCCAACCATATTGCAGGTTAAAGCACATGGTTGTCGCTTCCTGCCTTTGAAGCTGTTTGTACCCTTGCTTCAGTTTGTCAATAGCAACATCTAAAGACGTTATATCCTCTGCACCAAACACAAAACTTCTTTTGATTTCAAGTATTGGTGGAGTTCTTCTGGTGTCATTTTTTGTTTTTTTTGCTTGCTCCTCATACAAATCAGATAGCTTTCTTTTTGGTGCAGGGGGAAAGAAGGTAGTTTTTTACTTTCAGATGGACCTTCACTTTTTAATTTTTTCAAAATGTCAGCTTTATTGTTGAGAAAAGAGATGTATCCATCAAGAAGAGAAAGTTGATCTTCAGTCCATCTACTTTGTCGCTCCATATCCTCGGGAAGAATTAAACTACTAGTTTGCTTTGAGAAATCTAACAATTCTTGATGAACGGTTTGTGAATCAAGAAGCTCTCTCTCTAAGATGCTATCTTGCGACTTGTATCCTGTTTTGATTGAAATAAAAATCAACCGGCACAAGCAAAAGCTTTTACAGGTAAAACACTCTTCTCACTGAAAAACCACGCAGACCAACACAGCGCACCTCCAAATGAAGAATGACAAGATAGCACAGGTAGAGGAAGCTTGGTTGCTAACACGCGCATGCGTGCGTGCAGCAAGCCCCGACTATTATCTCCGCCCTTTACAAGTTCTTACTATCAGCACTAGCAATTAGGGGTGTTGCCCCCGTCATTTACCTTTCTCATATTACTCGTGCCGGAGACCCACAGTCAGTAAACAAGACTGTAGTTTTATTCCACATGAAACACAGAGACGCATTTGATGAATGTAAGCGTGAAAATGATGTTATTAAAATCTGAAAAGTTTAGTAAGTTAGTATTGAAAACGGATAATCCTACACAGTATGTTTGTTTGTAAATAATCGTTATTTTTTTGGTTATTGAAAGAGAATGTGTGAAGGATTATTATTTTTAATTCGTTGTTAAAGTGTTACTTGTCAGAGAACAGAGAAATGTCCGTTCTAAGGTCACCCGCCTGAAACTAGTTTTAACTAGTTTCAGGCGGGTGAGTTAGAACGGACATTTCTCTGTTCTCTTGCTCTCATATTTAGACGCTAGTTTGCTCTCATATTTAGATGCTGGTTTTCTTCAATGTTGTAAGTTAGTTTGGTCCCATATTTAGACGCTACCATCCTCCCGTACTTAAATACTTATTTGCCTCATTGATTAGACGATAGTATCCTTCCATAGTTAGAAGCTAGTCTGCTCCCATATTGAGACACTAGTCTGCTCCCATATTGAGACACTGGTCTGCTCCCATATTGAAACACTAGTCTGCTCCCATATTGAGACACTAGTCTGCTCCCATATTGAGACACTGGTCTGCTCCCATATTGAAACACTAGTCTGCTCCCATATTGAGACACTAGTCTGCTCCCATATTGAGACACTAGTCTGCTCCCATATTGAAACACTAATCTGCTCCCAAATTGAGACACTAGTCTGCTCCCATATTGAAACACTAGTCTGCTCCCATATTGAAACACTAGTCTGCTCCCATATTGAGACACTAGTCTGCTCCCATATTGAAACACTAGTCTGCTCCCATATTGAAACACTAGTCGGCTCCCATATTGAGACACTAGTCTGCTCCCATATTGAAACACTAGTCTGCTCCCATATTGAAACACTAGTCTGCTCCCATATTGAAACACTAGTCTGCTCTCATATTGAAACACTAGTCTGCTCTCATATTGAAACACTAGTCTGCTCCCATATTGAGACACTAGTCTGCTCCCATATTGAGACACTAGTCTGCTCCCATATTGAGACACTAGTCTGCTCCCATATTGAAACACTAGTCTGCTCCCATATTGAGACGCTAGTCTGCTCCCATATTGAGACGCTAGTCTGCTGCCATATTGAGACGCTACTCTGCTCCCATATTGAGACGCTACTCTGCTCCCATATTGAGACGCTACTCTGCTCCCATATTGAGACGCTGCTCTGCTCCCATATTGAGACGCTACTCAGCTCCCATATTGAGACGCTACTCTGCTCCCATATTGAGACGCTACTCTGCTCCCATATTGAGACGCTACTCTGCTCCCATATTGAGACGCTGCTCTGCTCCCATATTGAGACGCTACTCAGCTCCCATATTGAGACGCTACTCTGCTCCCATATTGAGACGCTACTCTGCTCCCATATTGAGACGCTAGTCTGCTCCCATATTGAGACGCTACTCTGCTCCCATATTGAGACGCTACTCTGCTCCCATATTGAGACGCTAGTCTGCTCCCATATTGAGACGCTACTCTGCTCCCATATTGAGACGCTAGTCTGCTTCCATATTAAGACACTAGTCTGCTCCCATATTAAGACACTAGTCTGCTCCCATGTTAAGACACTAGTCTGCTCCCATGTTAAGACACTAGTCTGCTCCCATATTGAGACGCTAGTCTGCTCCCATATTGAGACGCTAGTCTGCTCCCATGTTAAGACACTAGTCTGCTCCCATATTAAAACGCTAGTCTGCTCCCATGTTAAGACACTAGTCTGCTCCCATATTGAGATGCTAGTCTGCTCCCATATTGAGACACTAGTCTGCTCCCATGTTAAGACGCTAGTCTGCTCCCATATTGAGACACTAGTCTGCTCCCATATTCAGACGCTAGTTTCGTTCCCAGGTATAGACATTAGTTTACTCCCACGTTTAGACGCTAGTGTGCTGACATAGAAGGGCTGCCTCATAACCATCTGGCATTAACAGACTGCACACACAAAAATCAATGTGCCAAGGCCTTGCTTGAGGAGTCGAGTATTTATAGACTGGCGCAGCTAGATTGTTTTGAACATTTTTATTGTGTCTGGACGTTGCTTCTCCTCATTTCCATTCCAATGGCCATCAAGGTACAAGCCAGGTGGTTCCTATGGCCATCAAGGTACAAGCCAGGTGGTTCCTATGGCCATCAAGGTACAAGCCAGGTACTAGGTGGTTCCTATGGCCATCAAGGTACAAGCCAGGTGGTTCCTATGGCCATCAAGGTACAAGCCAGGTGGTTCCTATGGCCATCAAGGCACAAGCCAGGTGGTTCCTATGGCCATCAAGGCACAAGCCAGGTGGTTCCTATGGCCATCAAGGTACAAGCCAGGTGGTTCCTATGGCCATCAAGGTACAAGCTAGGTGGTTCCTAGCAGACAATCAAATCAGAGGAATGGGACTATTTGGGAGCTTCTGACTGGCGCGAAGATAGGGTCATGGGTGAGTGCAAAGGCCCAAAATGTGACGTCAACTGACTGAGGTTCCGTGTGTGAACACACACATAACGTCTTGCACACACGTCAAATCCCCATCACCAACTTTCGGAAGAGAAGGCCTGTTTGGCCGTTGGTATGGATGACACGTCACATATAGCATGCACCTTCCCCGAAGATGGAGTACGGCTGCTTTAATGGCGAGATAAAGAAAAAACGGTCATACGCACAAAACTCCACTCTCTTTGTTGGGCAGATGTTTCTAGACAGGGAGTGTCCGCAGGAGTATCAGCCTGCGTGCGCAGAAGAAGAAGAAGAGGAGAAGGTCACCGGCAATCCCCAGGGAGCAGTCACTGTCAAGTCGTCAAGAGGTAAACTAGCAGTGAAGACACTGCACTGCTGCTGAGTCACTCAGGTGGTGTTTAGTGGCGTCTGTTCTGATCCAGCATAACGCAGGACACCACCTACTAAGCCCCCTACTGACGACAAGCATTGCTTAGTCGCGGAGCCGTCGTGAGGGCCCCACCACGTCTGTCCTTCAACAGTCTCTTATAAATTTGCCGATAGTGATGAGCCCGACAGAGTCACACCAAGGCCATAGACATGAAGAAGCAGTCGGAAATTGCGGTCACCATGAAAGCAGGGCATGAAGAGCTACAGAATTTGAGACATTTCTTTTTCTAAATGTCGATGAGGATGATGAAGATGATGCACGGATTTCCCTTTGATCCGAGACTGCCTGGCAGGGCTGTGCCTCTACGCGTACTTTCATAATATACCCTAGGGTCAACCAGGCCTGAGAGATACAGACACCAGCAGTGTTGGTCTGGAAATTTGAGCAACATTCTCAGAGATGCATGCACAAAGTGGATGAAACTCGACTGTGTGGTCCTAGTCTTCCCAAGTGTAGTCCATATAGCAAACTTAGCTCTGGGTAGGAGTCGGTCGGGGTAGAACAATTCCACAAATAAATGGTTCTGATGGGAATCAAACCCACGACCTCCCAGCAGGGAGTCCGCGACGCTAACTACTCCGCCACGGCGGCTGGTTGTTTAATTCCTTTTCAGTATATTGCCGGACGCACACGCACGCACGCACGCACGCACTTACACATACAGAGTTACAGACATACAGACAGACAGAGGTAGAGAGACAGATAGATAGATAAATAGAGAGATAGATAGAGAGATAGAGAGAGAGATAGACAGATAGACAGATAGGCAAACAGACACACAAACAGACACAGAGATTAATTCTTTCATTGATTGATTGATTAATGCATGGATGGACGTATGAATGGAAGGATGAGTGAGAGAGAGAGAGAGAGAGAGAGGGAGAGGGAGAGAGAGAGAGGGGGAGAGAGAGAGGGGGGAGAGAGAGAGGGGGGGAGAGAGAGAGGGGGGAGAGAGGGAGAGAGAGAGAGAGAGAGAGAGAGAGAGAGGGAGAGGAAGAGGGAGAGAGAGAGAGGGAGAGAGAGAGAGAGAGGGAGAGAGAGAGGTTTCAGTTAACCTGTTGATAATCTTCCGGGAGAGAGAGAGGGAGAGAGAGAGAACGAACGAACGAACGAACGAACGAACGAATCTTTTTTAATGAGGGAAAAAGCGGAATAAGCACAACATGGCTTTTTTACATCCGGCCCTCAATGAAGGGAAATATATAGAAAATGCAATAACAACATCAGCAAAACTAATCTAGAATAGAAGTAAACATACATAAACGCTATATATAGAAAGAAGAAACGGTTAACACAAAAGAACAGAACACAATCAATGCCTGGAAGAGAGAAAGAGAGAGAGAGAGAGAGAGAGAGAGAGAGAGAGAGAGAGAGAGAGAGAGACAGACAGACAGACAGACAGACAGACAGACAGACAGACAGACAGACTGAGAGAAACAGGTGGGGGTGGGAGGGGAGGGGTCATCATATATAGTTCATGAAAAAATGGTTATTGGAAGATAGATAAATATACAAAAGAAACATTATCACAACAATAAAATTATAACACATTTCTGGAGAGAAAAAAAAATCATTGAACAGGCACCCCATCCTGTAGGCAAAGACAAAAATTTACACATGACAAGCAGCACCTTTGGAACACTAGATGAGAGAGAGAGAGAGAGAGAGAGAGAGAGAGAGAGAGAGAGAGAGAGAGAGAGAGAGAGAGAGAGAGCGAGAGAGAGAGAGAGAGAGAGAGAGAGAGAGAGAGAGCGAGAGAGAGAGATAGAGAGAGAGAGAGACAGACAGACAGAGAGACAGAGAGAGAGGGAGAGAGAGAGAGAGGAGAGGAGAGAGAGAGAGAGAGAGGGGGGGAGGTTAAGAGCATGAATTGGAAAATTCAGTCATTAGTTGGTATGAAGTGCCCTTTTAAAGCTGTATATGCTGGCATGAACATCAAGAGAGGGTGAAATGCAGTTCCACAAGAAGCCGCCGGAGTAGTGAAGACTGGTTTTAAACATATCTATTCTTGGACGGGGTATTACAATTTTATGAAAATGGCGATTTTCATTAAATCTAAATTTCTCTGTAATTGAAGTGGGAGCACGACCCGAAAGAATCTTAAACATGAACAAAGCTTTATTGAATTTAAGCTTCAAGTTTAATGGTAAAATATCCAGATCTGTATAGTCAGAGAATGATAACGTAACCGATTTTAACAAAACTAATTTCAGGGAACGTCTATAAGACTAAACAAAGGTTTGAGTATATGATTACTAGCTGAATCCCAAATTGTTGATGCATAATTTATATGGG
>CM031628.1:50480847-50488347 GCA_018398815.1 Conus ventricosus | reverse complement strand
AAAACCCCTTTTTGAACAACTTGTGAGCTCGCTCGTGATTGGGCTACTCGGGAGAAATTGCAGCTTCGTTGAAACCCAACAAAAGAGGGAAAGAGATAGCGAGGGGGAAAGACGACTGCGCAGTAGAAATAGCTTTAGAAGGGGAAAGGACTAAAGCGCGAAACGCAGGAAAAAAAGACAAAGGGAAAAACGGGAAAACAAAAATAAGGATTCAATTAGAGTTAGAGAGGGAGAAAAAAGGGGAGACCACCGATGAGGGAGTTCGTTTCCTTGCCCTGAGCGCGTTCCCCCGACAAAGTTACCAAAATTCTTAAAGGGAACAGATTCGATTGATGCGCCAGTCTTTTGAAACGTTTGCTAAGTGGGGTTTGGCCCTTTCAGAAAAAGGGGGCGTCTTTTTGTCGCGCTTTTGAGGGGGAAGGCATTACAGTTTTTCACTGCATTCCAGCAGCCCCAAAAATCGATTTTGGTGCTGTGAAAGGGTCTTTGATAAAAGGGGATTTCCCCTCACAGAGGGGGGGTTCAAAAGCTTTTCGACAGTAGATTAACGGGTGAAACGACACTCATTTTGGGTGCACTTTAATCACATTTTGAGAATGGTTAGGTTGAGGGGTACGAAAAAGGTTTGCTGAATTGAAAGAGTGGTTATGAAAGAACAGTTTTTTGTCGGTTGCGTCCAATTTAACTAAACATTTGAAAGGAGACAGCCAAGAAGCGGGGAGTTGCTGAAGTTAGCAGGGTTATGGGGGGCATTTGGGACAAGGTGCAGGAGAAACAGGTCCCAGACACGGGTGAAAAAGTGGAAGGGAGACGGGGATTCCTGCAAAGTTGCAAACCCACGGTGGGGAAAAAGGAGAAAAGGGACAATGGTTTTCTTTTGTCACAAGAAGGGACAGTGGCGGGGGAATGTCGCATGAGTTCTAGAAGGCACAGCCTTGCAAGGGGTTGAAAAGGGTCCCAGGGGAAACGACCTGCAGTGGAACCAAAAAGGGACCCCAATCTAAGAGGGGGGAGGCGGCCTTGGCTGCACTGGACACAGCAGTGTCAAATGGAGGGCACTAGGTATGGTTCTTACCAGGGAAGAAGTGGATGCCACAGGGGGTGAAAGTGTTAGGGGACACTGTTGTTCAGGTGTAAAGAACAACGTGGTCGAGGAAGGGGATTTGACAGGGAAAAACCAGACCGTACTCAATCGATGGCACTGTGAGGAGTTCCCATTTGCTAAGAAAAGTAGCCCCCCCTTACTTTCGGCGATTGTCTCGCGTGATGGGGAAACCCCTTTAGATTTGATCTTTGGGAAAATATTCCGGGCAAGGGGACCAGGGGACCCCTAGTTGTTGACTGCTACAGGGCAGCATTAAAACACGACAAAAAGGGAAAAAAAGGTTGAAAAACCCGCTAGTCGTTCCAGCAAGGAATCAGGCATAGATGTGTCGCTGATGAGTTTGGGAGCGCAGGAAAAAACCCTTTTCGCTCGTAAAGTCTTGGGAGTTGGAAGAGGGGGAAAGAAAAGGGGTTAGAGGTAACGAATTTTGGTGAAAGGGGGGTTGTTGTCCCGGTGTTCACCAAGGGAAGACGGGCAAGGTGACAACCATTTTGGGGACCAGCAGTTATCGTGACACGTCAGCCCAGGGGTCACAGTCGTCTGGGGGGTCATCTCGGCACCAGAAAAAACAGCTCCCGAATTTTTGTGATTTTCACTGGCCAGGTGAAAGGCAACATAAAGCTTTTGCAGTCAGTGATGTGTGTAAAAGGGGAGCCCGAGGGGTGAAGGGGAAGGCGCCTCTTAAACACCCCCCTTTAATTGACACACCATTCAGGAAGGGGGTGTTAAATTGTTTGGGCCCCCAATCCCCCTTTCCAAAGGTGGGCACAGGTATTTTTGACCTGGGGATACGGCCCGATACCCAGAAGCGTCGCATTGAAAGGCGTAGATACCAACGGGGTCGGAAGGGTGGGTAGAATTTTTTCTGGGTGGGTGCCATCAAAAAATTCTCTGACAGGGGGTACATTTACCCGGGCTGATAGGGGGGTAAACGGGCTGCTAGGGATCACACGCTTCTCACTCCCCCATACCATCCCAATGCAATGGTTGGTGGAAAGATTCAATGGGTGCTGAAGGCATCTTAAAGAAGTCTGGGGGAAAGGCCAGAAATTTTGGATCCTTACATCCAGGGGATTGTTCCCTAGGGGGAAAGTCCTCAGGAGACACGGGCTTTTCCCCATTTAGCTGCTGATGGGGACATTTCGGGCCAGTTGTATTCTCAAAGACTGTGGTCCAGAACAGGAGCCAAAGGGTCAAAACCACTTATCAGTATGTGGTGGACTTAGCAATAGGCTAGGGAGATTTAAGGGTTTTGAAAGGGGAAAGTTTGCGGGAGGCAGGGTCGACAGAAGAACAATATGACAGGGGGTGGGGAAAGAAATTTCCTAAGGTTGGGGATCAAGTCCTGTTACTTCCCAGGGGATCACAAAACGTGATGCATTGAAGGGCCCTTTCACCATCTTTGAAGGTAGACGGGATTACCGAATTGATGTGAAGGGGAAAACCAAAAAATTTTCATCAAATTTTTTTTCCGCAAAATTCAGCGTGGACTCAGCAAAAAGGGCACAGCTGAAAAACGCAAGGTGGCGTTGGGAAATGGCATGCAGCCCTACGGGACGATTTCATACACCCCAGGTCGACAAAAATGTAGGAGCGACTATTTAACCCGTGTAGTCAGCAAGGGGAAACTAGAGGAAACAGTCAATCGGAGGCAACACTTGTTTATAATATGTTTGTTACAGTTATGTTGAGTGGATTGGGTTCATCCCATTTGGCTAGGTTCATATTTTCTTTTTCAGACTTGTTCATGTAATGGTTTTTTTGGGCATACAAATCGTTTTTGGGTAAAGCATGTCGCGATAAGTGGGATGGAGATTCCTCATGAGGTTATGGATCGTGATCAATTGAAGTGCTTTTCTAAAGTTGGAAAGAAGATTGGAAATCCCCAGGTAGGGGGGTTGCATAGGGGCGCACAGGGTTATCAGAAATAGTTTTAAAAAAAAAAGGCAAAAGCGCCGTCAATGATAACCCTTGGGGGTGATATTTACAAGATTCATCCCGATAATTTTTAAACCGTTGTGTAAATAATTTTTCAAAAATTTGCACGGTACTGGGGTCAGCAAAATTTGGTGTTGTTTTTTTTACCTTTTTTTGAGACCAAAACTGAGCATAGTCCTTTTTCAAGGGGGGAAAAGTCACGGGGAAAATAGAAAACCCAATTTTGTGTCAGTGCCACCTTCAAGGCTAAGTCCAACCCAACATTTTGGTCTCCGGGAACGACTTTGGGGTCGCGTCAGCCATTAGGCACGCGAATAGGCTATTTTTAGTCCTCACGGAGACAGCACTGTCCACGCAGATAAGTGGCTGGGGGGGGGCCGACGTCTCGATAGGTCTGGCCAGCGGGGCTCGGGGCCGGGTCCCCGATGATCAGCCCAATTGCGACCACGCCCACATTAAGCCAAAGTCACCCTTTTAATAGGAAGGGGGAAGGTATTGTGTGGTGGGGGTAAAATCAAGCAATTAATTAAAAGACCCATTGACCACCCCAAAAAGAAAAACCGTAGATGGACTGGCGATTTGAACGTCCCAATGGAATTAGAAGGGAGGAACCTTTTACAAGGGGGGAAAAAATTTTGACAAAAGGTACTACCCCTTTTACAGATGGGAACGGGATAAGAAAGTGAGGGGGGGAAAAGGAAAAAAGAAAGAAAAATGGGAGAGAGGGAAAAGGTTTGGGTGTAGGGTCGGCACGAGGCAAAAGAGGAAAGGGGGAGTGAAGAGAAACCCAGTTGAAACATTCCCAGATAGAGTTTCAGAGGAAGGCTAAGGAGATGTTTTAGAGAGAGATTGCTAACTGATGAAAGAAAAAAAAAAAAAAAAAAAAAAAGCAACCAGTCCATTTGATAGAGCAATAGAAGAGAAAGAGAGAGGGCAAGCTTTTTGCAAAAAAGAAAGGAGAAAGATCGTTCTGGGGCACTGTTTTAATCTGCCGGGGTTCGACCCCATACCTGGCAGCGCCACTTTCATCCAGTCCAACCTGGCCCTGTCAGCAGTCCAAACCTGACCAGTCCAGCGGTTAACCCGACCAGTGCCAGCGGGCCCCCTGCCAGGCCAGCAGTTGTGTCGTGCTGGGGTTTTTTGAAGTGACAGTGAAAAGAAAAGAAAAAAAAAGAAGAAAAGGGAAAAACAGTGATCGTAAATATTTAAATCACCCGGCCAGGTAAAAGTAAAATCTATTTATACCCGGGGTTTTGTTTTTGATATTTAGATAATGGGTTTTTTGAACCAAAAGGAAAAAAAGAGAATGTTTTATTTTGTTTGACTCCAATGCATTGTGTTTTTTCCCTGATTAGTGTGTAAAGTTATAGACTTTATTGTGGTTTGATGGACGAATCATGATATATGAATGAGATTGTAACAAGTGGAGTGTTTTTGGGCTTGCGTAGTCCTTCCCCCCACGACTACCCCCAGGTTGACAGTGTGTGTGTTGTGGTGTGTGTGTGGTGTGTGTGTGTGTTGTGTGTGTGTGGTGTGGTGCTGCGTGCGTGCGTGCCTGCGGGGTGCGTGCGTGCGTCGTGCGTGGTGTTGTGTGTGGAGAGGAGAAGAGAGTGGATGAGAAAGAAAAAAAGAGGAGAAGGGGGAGGGGTGGGGGACTGTAATAGACTGTGAAAACTTTTAAAATTTTTTTTTGAAATGATCTGCGATTTTTTTTCTTGACCATTATTTTCATTGTTTTTGCTTGTAAAACTCTTTTCTTCTTTTTTTCACCTTGTACTTTTTTTGCTTCTTTTTTCCCCACTCCTCCATCCCCTCCGTCTCACCCCCCCTCCCATCTTTTTCCATCCTCCATCTTTCCTTCCTTTCCCTTTCATTTTTCTTTTTTTTTTTTCTTCTTCTTCTTCTTTTTCTTCTTCTTCTTTTCTTTTCTTCTTCTTCTTCTTCTTTTTCTTCTTCTTTTCTTCTTTTCTTCTTTTTCTTTTCTTCTTCTTCTTCTTTTCTTCTTCTTTTTTCTTCTTTCTTCCCATTTTTCTTCTCCCCCTCCTTCTCTTCCCCCCCCCCACTTTTCTTTTCTTCTTTACTTCCTTCTTTTCTTTTCTTTTTCTTTTTCCCTTCTTCTCCCTAAATCCCCTTTTCTCAGTCCCCTTTTTCATCTGTTGTTTTATTTACGGCCTTTTCCCCCTTTAGATCCCTTTCAGTAATCTTTAACCGCTTCGGGCTTTTCTTTGAATGAATTTGTCCCCTCCCCAAAATACCCCCCCCCCCCCCCCCCCCCCCCCCCCCCCCCCCCCCTTTTTTTTTTTCTTTTATAATTTTTTGAATGTGTTTTTTTTACTTTTGTTGACTTTCAAAATTTTTTTTTCCACCACCTTCCTTCAGAAGGGGGCCCGGAGTTTTCCCCCCTTTCTTTTAATTTGATGAAAATTTTTGAACAAAAAGTTTTTTCCTTTCATTTTTTTTTCCCCATTCTATTATTTTCTCCTTTTTTTCTTTTTTTTTTTTTCCTCCAGTTTAAATTCTTTCCCCGGCCTTTTTTCTATGTTTTTTTGTCATTTCTGGGTTTTGTTTTTTCTTTTTTCACTCTTTTCTTGTGTGTGTGTGTGGTGGTGGGTGTTTTTGTGTGTTGTGTGTGTGTGTGTGGGATCTTGCCCTTTTTTTTATTTTTTTTTTTTTTTCCCCCCCCCCCCCCCCCCCCCCCCCCCCCCTTTTGCTTTTACTTTTTTCCTAATTTTCTTATGCCTTTTCTTTTCAACTTTAAACAGACAGAAAAAAAAAATTTACTAGCCTCGCCCTGGGGCAGAGGGAGATGCTGTGATCATCTTTGAGTGTTCAAACGTTCCTCAATACACCTTTCCCTGGGCTTTTGGGGCCACTTTTTTTTTTTTTAAGCCCCTTTTGTCCTTTTCCTTTCCTTCATCTTCCTACGCCTTCTTATCCCTTTTTTTTTAATTTGGGTTTTCCCATCCATTACATTATTTCTTCATTGCGTACCTCCCCGTGCTTTTTAAATTTTTTCCTTTTTCCATTTTATATTTCTTCATTACTTACCCCCCTTTGTTCTTAATTATTTCCCTTTTCCCTTACATATTTCTTATTGCTTATCGCTTTGTTTTTAATTGTTTCCTTTCCCTTACATATTTTTTTATTGCTTGCCTCCCTTTGTTTTTAATTGTTTCCCCTTTCCCTTGCATATTTCTTTATTGCTTTACCTCCCCTGTTTTCATTTGTTTTCTTTCCATTGCATATTTCTTCATTGCTTCCCTCCCTTTGTTTTTAAAATTGTTTCCTTTTCCCTCATTTTTCTTTATTACTTCCCCCCCCTTTGTTTTTATTGTTTCGATTACTATTTTTTTTTCATTGCTTTCCCCCCTTTGGTTTTAATTGTTTCCTTCCCTTGTGTATTTTTTTCATTTTGCCTCCCCTTTGTTTTTAATTGCTTCCTTTCTATTTTCATTTTTCTTTTTATTACCTCCCTTTTTTATTTGTTTCCCTTTTCCCTGCATTTTTTTTCTTGCTTACCTCCCTTTGTTTTTAATTGCTTCCTTCCCTTGTAAAAATTTCTTATTGTATTCTTTACATTCTTTCCCCTTTTCCCTGTTTGTTTATTTTTTCTTGTTTTTTTTTTTTTTCCCTTACTTGTTAGCATTTCCTCGCCAATTAACACCGAAATGAACCTTTCTGGGGCTATGTTTCAGGGGAAATTTTTCACTGCCCGCAGCCCCTATTCCAGTTCCAACATTGTTTGTGATTTGATGTGAGCGATTTATTTGATGTGATGTGATGTGATGTGATTATTGAATGAGTGTGGGGTGTGTTTGGGTGTGTGTGTGTGTGTGTGTGTTGGTGTGTGTGTGTGTTGTTGTTGTTGTTGTTGTTTTGTTGTTGTTGTTGTTGTTGAGTTGTTGTTGTTGTTTGCTGTTTTTTGTTGATGTTGTTGTTGTTGCTGTGGTTTTTTTTTGTGTTCGAGGGGACGAAAGAGGGGAGGAAGGACAGGGGGAAAAGATGACAGGTATGGCAGGGGGCGAGGGGGGGGGGGGGGGTTTAGAGGGACGGGGAGGAGGGACGGAGGGGGTGGCGGAAAGAGGGGGGGAGACAGGGGGATAGAGTGAGAGTGAGACGACAAAAAACAGAGAGGAAAAACAGAAAGAGTAGAGAAATAGAGAGGGGCAGACAGGAGAGACAGACAAAGGAAAAAAACCCAACAGACAGAAACGGCGAGAAGACAAAGAGAGATGAGGACAGACAGACAGAGAGAAAGGACGAGAGAGACACGCAGAAGATAGAGAGAGACAGAAAGAAGGACACACAGAGAGAAAACAGAGAGAGAGACGGGGGGATAAGGACAGAGAGAGAGGAGAGCCCGAGAGAGACGAGAGCAGAGACAGAGAGAAGGGAAAAGACAAAGAGAGACAGAGACAGACAAAGAGAAGGGGAGAAAGGCAGGCGAATATTTTTGC
>CM031628.1:50470847-50475847 GCA_018398815.1 Conus ventricosus | reverse complement strand
AGAGAGAGAGAGAGCGTGTGAGAGAGGATGAGAGAGAGAGACCTTCTTTTCTTTTTTTATTACAGGAAAGAGGAGGCGGAAAGAGAGGAGAGAGAGAGAGACAGAGACAGAGATATAGACTCAAGACTCAAAACTCAAGACTCACATAATTTATTGTGTTTTAAGCAAATAGCCCATTTTCAATTGGGAAGGTGGAGGGGCGGAAGGGAGCGGAAATCAAAGACACAGAGAGAGAGAGAGAGAGAGAGAGAGAGAGAGAGAGAGAGAGAGAGAGAGAGAGAGAGAGAGAGACAATCAGACAAACTGACAGGGAGACAGAGAGACAGGCAGACATGCAGACAGACAGAGACAGACAGTGAGAGACAGAGTAAATGCGCAGACTTGCACAGACAGAGCAATGAAGAAGAGAGAGAGAGAGAGAGAGAGAGAGAGAGAGAGAGAGAGAAGAGAGAGAGAGAGAGAGAGAGAGAGAGAATCAGACAAACCGACAGGGAGACAGAGAGACAAGGCCGCCGACAGACAGACAGACGGACAGAGAGACAGACAGACAGACAGACAGAGACAGCGAGCGAGCCAGACCTTTTAAAAAGCTTTATGCGAGAACAATAGGACTGACATAAAATGTGTTGACAGGTAACCGCTTTTCTCCCTCCCCTCCACCCCACCCCCATCCCATCCTCTCTCTCTCTCCTCTCTCTCTCTGTCTCTCTCTCTCTCTCTCTCTCTCCTCTCTCTCTCTCTCTCTCTCTCTGATTGTTCATTCCTCCTTCCGTCCGCGTCTAGACTCATCTTACTCATGGCTTGCACTAAAGAGAATGTTTTTAAAATGGTTGCATTCTACACACAGCTTCTGAATGCCGGAGCATGGCATGTTCTTGACTATGTGCTGTTTTCATTTCGTTCAATATGTTTATATTATCATTTTTAAACATGTTTAATCCACCCCCTTCGTAAGGGGCCATGGCCAATAGTGAATAAATCATCCGTATCCGTATACGTCTCTCTCTCTCTCTCTCTCTCTCTCTCTCTCTCTCTCTCTCTCTCTCTCTCTCTCTCTCCTCTCTCCTCTCTCTCTCTCTCTCTCTCTGGGTTTATGGTACATCAAAAATATCGGTTGTAAACGCATATAGTATTTGGGTATTTATTTTTCCACGAAGCTCAGCTTTACTTTTGCATGTCAAGATCTTGTGAGCAGAGGCAAACGCGCCATTATAAGTGTGTTAAATGTTTTGTACAAGTTTGAAAACAGTTCAGCTGAGTTATTTTTTAAGTTGTTTGATGCACAAGTTCAGCCAATAGTTCAGTATGGAGCTGGGATTTGGGCGTTTGAAACAGGTCATGAAATTGAAAAGCTGCACTGTTTTGCCATGAAACGATTTTTGTGTGTGGACAGACGTACCCCGAATGATTTGGTCTATGGTGAACTTGGTAGATTTCCAATTTACATCAATTCATACTTCAAAAGCATTAAATATTGGCTCAAACTGATACAAATTCATGGTGACAGACTACCTGCACAAGCATACAAAATGCTGTATGACTTAGATGCAAGAGGTAAAGTTACGTGGGCAACAAATATTCGAAAATGTTTATGTAGTTATGGTTTTTCATTTGTATGGCTAAATCAAGGTATGTACAGACAATTTCAAATGAACTATTCAGCAGAACCATACATTGGAATAGATATGAATAGATTTATAAAACATGCTTTAACAAAGTTTACATTAGGTGTCTCTGACATAACAGTGCATAGTCAAAGGTATAAAAAAAAAAGTTAACAGGTCTTTGCTGTGCCCTATGTGTGGATCCGGTGTAGAGGATGAAATCCACTTTGTTTTGTGTTGCCCAGCACTAAATGATTTGAGAGCAAAATATATCCCTGCCAAGTATTATAGCAGACCATCATTATTTAGTTTAGTCTTACTTTTGTCGTCAAGAAATGAAGGTGTTATGAATAATTTTTCTATATGTCTGTGTAAGTCGTTAAAACGGCGGAGCGCTATAATATGATATGATATGATGCAATTGTAACTTGTATAAATATCAGGCATATGTATATGCTGATTATGTACACTAAAGTGCGTGAACAGTTCTCATTTAGCTTTGCATATTTCCCCTTCAAGTGGGGCTTTGGCCTTTTCGTGAATAAAATATCGTTATCGTTCTCTCTCTCTCTTCTCTCTCTCTCTCTCTCTCTCTCTCTCTCTCTCTCTCTCTCTCTCTCCCCCCCTCTCTCTCTCTCTCTCTCTCTCTCTCTCTCTTCTCTCTCTCTCTCTCTCTCTCTCTCTCTCTCTCTCTCTCTCTGTATGGGGGTATAACTGGGGAGAAAAAAAACCCTCACGAGCGTGTGCTAGTTGATGGCGTGTTTCTGAACCAGTTTAGATGACTAGACAGTGTTTGAATGGACAATCTTCATATGTTTACTGCCTGCTTAGACAGTGTTTGAATGGACAATCTTCATATGTTTACTGCCTGCTTAGACAGTGTTTGAATGGACAATCTTCATATGTTTACTGCCTGCTTAGACAGTGTTTGAATGGACAATCTTCATATGTTTACTGCCTGCTTAGACAGTGTTTGAATGGACAATCTTCATATGTTTACTGCCTGCTTAGACAGTGTTTGAATGGACAATCTTCATATGTTTACTGCCTGCTTAGACAGTGTTTGAATGGACAATCTTCATATGTTTACTGCCTGCTTAGACAGTGTTTGAATGGACAATCTTCATATGTTTACTGCCTGCTTAGACAGTGTTTGAATGGACAATCTTCATATGTTTACTGCCTGCTTATGCTTATTGATTATCGGCTTCTTTATCGATTTCTGGTTTCATTTTTGTTTAGGTATTCAGTGAGGTGTTGGAATGGCGGCAGTATGGTTTCATTTTTGTTTAGATATTCAGTGAGGTGTTGGAATGGCGGCAGTATGGTTTATCATTCGGAGCTGTGTAAAACCAAGCAAGAAAGCGTGTGTGTGTGTGTGTGTGTGTGTGTGTGTGTGTGTGTGTGTGTGTGTGTGTGTGTGTGTGTGTGTGTGTGTGTGTGTTGTTTGCGTGTGCGTGCGTGAGTGCGTGTGCGTGCGTGAGTGCGTGCGTGCGCGCGTGTCTATGTGTGTGTGTGTGTGCGTGTGTGTGTGTGTGTGTGTGTGTGTGTGTGTGTGTGTGTGTGTGTGTGTGTGTGTCTGTGTGTGTGTGTGTCTGTGTGTGTGTGTGTGTGTGTGTGTGTGTCTGTGTTGTGTGTGTGTGTTTTCAATCATCTGTTTCTGATCCAAAGTCATAACTACGTGCTGTGTGTTTATTCACTTATTCATTATTGTCATGTACTTACAGATTTTTGCTTTATTTTTCTCTATTTTTTTTTTTACTTACTCATGTGTTTATTTAACTTACTTGTCCGTAAACTTTTTTTTTCATTTGTTGAATAATTTGCTGTTACCTTCATGTTTAGTCTGGGCCTACTATCAACATAGCGTTGATTCGCACGTTGGTTTCTGTTTATTTATTCATTTTGTTCAATCGTTTTGAACACCAAGAAATACAGGTAGCCGAAGAAGGGCAGGCGAGGGAAGGAAAAGGGGCGGGGGGAAGGGGTGGGGGTGGGGGCTGGGAAGGGGGGGGGGGTGCCGGGGGTTACTGAGTGAGAAGGAAGACAGAACTGCATGAACGTACGTTTCTGACAACCTTGGCCGAAGGAGAAAAAAAAAAAAAACGAAACAAACAAACAAAAATAACCGTTCTGGCAATTTGGCCACATCCGTCAAGCGAGGCAGGTTTCATAATGTAAAATTGATGGGGAAATGCCGCGTGAACGGGGAGTGTTTATGTTAGGGGTAAGAGGATGTTTAGATTAATTTTAAATCAACGTCATTACCACGTCGTTTCACCGGCACCCGTTTGGAAGGCAACATTTTGGTCGTGGGGAAAGTAATTATCTTTCAGAAGTTTCTTTTTCCTTCCCAGATATTTTCAAAAGAGGGAAAATAATGCTAAACACCTGGCAATTTCAGAGTTGTTCTTGCGGCATCTGTCTGTTTGACTGTAGAAAATGGTTCGTCCGTTCTCTCGCTCTCTCTCTCTCTCTCTGCCTCTCTCTCTCTCTCTCTCTCTCTCTCTCTCTCTCTCTCTCTCTCTCTCTCTCTCTCTCTCTCTCTCTCTCTCTCTCTTCTAGCGGGCGGAACGTGTGCATGCCAATTTGCTTCTTTTATTAATTATATGTAGTGAAAAAAAAGTTCCCTCAGAAATAATTGAAACTTGCTTTAGAAATAACTTGAAGAACTTGACTGAACTGTTCGCACTATTTTTTTTTCCTGATATAATAGAATTTTACTGTCTGTAACTAGTTGTAATTGATTTTCAAAGACAAATAACTTACACCTGGTCAGCAGCACTGGTCAACACTGACATTATGACCATCGGTAAAGACGGGAAGGCCGAACCAAAACCAGATGGGGTTTGATGGAAACGACGATTTTCTTGTGGTCAGTGCGTCTTCATCTCTTGGAACTTGTTTGAGTTAACTGAATATGTGTATTTGGTGACATGTGCTGACACCTTTTTCACTTTTACTTTATTACACACCGTGGTATTTGCAGAAATGTGTGCGGAATAGGATACCCATCTTCTGGCATCAACGACTGCTTTGACCAGCCAACAACTTTTGAAAAGGTTAGTGTTTTATGGCTCGTGTTTGTGTGGTGTTGTCAAATCTATGCCAGTCTTATGGGCGTGTTTTATTTCATCATGAAAGCAAGAGTTGCCCAACTTGTTTGTTATGTACTGTTCCCTGCCTCGTTTAAGATATCCCTTCATTTATGCCAGTCTTGTTTTGTTGATCAGAATACGAGTTGAACCGTTGTCTGGAGGAAGACTGCTCTTGTTCCTTCCGTTCTGTCGTGCCCTGAACGCCAGTTGTATGTCTCAATGAGGACTAGTCTTGTTTCCTTCGTTCTGTCGGGGTCTGAACGCCAGTTGTATGTCTCAATGAGGACTAGTCTTGTTT
>CM031628.1:50448347-50458347 GCA_018398815.1 Conus ventricosus | reverse complement strand
TCTCTTTTCCTCTCTCTCTCTCTCTCCTTTTTTCTCCTCCCTCTCTTTCTCACTCCCTCTCTCTCCCTCTTTCTCTCTCTCTCTCTCTCTCCTCCTTTTTCTCTCTCTCTCTCTCTCTCTCTCCTCTGTCTTCCCTTCTCTCTTCTGCCCCTCTCTTCCTCTCTCCTCTCTCTTCCCCTTCTCTCTCCTCCCCTTCTCTTGTCTCTCTCTCTTCTTTTCTTCTCTCCCAAACTCTCCCCTCTCTCTCTCTCTCCCCCTCTTTTTCCTCTCCCCCCCCCCCCCCCACCACCCTTTTTCCCATTTGTGTGTGTGTGGGGGTGTGTGTGTGTGCGGTGCGTGTGTTTTGCGCGCGCGCGGTGTGTGTGCCCCTTTTTTTCCTTCTTCCTTCCCTTCTTTCATCCCCTCTCCTCCTACTCTCTCTCCCTCCTCTCCTCTCCCCTCTCCCCTCCCCTCTCTCCCCCTCTCTCTCTCCCCCTCCCCCCTCTCTCTTCTCTCTCCTTCTCTCTCCTCTCTCTCCTCTCTCTCGACAAAAAGGACTTATGCTTTCACTGAACTGAGTATTGAACTATTGTTTTTTCCTCTGCAGACAGACGACTGATCCCTTTGCAAACACACTACTTACTTCAGAACCACTCAATGTTCTGTTTTTTTTTAAGGGCTCTGAACGGATTCTCGTGTTAAAAACAAAAACGTCAGATATATGGCATACTCTTCGACATGGGTATAAAAACGGGGCTTAAAATCGAGGTGGGGGAATATCTTTTTTTGGTTGGTGGGTTTTTTCTTGTATTTTGTTTGTATTCATCTATCAAGGTTCTTTTCTGGGGGTCTTGAAGTTTTCCCGCATCCAAGAACGGAATGTTTGATTTAAAAATTTTAGTTTCGGATAAAAGGGGGGGGAAAATTTTTTTCTATAAAGATTTAGGAAAAATTTCACTCTCTTAAAACCTCTTTTTTCTAGGGCTCGGGGTTTTTGGATGTTAACTCAATTTTTGCAATAGAAATGATGCGCGCCTTGCTTCAAAAAAAAAAAACCTCAAAATATCAAGCAAAAACCCCCCAAAACGCTATCCACTGGAACTCAATCCATCCGTATAAATTTTTCTTTTTATCGTGCTGAAGATGTACGTTTGAATGCATTAAAAATTTGTTTTCGGGTTTCTTGCGGCAAAAAAAAAAAAAAAAATGAAGGCAAAAAAACACACACTACTTTAACACGCTTTCAAAAGACGATGATTGATATCCAGAAAACATTAGCCACAGCATCACAGAAAGCAGCACAGAGGGAGCTTTTAAACCAAAAATTCAAAAGAAAAACACATTGGGAAGTTTCAATCGGTTTAAAAACGGACCCCCCAGATGAAATCCCCCAAAGGATTAAACTTTCACGTCGTGCGACTTTTCCCCTCCCACGAAGTGAATGTCCACTTTGTTTTTTGCGAAGCCATCAATTATTGGTGAGAAAATTCATTCGTCTGGGTGTACAGAGCAAAAGGCGGTTTTCCTTTTCAAACGAAACGAAAGACGATCATCGTCTTCGGGAAAGTGGGACTTTCATTGACATTCTGACAAATGTCCTTCAAGCCTTTAGCCATTATCAAGGCTTTTTTGAATGCTGGGGGGAATATTTTTTGGGGGTCTTTTGTAATGACTGGGTTACTTTTTTTAAAACGTTGTTTCCGAGGTGCGCCGTGAGAATGTTCCCCTTTTTTCTCTGTCTCTTTTTGCTGTCTGTCCCCGTCCCTTTTTCCCTCTCTCTCTCCCCCCCCCCCCCTCTCTCTCCCCTCTCCCCTCTCTCTCTCTGTTTTTTTTAAATATTTTTATATTTTTTCTGTATTGGCCCTTCAGAGGGGCCTTGGCCTATACGAATAAACCCCCGCGTTCGCTTTCCTGTTGTTGTGTGGTGTTGGCGCGCGTGTTGTGGTGTTGTTGTGTGTGGGGGTGTGTTGCTGCTGCGCGTGCGTGGTGCTGCGTTGTGCGTGTGTGGGGTTGTGTTTTGGTGAAGGGAGGGGGGGGCAAGTTGATTTCCGTGACACTGGCGTGAACAACATATACGCTTAAAAGCCAAAGGGTTTTTACAAAAATTGCTATAACTCTCGCTCTCTGTCTGTCTGTCTGTCGCGCTACGCGTCTGTCTTCTCTCTAATCTGTTGCACTTTGTCCCCTCTCCTCTCTTCTCCCCCTCTCTCCCCCTTTCCCCCCCCCTCTTCCCCCGTCCTCCCCCTCCCCCTTTCTCTCCCTCTCTCTCCCCTCTCTTTTTTCTCTCTCCTCTCGCTACCCCCCCCTCTCTCACCACTCCTTGTCTCTGTCTCTCCCTCCCTAATCGTGTCCTTCTCCTGTCGCAGCCTGTCTGCTGTCTTTCCATCTTCTGTCTGCTTCCATCCGTCTGTCTGTTTACTCGTCACTGCTCTGTCCTTTTTCTCTCTCCTCCCCCCCTCTCTCCCCTCCCTCCCCTTCTCTCTCTCTCTCTCTCTCTCTCCTCTAATCTTCTGCAGCTTGTCAGTCTGTCTCTGTCTCTCTCTCTCTCTCCCTCTCCCCCTTCCTCTCTTCTTTTCCTCCTCACCTCTCTCTCTTTCCCCCTTCCCCCCCCCCCCCCCCCCCCCCCCCCCCCCCCCCCCCTCCAATCTTTTTTTCAATACGGTTAGTTCTGCTTGGAAGCTCAGAAGTTGACGAGGAGCGGGATTACCTCTGCCATGCACGTGTGCTTAATCCCTCTTCAACACCCCCCATCCGACATGCTCCTCCCACCCACCTCAACCCTCCCCTCCCGCCCCTCCACCTGCACACCGCTCCTTCGTTACCACCCCCTTTTTTAACAGACATACCAACACACGTGCGTGCGTGCACGCTGTCTCTCTCTCTCTCTCTCCTCTCTCTCTCTCCTCTCTCTCTCTCCTCTCTCTCTCTCTCTCTCTCTCTCTGTCTGTCTCCGTCTCTCTCTCTCTCTCTCTCTCTCTCTCTCTCTCTCTCTCTCTCTCTCTCTCTCTGTGTCTCCCACTCTCTTTCTCTCTCTCTCTCTGTCTCTGTCTCTCTCTGTATCTCTGTCTCTTTCTCTCTCTCTCTGTCTCTGTCTCTCCCTTATCTCTGTATCTCTGTCTCTCTGTCTCTCTCTCTCTCTCTCTCTCTCTCTCTCTCTCTCTCTCTCTCTCACACACACACACACACACACACACACACACACACACACACACACAGAAAAGAGAGAGTAGACAGACAGACAGAGATAGAAAGACAGACAGACGGACAGACAAACGGAGACTAGAACAGACAGACAGCTAGTCCGACAGAGACAATGGACGGGGTGTGTGTGTGTGTGTGTGTGTGTGTGTGTGTGTGTGTGTGTGTGTGTGTTGGGGGGGGGGGAGGTGGTGGAGGAGAAAGAGAAGACTCCCCAGACCAGCAGACGAAACGTTCTGCGCGCATGTTCACATGTTCCAGGAGAAGACCTCAGCAGCGGCCAGGATGTTTCCCCTGCGTCTGTTGTCTTCTTTGTTTCTTTGTCTTGCTGTGTACAAAGACGATGCCAAACCAACCTACTGAGCCAGTATCTTAACTCTATCGGAATACATCAACTATGGTCCAAGGGCAGACGTGTAGCGTTTTGGGGAGCAGATCGGCATCATAGCACAGACGCGGGTAACGTCAGAGTTTTGTTTGTTTATTCCTTTCTTTGTTCTTGTTCCTCTCTCTGTGAGTTTCTTATCTCCGTCTCTGGCTGTCTGTTTGTCTGACTATTTTGCTGTCTGTCTGTCTGTCTATATTTGACAGTATTTGTCTGTCTGTTTGTTTGTCTGCCTGCCTGTCTGTCTGTCTGTCTATCTGCCTCTCTCTCTCTCTCTCTCTCTCTCTCTCTCTTTCTCTTTCTCAATGTTTGTGTGCCTGCGCACGCGCGCAAATATATACATATCTACCTATCTGTCTATCTAGATCTATCTATCCTCTCTCTCTCTCTCTCTCTCTCTCTCTTCTCTCTTCTCTCTCTCTCTCTCTCCTCTCTCTCTCTCTCTCTCTCTCTCTCTCTCTTGTGTCTCTACCTACCTGCCCCTTCGCTTCCTTTCTTCCCCCCCAGCCCCCCCCCCCCCCCCCCCCCCCCCCACACACACACACACACACACTTTCTGTCTCCGGCCCCCTCACCCTCTCGGTGTCGCCTCTTTGTCTGTCTGCGTGTCTGTGTGTCTGTCTGTCTCTGTTTCTGTCTCTGTCTCTGTGTGCGCGCGCGCGTGTGTGTGTGTGTGTGTGTGTGTGTGTGTGTGTGTGTGTGTGTGTGTGTGTGTGTGTGTGTTCTTCGCTCTCTCTCTCACTTTCCTTTTTTCTCTCTCTATTCCTCTGTCTTTTCTACTCTTCTTTTCAAGCCATCTGAACTGTGGTGAACTGGTTTTTCTTTTTTTTTTTAGTGTGAACGGAAACTGTTATGTGCAATTCCATCATTAAAGTCCCCTGAGGAAGACCAAAGAGGTCGAAATATTAGGAAATCATCAACGTGGTTGTTGTTTGTGTCTTTGTCTGTATGTTTATATCTATCTGTCTCTATACCACGCACACTTTAGGTGAAAATGTCATCATCACCATCATCACCATCATCACCATCATCACCATCATCGTGAAAATGCTCAAAGGCACATGTATGAGCATAAGTATATATGTACATGCGTACACATATAGGCACATGCATACATATGCACATAGGTAGGTAGAGAGACAGACAGACAGATCAGAGAGGCAGACCGACAGAGACAGACAGACAGACAGACAGACAGGCAGGCAGGCAGACAGACAGACAGACAGGCTACGTTTGAAACATTGGTTTGTTTTATCGTGTTGTATTTTTGTATGTCTGTCGTGAAGATCACGTCAAACCTACTGTGTTGATTTCACCAAAAAAACCTAAGATGACGGTAAGATGACGGTTGCCTCATAATGAAGCTGGTCCTCCGCAGTGCCAGTCCACAAGATGCGCCATCTCCGGGGTTCTCTTCCAGTTTGACTCTCTCTTTTCATTTGACATCGCATATCGATTGAACTCCCTAAACGTGGGTCTTCTCCTCGTCATTTGTTCATGCACACAAAAATCGAAGGATTCTGAAAGGGGACAAATTCGCGGATGGCTTTAGAACTTTTTAAAGGACTGCGCTCTTGATATTTTTCTTCGCGGATATCGATTCTTGGATAAACATCCCAAGCCATGTTCTGTTGCTTGTGTGTGTGTGTGTGTGTGTGTGTGTGTGTGTGTGTGTGTGTGTTGTGTGTGTGCGTGTGTGTGTGTGTGTGTGTGTGTGTGTGTGTGTGTGTGTGTGTGTGTGTGTGATGTGAGTGTGTGTGTGTGTGTGTGTGTGTGTGTGTGTGTGTGTGTGTGTGTGTGATTCTAACACCGATATAAAAAAAATGATGATGATGATGATGATGATGATGATGATGATGATGATGATGATGATGATGATGATGATGACGACGACGATGGTGATGATGATGATCATGATTATGATGATGCCTTTCAATCGGAATATACTTGTAGGTCAATCCTCATCGACTCTTCAGTGGAATGAGGACGAAGACGACAATAAAGACGAATGCACTGATGACGATGATGATGATGATGATGATGATGATGATGATGATGGTGATGATGATGATGATGATGATGATGATGATGATGATGATGATGATGAGGTAGTGATGGTGATGATGATGCTGATGATGATGCTGATGATGATGATGATGATGATGATGATGATGATGATGATGATGATGGTGATGATGATGATGATGATGATGATGATGACGATGACGACGACGACGACGATTATGATGATGATGATGGTGATGATGATGATGATGATGATGATGATGATGATGATGATGATGATGATGTTGACGACGACGACGATGATGGTGAGGATGATGATGAAGATGAATGATGATGATGATGATGATGATGATGATGATGATGATGATGATGATGGCGACGATGATGATGGCGACGATGATGGTGATGATGATGATGATGATGATGATGATGATGATGATGATGATGATGATGGTGATGATGGTGACGACGACGATGACGGTAACGACGACGACGACGACGACGATGACGACGACGACGATGATGACGACGACGACGACGACGGCGACGATGATGATGACAACGACGACGATGATGGTGACGATGACGATGATGGTGATGATTATGATGATGGTGATAATGATGATGATGATGATGATGATGATGATGATGATGATGATGATGATGATGACGATAGTGGCACATCTCAACCAAAACACTCTCGAAGGACAGAAAATCATCTCAAAGAGATCAGAACATCGACAGTGACCTTAGCGAATGCACTGACAACGACAGCGTTGATGAAAGATGATGAAGACGATGATGATGATAATAAAGCGGAGCCTCCATCAGAGAGAAGATAATTATATTCTTTTTTCTCTTTTTAAATAAACTCTGGCGTCATCAGCCGCGAGATGGCTCAGACTTAACCCCGGATGACCGATGGAAGGAATGGAAAGAGAAATGATGGCAACAGCAGTGGCAAAAAGTGTCCTGCTCTCTAATGACCGTCATTCCGCCGTCTTTGCCTGTCCAGAGCAATACTTGTTTCTCTCAAAATCAAGCTCATATGCACACCACCCGCTTGAACGCTCAGGCAAACGTGTACGCACGCACGTACGCACGCATGCATTCACGCAACGGACGCACAGATTTTCTTTGTCTCTCTTTGTCTCTCTGTCTGTCTTTGTCTCCGTCTCTGTCTCCGTCGCAGTTACTCTCTCTCTCTCTCTCCTCTCTCTCTCCATTAGTAATCCTCTGTCTCTAAGGCGATTTGTTCGTATCTCCTCCTCGTTTTCTCCCCCCCCCCCCCCCCCCCCCACTTCACCTCATCAACTTCCCCCGACCCTATCCTCTCCAACCCACCTCCTCCATCCCCCGATTCAGTCCATGCTCCCCCCCCCCCCCCCCCCCCCTCCGCCCCCCCCCCCCCCCCCCCCCCCCCCCCCCCCACACACACACACACACACCCTGCCCCGTCCTCCTCTCCCCCTTCATCTCTCTTAATCCTACAACACTTGCTATCTCTCCGTCCAGATCCACCACCTTCTACATGCCTTCCCCTCCCCCTCCTCTCTCTCTCTCTCTCTCTCTCTCTCTCTCTGTCCTCTCTCTCTCTCTCACTCTCTCTCTCTCTCTCTGTCCTCTCTCTCTCTCTCTCTCTCTCTCTCTCTCTCTCTGTCCTCTCTCTCTCTCTCTCTGTTCATCCCACTTCATCCCTACACGGTCGAAGGCTATGATGACGTAGGTGACGTCTTCAGCCGAAGCCCGCCCGTTTCCGCTGACATGCGCAATTTGCTAGAGTGGCCCCCCGAGTCGCCCTTCCGTTTCCTGTTGATTGGCTCACGACCACGGCCGTTTCTTCCCTTTGTTCATCCCCCTCCTCCACGCCCTGCCCCCCTCCCCTACCCCGCCCACTCCCGGCCCCTTTCCCCCATCCCCATTCCCCACGCTTTGTCCTTACCTTCATCACCCTTCCTCCCCCCCCCCCCACCCCCACCTACCGGCCCGTCCCCCCCCCCCCTCCTCACTTCCCATGCTTAGTCCTTCCACCAGGCCGTGATCATCATCATCATCGTGGTCATCGTCGCTATCTCCATCAAGGTCTTGACATCGTCCTCAAGCAGCGGGTCAATAATACCCATAGCGTCAGCCACTGACGGATCTGGTAGGGTTGTCTGGGATTCGGATTCGGATTCGGATGATTTATTCACATAGGCCTAGGCCCCTTATGAAGGGGTATGGAAATAGTACATTGGAAACAAATGTATGCGACATGCAACAAAGTATACCAAATTAAGACAAATCATTTGTAACTTTTAAGAGGAGGTAGCCATTTCTCTAATTTTAAATGCCTTATACAAAAATAACGAAAGATTTTTAACATCTATTGTTGAAGCTGACGACATCAATAGGGTCAATCTAAATAGGGAAGGCTGTCTGTAGAATTTCGGCTTAATCAGTTCATTTCTAATGTCCATGAGGGCTGGACAACAAAGAACAAAATGCATCTCATTTTCTTGTGACACTTTACAGAGAGGACAAAGCATATCATTGTCATCAACATCGGTTTTGTATCTTAATTTATGTACTGCTAAATCCGATATTCCAAGTCTAAATTTTGCCATTATGTATTTAAAGTGTCTATCCATTTCTAAAGTTATATAAGGTTTCAGATCATGAGAATTACCAAACTGTCTGTAAAAATCAAACCTTTTACTATTATGCACATGATGTAACCATTTTTGCCAACGGCAGTCAACTAGTCGTTGACGAAAGCAACTTATAAACTGTTTAACATTTCCAACACCCTGATTCAGCCATACAAAACCAAAACCGTATTCAAAAAGACACATACGAACTTTACTAGCCCAGTTGTTTTTTCCTCTAGAATCAAGATCATAAAGCATATTATAAGCTTTACGAGGTATTCTGTTCTCTTCCATATGGAGTAAATTTAGCCAGTATCGGATGCATTTAACGGCAGAAACAATATATATAGGAAACCTATTCGTCTCACCATACACAAGATCATTAGGCGTCCGTCTATCTACACCTAGAAATTTTTTTAACGCGAAAAGATGCACAGATTCACAATGGATTGCAGCGTTATCTAATCCCCATAATTCCGATCCGTACTGTGCAATTGGCTGCACTTGACTATCGAACAGCTTGCAGAACACATGAAAGGACGTATTGTTGAAAACATGTAACTTTTTCATAATACAAAAAGAAACATTTTTGGCCTTGCTAGCAAGATCCTTGCAAGCACTGACAAAACTCAGAAGAGTAGAAAAAAGTATACCCAAATATCTATAGGCATTCACAACAGGCATGGGAGCATTATTATATAGCCATCGTTCTCTTGCACTCAAATAACCACCCTTACGAAACACAATAATGTTACTTTTAGATAAATTAACTTTCAGCTGGAGAGATGCAGCTGAGCGGTGTAAGCTATTCAGTTGTGTCTGTAAACCAATGATTGTCTCTGATATCAAAATCACGTCATCAGCCAGTAACAGAATAAACAATTCGAGCGCATCAGAAGTCAACAACCCCCCGTGTCTCCCGTTATTAATTACCTCAATTGCTAGCTCGTTGATGAACAGTGAAAATAAAACTGGACTACAGGCATCGCCCTGTTTAACCCCGGCTGAACAATTGATATAATCTGTGAATTTAGCTCCGCAACGAACTTTAGCTTTCATCTCATTGTACATACTTCTAATACATCTGTAAAGTTTACCCTTAATACCGTTTTTACTCATAATTGGCCAAAGGAGATTTCTATTAATGGAATCGAAAGCTTTTTCAAACTCAATGAAGGCTACATATAATTTTCGATTAAAAGAGAACTGTTTTTGAACTAAAGCCAACAAGGTAAACATGTGGTCAACAGTCGAGTAACCCTTTTTAAACCCAGCTTGATAATCACCCGTAATATTTTTATCCTCAATCCATTCTTGCAGTCTGTTATTAATTATCATCCCAAACATTTTACTACTAATGTTACTGGGGCAAGTGAGAGAAAGCCGTTTAGGTTTGGGTATCATCGTTTGTTTGTTTGGTTGGTTGGTTGTTCATTTGTTTGTTTGTTCGGCGGCTGCTCTGGGAGTTTGGGATGGAGAGTTCAGAGGCAAAATAAAACAGCGTTGAAAAAAAATGTAGAGGTTTTACAAGGAACGACATGAAACTAGAGCATACGGCAATACAGAAGGAGATAGTGCGATAAGCAGGGTGATAAAGACAAACATGAATAAATAGATAAACAGATAGATAGACAGATAGATAAAGATTGATGAGAAAGAAAGAAAGAAAGAAAGAAAACTGAAAAATGCAGGAAAGAAAAATGGAAGGAAGAAGAAAGAAAGAACAAAAAATGACCAAGTGGAGGACAAATGTATGGAAAGAAATAATGACAATACAGGCGCA